>OY856411.1:320369338-320724338 GCA_963693085.1 Alisma plantago-aquatica | reverse complement strand
GTTTACTTTCTTCTATGTTATCAATAATTTTATCTTGCTTTTGGATCATCTCTACTAATTCTACGTAATTTTCTTGTAACAAATTACAATTTCGTTGTAGTCGAGCTTCCAATTCTGCAAGTTTTTTGTCAACCTGCTCCATTGTATTCTCTTGATAAAAAATCTGCAAGAACGTTAGTTTCTCCTTTAATAATTTCTATATCAAAAATATATTCTGCAAAGAATGTTTGCCATCTACTTAGTCTTTTATATTCTGGCGTGGATGGTAAATTATTTTTAATAAAAGCTTTTACCTGCGTATTATCAACTCTTACTAAGAATTTTTTAGGTAATAAAAAATAGGAAAACTTTTTAATTCCCTTTTTTAATGCTAATAATTCTTTTTCGTTTGAGTGATATCTTTTTTCTGTATCTGTAAATGTTCCAGATGTATATCTGCATATTTTTTCTTTTTGTTCATCTTTCTTTTTTAAGACTGCTCCCCAAAATTCTTCTGAGGCATCGGTTTCTATTATTAAGTCGTCATTTTCTAAAGGAAGATCTAATCTTGGTAAATTTTTACATTTTTCTTTTATAAATCTAACATGATTTATGAGTTCTTCTGTCATAAGAAAAATAGTATTTTTCTTTAATAGTTTTTGTAAGGGATTCCTTAATTTTGCCAAATTTTCTATGAATTGTTCAACATAATTTAAACATCCTAAAAATCTTTGTAATTGTTTTTTGTCTTCTAATTTATCTGGAAACTTAACAATTTTTTCTACAATATGTTCCTGTAATTCTATTCCCTTGAGTCCAATTTCAATCCTAGGAATTCTATCCTGGATTTACAAATTTCAGTTTTCTTCTTAGATAATACTATTCCTGCTTTTTGACAAAGAAGGGAAAATATTTGTAAATGTTTATAATGTTCTTCCTCATTTTTACTGGCTATTAAAATGTCATCAACATATACTAGACAAAAAGAATTATATGGTTCAAATACTTTGTCCATTCTTCTTTGATATATCTGCGGAGCATTTTTTAATCCAAAGGGCATTACCGTCCATTCATAATGTCCTTGTGGAGTACTAAATGTTGTTAATGGTATACTTTTTTCATCTAATCGTATTTGGTAAAATCCCGATTTACAGTCAAATTTTGAATAAATATTTTTTCCTCTTGTCATATTTATTAAGGTTTCTTTATGTGGAAGAAAATATCCATCAAATTTGGTATATTGATTTAGTTGCTTATAATTTACTACCATTCTAGATTTTCCTCTTTATATTTCTGCATGGTTTCTTACCATGAATGCTGGACTAGAATGAGGGCTTTTTTATTTTTGTATTAGTTGTGATGTTTCTAATTCTTGTAATTGGGTACGGAATTCTTCAATATCAACATGATTATATCTCATGGGTTTTACTCTAATTATTTTATTTTCATCAGTTAGTTCGATTGTAGCCCATTCTTGACTGATATTCCAAAGGGCTAATGGATTATCATTATAGTTCTTTTCAAATAATGTCTCAATATCTTGTATATTGAGTTGTGCAATGATTCTCCATGTTATTGGTTGTTTTTTATTTGTAATATAATCACCACGTTTGCTACGAAAATTAAATTTGTTTCTTTTATATGCTTTTTGTACTCTTTTTACTGTAATCCAATGATCACAGGGTGTTAATAACTGAATATAATTTTGATGTTGTATATATAATTTAAATTTTTGTGTGAAGTTATTTCCTAATAATATGTCTTGTTGCGCATATTCAGGAGTATAGAATGGTGGACATGTAATTATATAATTTCCTAAAATAATTTTAGATTTTTTAACTCCATGAGTTAATTCATGTCTTTTTCCCATAAAATCATTTCCATATAATGTAGGTAGTGTTGTGATATATTTTTCAGGAAAACATTGTCTTCGCGCAATGCAAGTTCCTGCACCTGTGTCTATGAATGCATGAAAATATTTTGTTTTATATTCCTCATATATAATTCCTGCTACTATGTAGACACTATATATACTAGTCATTGTCTTTTTTCCAAAAATATTCTTGGTTATTATGTGTAAAATATAGTCCTTCACTTTGTAGTGAAAATGGTTCCATTTGTTGTAATGCACTCATTCCTAGTATAATTTCTATGTCGTCATTACGACTATCTGATTGTACATAAAGTGTAATATCAATTTTTATGTCTTGTATTTCAATTGGAACAATGGCCTGATGTGTAATTTCATATTCTTGTCCATCAAAATTCGTATATGCATAAGGTTATCCTATGGGTATTTTTTCTAAATAGGGTATCATTCCTTGTTGAATAAATGAAGCTCCTGCCCCTGAATCTATTAATATTGTAGTCATATTCCATTCTTGTCCATTGAAATATTTTCCATATAATTTATAATTTCTAGCATTTCTATTGTCTGCTAAAATTCTTAAACTTGTCGTTCTTGGCAAATTTCTTAATATTGGTCGTAATCTTCCATTATATCTATCCATGCTTGCTCTAGCTTCTTCTATTCTGTCTCCATTTGTTAATTGTAATTGATTTCCCTCATATCGTAATCTCCTTGGGATTTTATTATCTGTTACTAGGGGTTTTTCTGAAACATCTATGTTTATATTTTCTGGTATTTCTATTTCTGATATTATATCTGGCTTAGTAATTTTTCCTATGTCTTTAAATATATTAGGAAGCATTATAATATCTTTATCTTCAAATTTTTCAGAGTGATGTGTATTACTAAGAGCATAGCTTATTATATATGTTATCGAATAAGGAATGGATCCTTTTTTCATAAATTCTGTTCTTTGAAAATCTTGTATTAAACTTAGGGTTCTATTTATATTATTATCTCTAATATTTACACTTATCTTTGGATAAATATTAAAGATTAGTTTCTGATGACTAAGATTTCCATGTAATATTCCTAATGTAGCATCTCTTCTATCATTAATTCTATTATCCATTAATACAATATTTATAGGTGAATCTATTCCTTCTCTAAAAGTTGCTTTAATCATCATTTGAATAGCTCCTATGTGAATCCATCCTATTTTAGATTTATCTTTTATTTTTTCCATTTTTCTCATTAAGTCTTCCTTTCATAGTAAAGGTATATTTATTCTATTTCTAGTATATTCTATTTGCATAGGCATTTCTCTATTAGTTATTCCATAATAAAAAATATGTTTTCTTTGGGTAATTTTCTCAAAAATTGATGTTCTAAATCCATCAGAATTTTCTAATCTTAATTCAGTGTTTCTTATTCTATTAAATAATTTTCTATCTATTAATACTTCTTGCAAGAAATTTCCTGCTTCTTCCTGATACTCTTCTATTATTTCTTCTTCAGTTTGTTTCTGTGTCTGAGAAATAATAGATTGATCCATCAGATTGCTCATCATCGGTTGTTTGGACAAATTCTTGAATATTTTCGATCTCAGAAAGTTCTTCTTCTATGATTTCCTCGAATTGCTTTTGATTAATCTTCTTAGATCCTCTTTTTGGACATTCATTAGCATAATGTCCTATTTCCTGACATATAAAGCATTTACATTCTTTTGGTTTCTTTTTATTATAATTTTTCTTTCTTCTATAATATTTTTGTTTCGGTTTAGGTTTAAATCCAAACCTTTTCCTTTTCTTGAATTTATATTTGTTTCTTCTATTGTACCTCATTGGTTCACATCCTATGGTTATTGGATGAGTTAATTGGGAACAACAAAGTCCTTGTTTTACTACTTTATTTGTTTTTCTACATAGTGTGGCTTCTGCACACCATTCTTCTAATTTCATTCTTAGAAATTCTATTCTACCTCCTAATGTATCTGCTCTTTGTCCGATATATTGAGGATATAATTGCATCGCTTTAAATCCCCATGGGTCGGGTACCTTGGTATAAAATAAATTTAATAAACTCTTGCTGGTAACATTTTCTTTATCCGTTCTGTCATATATTTTATAAAAATATTCCTGAAATTTACATATATATTCATCAATTCGACACATATCACAAAGTTTTAAGTTATATAATAAAAAGATAAATCTCTGTTTTTCTTTTTCTTTTTCTATGTCTTTATTTACATTCCACGTTTCACCTAAAAATTCTCTTCTTAATTCGTTTTCATAGTTGTTTACTACTTGAGCTAATGTGGTTGCTGTTCCTTTTACTGCTTCTTTATCGTTGTCAGTTAATCCTTTCCACCAATTTGCTATGATTCCTTGGAAGATTAAATGACAAAATCTTGATGCTGTTTCAATATCATAACTTTGTGACGTAACTGATAAATATGTGGCTTTTGCCCATCTTGTTATGGCTTCGTCTATATTTCTTACACAATTTAAATTTAAATAAATTCCGGTGGCGAGCGTTCTTCTTTTTCAAATCTTTCTCCAACGTACATCTGTCCGGTGGAGGGTTCTTTGTCGTTCTTTGCTTCTTGCAAGTGTCTTCTTACGTCATTGATGACGTGTCTTCTTCTAGAATGCTTTTTATCGGCTTGTGCTACTATGGCTGTCTCTTTCCATCTTATCCTGACATGCGGGACATATTTTCCCTTCATGTCTTCTGAGTTGGCAAAATATCTGCTAACATCTGTCACTTGATTTGATTTGTCCGGTTTCTATTCTTTTTAGAAACCTTTCTAAATTGATTTTTGTGGATGTATTAGTTCTTCTCGTATTGGATAAAATAATTGTGTTATCTGAAGCTTTATGAAGCCAACTTCGATTTTCATTAATTAATTTTTCCAATACATGGCAAAGGACTTTTAATCCTAATGCCCTTCTAGTTTCAACAAATTCCTTGTTAACTTTGTTCTCTTCAAATTCTTTTCTATAATCTGCGTCAATCTCTTTGACGTATTCTGGGGAAGATACCCCAATTTGAATGCAGTGTATTGGACTGAATTTCTTTAATTTTTCCCAGTCCTCCGATGCTGAGAAAATCTTGATATAAATGTCACTAGTAGGTTTTACTAGTGGACTATTGTTTTTAAATTCACTAATTGCTCTGGCAATATCTTGGGGCAGTCCTTGTATTTCCCCAAGATCTATATAAAAAATCTCATATCATTTTCCAATCACATACACTGGTAGAAAAGAATCATACATACAAATGCAATGAAAATATAGCATAGATCGGTATGGGTGATTCCCGCTTCGGGCCTTGCAACCAAGTTGCCATTTGCATCACCAATTGTCTCATGCTAGAGTGACCATGGGGTAAGGGTACATATTTCCAAGCATTTTAGACAAGCCAGATAGACACATGAACCACATCGGTGGGTACTAGAACACCATGAATCATTTCATCTGGTAGGGAAAGGTAAGCGTCACCTTGTGTAGTGACATAGAAGCCATGCTCGAGTAATATAAGATGGCATGGACTCAACCCCTACAAATTTGTTTATAGTGTTATATATACTTAAAAATAGAGTATATAAATTCACCTAAAACACTAATTATATAACAAAAAGACTTACATTGGGCGTGCTAGATGGAGGGCCTATGGGATTCCTCCTAACCCCGTCTATCCTAGGCTTCATGGCCCACACCACAAACCATAAGATAAATCAATACTAACCATGGAAACAAAACTTAAATAAACAAATTACCAGAAAACCCAGGAATTAAAACCATTTTCATAAGAGTCCTTAAATGTCACAAGGTACTTACCATGCATGCCATAAGCCTTTTATGAGAAAACCTATCCCAAACATATATATGCATATCCACCATATCCTTACATAAAAAGAACATACAAGCCAAACACATCTACAAGACACCCCCAAAAACTATTCAAAGCACCTGAATATACATTGATGACTCTAGGACTCTTACAACAAAAGGACGAACAACATCACTTCTAACCTTGTGAGCTGCTAACCTTCTTATTGTTGCCCAGTCTCTACTGCATGATTTGTACCTCCTCATGCACGTACACCTAAAAGGATTTGGGAAACCCATGGGTGTGATTCCAAATCTCAGTGGGAGATATAAGTATCCACCAACAATATTCTTAGCACAAATAAGGTAATCATCACGAACAAAATAAGAAACGACAATTATATAATTAAGCATCTTTTCAACTTAAAAGGAATGTGAAGAACATGTATACTCACTACCAACTATACTTTACAAAATCAAGCAAGCCTTCATCCAATATTTTCATATTTGGACCTAAGTAAAATACTACACGGATGATTACATATTTTATTATGCCCCAAGGATTTGAGTCGTACCTCTCAAATCCAATAGACCACTACTAAGTCAAAATCAGTAACATACAAGGTCTATGGAAGAATGAAAATATAGGACCTCACCAAAGCTCATGGTCAATACATGAGTGAATGGCAGAGACATACCAATCAACTGCAACATGTGACATATAGCCAACTGTAAAACTCCTAGCCCACCTATGTATAGGTCACAAAGCTAGTGAAACTGAGCTACATCCTACAACCACACTCCTTCTAGGGTATGGCCCACAACCAATCCTGTGAATACTCATAAGCAACATATCAATGACCTACGACCCACAGACATACTCCAGCTAGGGTATGGCCCACAACCAATCCTATTATTGCATATACTCAACAATATATGACCCAAGAATCCTCTAAGGGGAAGCCCATTTTACCATCCAAGAAGGGATGACACTGAGATGGATTTATATCACAGGGCAAAACTATATGATTAAGTCCACTTGATTAGTTAGGTCAATTAAGTGACTTTTACTGTCAATCAAGTTACAACATTTAAAACCATAAAAAATTCTCCAGAGATAAGGGCATAGTACTCTTCCAGTAGATATAAACATGTAGGGTGTGAACTTGTCACACTATCAGAGATAAGGGCATAGTACTCTTCCAGTAGATATAAACATATAGGGTGTGAACTTGTCACACTATCACCACATGATGAATATATTATTTCCATTAATAACATCCTTGATACCATAATCCCATGTTCTGGGATATGAATACCTTTAATCAACTTTTCTATATCACAAGTGTCTCAACATGCCTCTCCAGGTCCATTCTACTTATATCTTATCTCATCGCCATAGAATACACTAGCTATGATAATCAAATTCATAACACATGCTTGGTTAGAAGTTTATAAACAAGAGAAATAACCACATAACATCATAACCATTCCATGATGGAGAAATAAGAAAAATCACCATTCATTATTATTAGGGTTAGGGTTTCCTTTTTACTGATCAAGTTTGACAAGACTAGGTTCAATCATAAACCTAAAACCATCACCCTCCCTCATCTTGCAGTGTATAAAGATTATAAAGAATCATTAGTGTTGATTACATAACATTCTAAATAGCAATGTATATGGATCATGCATCATACGTATATGGTTATCCGTATGTGTTTACATGTGTTTCTCATCCACCTACCATTATCCTATGTTGACAACATAACCATATAGGTGGAAACCATCCACTATGGTCCATGTCGTGACCCTGACCCTCATCTGCCTCAACCATCTATTTCATGTTGAGATGTTCAACATCTAGACCATGCAGCGCCCGCGACACTTAGGGTGAGGGTTCAACAAAGCACCTCGAACAGATGGTGTCTCAACCTTAAGGATGTCTCGACCTCAACCGATGTTGCAACCCAAGACAATCAACCTTCATCCATGTTGCGACCAAAGACCATCATGGTCGCGGCCACACTCTCAAGGGTGAGTCTCAACTCAAGCAAGGTAGATCCAACACCAAGGGTGACTCAGCCACCACCCACCAAGGGTCTCAGCCTAACATCACAAGGTCAAACACAACCTCAAAGGAGCATCTCAACCCAAAATCTATCAAGGTTGCAGCCATCATGAGGGGAGTGCCACGAACTACCAAGATGCACCACGTAGGTTGCCAAAATAGAACTAAAACTGAAGGTGAAACCATAGTTACCATGAAGAAAAGGACACATACAACCGGTCACCATAACCCTAAGTAATGGGTCAAGAAACTATCAAGGAGGAACCTTATCCAAGGAAGAGAAAAACATACTCGAGATAACTAATATTGGAACTAACATCCCTCCACCTCTAAGTACATGAACATCATGCATGAGAGTAAGGTAGAAAGTAAGACATAAAGAAGACTTTCACAACATATTATCTACCCAAACGGGTACAAAAGATTCGGGTTTCGAATCACTTTCAAACCAAATAAGGAGTCTCCACCAAACAAGCTCTAGAGATTACCACTTAGCACAAGCATGGTTAGGAAACAATTTACAGGAAGAACATAGTAATTAAAAGCATAAAGAAGTGTAATAATAGAGTATGTTTAGTGTTATATAACCCACCTTAAGATGATTACCACAGGGAGAACCAAACTCACAATCTAAGGGTTTAAGAAGCTTCACCAAAAGCTCCACACTCAGGACAAGAGAACCTTAAGAATAAGAAGACACCAAATTCAAAGTGAGCCCAAGGAAAGAAGTAATGAAGCTTTTGGCCAAACCAATGAGTAAGGAAAAAAGAGAGGAGAAATCCTCTTCACACTTCGGTCTACCTTTTTAAGACATGGTCTATGGCCCTTGTGATTAGGAGTCTCTCTCCAAAATGACCACCATGGGAGAAACATGATTTAAGTCTCAGAAAAGGGAAGGAGATGAAGGTAGGCTATCAAAGGAACATCAATTTAGAAGGTAAACATTTACAAAAGATTGGAGATGAACTCAGATTACCACTACCTCCACATGTAAGAGGAGATTGGTTCCTCAAGCTCCAAGGACGACACTCCTTGCTCCACCAAGCTCCAAGAATAAGAAACGAAGGAGGAAGAAGATAGTTGGCTGCAAGCAAGAACATATAAGGGGTTATATAGATGAAGGATGAGAGAGAGAAAAGTATGATGTGTCAATACACTAGGGAACCCAAGGGACACTAGTCCTCACAAAAGACCAACATTCATCCACATGAAACCACTTATACATGATATGCAAGTCATGATGATACACTCTAGGTAGTGTCTTGATCACCTAAGTAACTGCACCCCCATATGTCATTACCACGACACACAAAGGGCTCCATGGTTGCAACACACCCTAACAATACCACTAGGTTGTGACTTTAAGACCACCACAAGAAACCTAGGTCAAAGCACACCTCTCCCAAGCCTTTGTCTTGACCCAAGACAACCTTGTTCAGGACCACTACACCAAGGGGAAGTGTCTCAACTGTGACACCCCCTCAACAAACCCTATATCGTGACTTAGGTCTAGACAAACCAACAAAGGTCACAAGGTCAAAGCACACCAACCCTAGAGAACCCTAATCACCACCAAGGGTGACACCACTCAATCAAGGGTCAACCAAGGTTCCCCAAAGTACCACACTCCATCTCATGAAGACAGGAGAGATAAGGAACACTCTACAGATGGAAAATTGTATATCGATCCCTTCTATTGGGAAAATTGTAATTTGCACCAAAACTAGCATAGAAAGCACAAACATCATCCAAACAAGCTCACATATCACATACCCAAAGTTGTGTGCAGTCACTCCCAAAAGTGACTAGTGAACTGAGGACTTCTATCAAATACGATAGTTGTTGGAACACCATGCAAACACACTATCTCATCAACATAGCTCTAAGAAATCTTCTCAGATATATATGTTGTCTTTACGGGAAGAAAATGTACTGACTTGGTCAACCTATCAACAATCACCCAGATGGATTCATGACCTTTGACTATCCTAGGCAGGCCAACCACAAAGTCCATAGTCATATGATCTCATTTCCACAGTGGTATAGGCAATGGATGCAACATCCTTGTAGGCTTTTGATGCTTCACTTTAACTTGTGGACACACAACACATCTCACAACGAACTCAGTATCATCCTTCTTCAAGACAAGACACAAATGCATATGCTTCAGATAATGATACATCTTGGTGTTACCTAGGTGCATAACATACATGTATGGGTGATCCTCTTCTAGCACCATATTTCTTAGGTCATCAACATCAGGAACCACAATTTTGCCATGGTAATAAATTATCCCATCATTTGACTCATGGAAGCTATCACACTTCTTGCTGCCAAATATTGATCTAATCTAATGTATCATGGTATCAAGTTGTTGTGCCTCTCTGATCTATTGTCTATGTGTTCTATTCACTTGTAATTATGCTAACAATCCTTCTAGCAAGGAAACTTCCATCTTACCATTCATCTGGAGACCAACATATCTCACTTGTGGCACACCAAGGAACTTAATTGGGCTCTATCCATAGATGAATACGAAGACTTCCATCACAACACATATGCCACAATATCTGCTTACTATATATGATAATCAATCGTGCAATCATAGTCCTTGATGAATTCCATCTAATATCGTTGCCTCATATTCATCTCCGATTGTGAGAAAATATACTTGAGGTTCTTGTGATCTGTGATGATCTGACACTTTTCTCCATAAATGTAGTGCCTCTATATCTTCAAAGCATGGACTAAAACAACAAACTCTGAGTCATAGGTTGGGTAACTCTCCTCATGTTTCTAAAGATGTCGGGAAGCAAATGAAACCACTTTCTTGTCATGCATCAACACACAACCCAAATCATTCATAGACGCATCACAAAAGACTATGTATCCTTTTCCTTGGTCATGTAAGATCAAAATTGGTGCATTTGTCAACTTCTCAATGTCTAAAAAGCACATTGCTATCTATCATCCCAGATGAACAACATATCCTTTCTTGTCAACTTTGGTAGGGTATGGTGATAGTGCTAAAGTTCATAATGAACCTCATGAAATATCTTGTCAATCCTAGAAAACTGCATACTTTTATCGGTGTCTTAGATTTCTCACACTCTATAACTGACTCAACCTTCTTGAGGTCCTCACGAACTCCCTTGATAGATATAACATGCCATAGAAAATCTACATCGATTAACCAGAACACGCTATTGATGAACTTGTCATAAAGCTGATGCTTCCTTAATACAGTCAACCCCTTACAAAGATGTTGTTAATATTGCTTACTATCGTGACTGTATATCAAGATGTCATCTATGAAGACCACCACAAATTAATCAAGAAATGATTAGAACACTTTGTTCTTCAAGTTCATGAATGTTGTCAGCATTGGTTAGCCCGAACAACATAACCACGGACTTATAGTGACCACACCTTATCCTAAAAGCTGACTTAGGTATGTCATCCTCCATGATCCTCAACTAGTGATATCATGACCTCAGTTCAATCTTTGAAGACACTATTTCTCCATACAACTAGTCAAAAAGGTCATCTATCCATGGAAAGGGATACTTTTTCTTTTTTTTCACCTTTTTTAATTGTCTGTAGTCTAT
The DNA here is from genome assembly GCA_963693085.1 of Alisma plantago-aquatica. NCBI lineage: Eukaryota > Viridiplantae > Streptophyta > Magnoliopsida > Alismatales > Alismataceae > Alisma > Alisma plantago-aquatica. Next base: position 320,712,998 of record OY856411.1, on the reverse strand, counting down.
ACACAACCTCATGGACCCATCCTTCTTCTTTACAAATAGCACTAGGGCACCCCATGGTGATGTACTCATCCTGATGAATCCCTTGTCAAGCATCTCTTGCGACTGTCTCTTCAACTATATTATCACTGTTGGAGCCATCATGTATGATGTCTAGGCTATCGGTTGCGTGTTGGGAACCAGAACAATCTCAAAATCAATCTCTTGTGCAGGGGAAACACCTAGAAACTCCTAAGGAATCATGTCCTAAAATTCTCTGACAACTGGCACCTCCCAAATACTAGGACTCCTCACCTCAGTATCCAACACATGTGACAAATATGTGTCACAACCCAATCTCAACAGCTTCCCTACCACCATTGTCAATACCAAATTCATCGAAAGAATTGTCATGTATCCTTAGATGATCCATGACTTACTGCCATCTACAAATGTCGCCAACTTAGTACTACAATCCAAGACCACTCTATACTTCTCCAAGGTGTCCATTCTAAGGATTACATCAAATCCATGCATGTCAAGTGATATGAGATCCACTTGAATGTTGTACCCTGAAAAAGAAAGGACACAGGAAGAACAAACCTCTGGCAACACTACAGAACCAACTAAAGATGTTTCTAACAACAAACTATCCCTCTTATGACTTACAGTCAAAAGACAACAGTCAATCACTTTGCGAGTGATAAAAGAGTGTGTTGCACCCGGGTCAACAGAAACAGATACAAAGCAAGAAGATGACAAATTAGAATAAAATAACTCCATCTGACTTGTCACTACTAGCGGGTTGACTACCACCTCTAGCTGACTCATAGCATAGAATCTAGATGTTCCATGTAGTCACCCCATCCTTTGCTTCCTTGAGTAGATGATCTGACCTACGCTACTTGACCTTGTTCTCCTCCTCCTAAACCATTGTTCTACTATCTCTATGAGCCCATATGGCTTTCTCATAGTTGTTGAATCACCTCATCATCTTTAACTAGGCACTCCCTTCTCATATGTCCTACCTGCTCACATTTGTGGCAAGCTCTAGTCTCAAATTGCAGTCTAGACAGCCCGGTCACTGACAATGACGATGTGATGTGAGCTTCAATAGGTGGATGGCTATGGCCTCTACCTTTACTAGGTGACCAATGTGTCTACACATTGAACCTCTTTGATGCTGGCATTACAAAAAAATCTCCGCTTCTTAAAAACTCCTAACGACTGTCCTTGGGACTCTACATGCCTCTTCCTGGCACTTACCTCTTGCTTCTCTATAAAAGATCACTCAAACCACCGAATAGACTCCACAAATGTGGCAAACCTTTCTAGATTCTCCAAGATAGTTGTCAGGTTAGACAACTCTGTGTTCATCCCCTTCTCAAAATGGTGAATTATGTCATCATCTGTGGCATCCATCTGAGGATAGAACTGAAGAAGCTCCATAAAGATAGCCCCATACTCGTTGATGTACATGGATCCCTACCGGATTCACTCAAATTGATTGATCTTCTCGTCAAAGATTGGTTTGTAGGAAGTACCAAATAACATACTCACATCAGAACTCCTCCCAACCTACCTTAGCACCAGGGTTCTTTTCTTCTTCTATGGCCACCAATGACCAACACTCCCCTTCAAAAGGTACAATGGATGCTTAACCTTACCCACTTTGGTATGTTGTGGATTTTGAAGGCTTTATGAAACTCATTAAACCACAAATATGCATCTACTGGATCAATTTTCTCTGCATACTCCATCACTTTAACATGGAGAAGTCACTCAATGGTCTTCCCAGTTCCTGAAGATTCCATAATGGGAACCGGTGCCCTAGGCTGAGGTGTGGGCAACATGTCATCCATATGCATCATCGTAGTCATAAATTGCCCAAAAAGAGACTGAAATGTAGGGTTTTCAATCATGTCTGAGTCAAATTGGGGACCCTCAGGCACCCAATCTTCTCATGCATGGTTCCTTGTACCACCTCCTAATCCGCTAACACTTCTCTCAGTAGCATTTTCTTCATATTCTTAAGACATCATTAGGCTTTCTTCTTCCTCTGTGTAAGTAGAAGTCACCATAACACATTCTAGAGGACATGAGAATACACACAAACCATACTCCTAGGTCCCTATAGACTCAGCGAACTTAAAATTTTGATACCAACCCAACTGTAACACTCCACGCTACAAACCACAAGATAACTCAAGACTAACCGTGGAAACAAAACTTAAACAAACAAATTTCAGAAAACACTTGAAATTAAAACCATTTTCATATGAGTCCTATCATGTCACACGGTACATACCATGTATTCCATCACCCTATTACCAGAAAACCTATCCCAAACATATGTATGCATATCCACCATATCCATATATAAAAAGAATATAAAAGACAAACCATGTAAAAAAACACATCTACAAGACACAACCAAAAACTATGTTAAGGACCTGACAAAACAGGGATGACACTAAGACTCTAACAAAAAAATAACCACCAGCAACACTTTCAACCTTGTCATCTATTGTCCTTCTTGTTGTTTCTCCACCTTTATTACATGATCTCTACCTCCTTGTGCATGTCCACCTAAAAAGAAGTCGGAAACCCACGAGATGGGATTCCAAATCTCAACGGGAGATATAAATCTTGACCAACACTATTATTAGCAAATATATGATGATTATAGAATAGTAGTAAAGCTATGTCTATGATAAGTAGGTAATCATCACTAATAGAACAAGCAATTGCAATTAGATTATGAAACATCTTTTCAACACAAAAGGAATATGAAGAAAATGTATATTCACTACCATCTATATTGTACAAAAGCAAGAAAGACTTAATCTAATATTTTAACCTAAATAAGATACAACATGGCTAATTACATATTTTATTGTGCCCCAAGGATTTGATTCATACCACCCAAATCCACTCGACCAATGCTAAGTCAAAAACAATTCCATAAAAGGTTTATAGAAGTGTTGAAATCCACAACCTCACCAAACCTCATGGTTAGCACTTGAGTGCACGATAGACACATACCTGTCAACTGCAACCTATGACATATAGTTAATAGTGAAAGTCCTAGCCCACCTTGGTACAAGTCACATTGCTAGTTAAACTGAGCTACATCCTGCAACTGTACTCCTACCAAGATATGGCCCACAATCTATCATTTGAAACCTCATAAGCAACATATCATTGAGCTACCACTCGTATCCATACTCCTATCATGGTATGGCCAGAAACCAATCATGTGAATTCATATACTCAACAGTATATGACTCTAGGCATCCTTTAAGGGAAAGCTTGTTTCACCATCCAGCAAGTGCTGACACTGAGATGGATCTATGGCATAGGGAAAAATAAAATGATTAAGTTGCACTTGATTTGTTAGGTTAACTACGTGTCTTTTAGCATCAATCAAGTTACAAAATATAAAATCATAACAAATTCTACAAAGATTAGGGCATAGAACTCTTCCAGTAGATATAAATACATTGCCCCTATTTGGTTTAGGATTGGGATTCTATAGACTGGATTGGATTAGATAGGGTTAGTCAGGACCAGTCTGATTCTATTTGGAAAACTAGTCTAGTTCTATTTGGCAATCCAATTTGATTTTGGTCAGCTGGTCTGATTTGAGTCTGGATTCAGTCTAATTTTGTTTGGCTACCAGTCTGGATTCAGTATGATATTGTTTGGCAACCTAGTTAGGATCTTCTTATTTTGTCCTATTCTTACAGAACTATTTTAACATGTACAAAGAATGTGAAGTTGTGATTCCACTTCAATATAAGTTCAAAATTCACACACAAAAAAATATTTGTATCATGTTGGTGCTAGTTTTTGTTATTTAGTGAAGTGAACATAGGAGATGAGTATGCACATTTTTATGTGTTTATTTAAAATAAATTGAACTTTACAATTGTCTTGAAGGGCATCTTCATGTTGTATATATGTATAGTTGTAAATATTTGATCCAATAATTAGAAACCGATAAGATAATTGAAATTGTCCTAATATAACAGAAATTACGCACAAGTAGAATAGTAAAGATGCTTCGGATGTTGTTTGATGTCATATTTTGGCCAATCAAACAACAATGGCAGATGATGAACAGGATGAGTGACTCATCCTTGCCTTGTTCCTAGCTCCCATATTTTCCCTGTGCATGTGTATCTTCACAACATTTTTTTTGCAGATAAGGTTTTCTTCAACATATTTTTGTATCTTTGACAGAGACATCAATGTTTTTTCAAACTTTTTTCATGACTTTCAACATGATGTCGACATCTAAATTTAATAAATAATTATAAGTATGAGAAAATAATGATAATAGAAAACTAATTGTGGCAATAATCTATACAAATAAATGTTACAAACAAACATAGAAAAATACAAGTTTGAATGTGATGCAAGTCTTCTAATCATAAGAGTAAAGTAGATTTTTGATCAAATGATGGTAACAACAAACTAATGTAATGCATAAGTTTTACAACTAAATGTTGTGAAGCAAACATAAAAAATTACAATTTTGAGCAAATATGTAACAATTTCATTTGTTTGTTTCACCGCCTAATGTAGTAGTTGCATTGTTGATGTTTTTCTCATTGTTAAGGTATTAAATAACTCCATATGGGTAAGTGTGATGAGTTGTCACAAAGTTGCATTGAATGGTGTGTTGCATGGCCAATGGAGGGGGAGGCAATAAATCTCCCAAAATGAAAAGATTTTCTCTTATGAATACTCTCCTGATGTACTGCCATTGCACTTGCACCTCTCTCAAAGATATGTAAGGCCCCCCTATTATGTTTTAAAAGTCACGCCATGCCTCCCTCCAATCCAGTGCAGTATATACTCCATTCACACATCTCCCCATTTCATATTGGTTTCTCACCAAACATCTGAGAACCATATCAAGTTCTATACAACACATAACATACGGTGTCATTGGATAGGCAGCCATATTATAGATTCTATAAGTAATATATTTTAGAAGTAAGGGTCTATATCACAATTAAGGGGATATAATATAATTATTTGGTTTTAAATAACATTCAACAATATTATGACAAATAACATACGCCCTCCATAAATCGTTCAACAACATTATGATAAATAACATACACCCTCCATAAAACATTTAGCAACATTATGTTAAAAATCAGCAAACTTATAATGTAATACAACATTTATATCACTGGATGAATTAATAAAGTTTATAATGTTAATAACATCCAATGATAGACAATCTAAATGTAGCTCTGCCATTCAACATTAGAGCATCATCGGAGCTGAAGGAATGACCAAAAGAAGACTAAAAGTTTCGTCCAAAATGGTAACAAAGCTTTATACAACCTCATAGTCGTACTTTTTGTTGCTATATATATCATAATAGTTGTGATGTATTTCAGCAAAGTCCTTCATGTTCATCTCCTGACCCCACACTTACCTGCACTCGATGGTTAGTAACATAATCTTAGCTTTCAAAGAATCAATTGTTAGGGGGAGATTGACTGCCCAATGGAAGTATCTACATCGACTTTTTCCCTAAAATGTATTACCAAGTTCAAGTTAATGACAAAAAATGTGCAGCCTACACAAGGGAAACCTATTATTTATTGATTTACTATCGCACCTCCCGAGAAGGACATATGTAACACATTTCTCCTGAACTTTCACTCAGAATGCCAAAGTCATAAAACCCTACATCCTCTGTGTTAAGCTGCAAGGCTGCATCTAGCCCACAATCACATTTCAGAACTTCAGATGGATTCATTGACATCTAAAACATGGTTGATGATTAGTAAAATAATGATGGGTTCTGAACATAGATTTCAAAAATAATTTGTAGAACATTTCAATAGGCCTAGTTGATTGTTCAAACATACAAGTGAAGTTCATTTGGATATATCATAATATATTACATCTATGATGTATTGTATCTGTCTTCCTCTGTTGAAGAGTCCTTATCGCTTGTTATGTGAAGTCGTTGGCAAAGATATTGGTACATGTTCCGTAGAGTTGAAATTTCTTCTTCTAGCTTATCAATGTCTGCTCTTTTCAAATAGACAAAGTCACAGTGCTGTAACAATTTCTTGCATTTGTTTCGTGCATATGCAAGTTGTGTTAGCATTGCATCCCTAACCATAGTAAGTGTGGCCAGTGTAGGTTGTACTCAATGTGAAGGTAACCTCATATGACATCTGGTTGAAATAAGACACCTACCACATGTAAAACATAGCCTATGGGGGTTGTTGTCTTCAAACGTCCATTTGCCACATCTGCGGCATCCATGTACACTCGTACAGTGCATTGTTTCCACATGGATAGGATGACATTCCAGTCTCCATTTGAAGACAACCTAATGAAACATAATGTGACATCTTTAATTAGGAGCCATATTTTATGAAACAAACATTTTAGGGTACATGTCAAGTGGTTGATGAGTTCTCATACGCTATAGAAATGATGACAAGTACAAAGTAAGGTCAATGAGTATCCCAAATGAAATTAGAAATCATTTCACATAATACATAACCCTCCCTTGCATCAACCAGAGTTCTTTTTTGTAGCGAACTCAGGTCGACCCCATTGGGCGGGACGGCAGATGTTGAACTATTTTCTAGGAGTTCCTACATCATAGTGCCACCATCATTCTGGTGACGTATAAATTTGTAGAGGATACAACCATCCATTACAAGGTGAAACTACGAATGTATAGGATATTTTGCCCAATTTTTAAGGTAGGCAAACTGCCTCTTCAGCACACCAAATGCTCTTTCTACAACATCATGCAATTGAGTGTGGCGGTGGTTGAACATCTCCTTGTTATTGTTGTATGAATGTTTGTTTCCTCAGTACTTAGAAATATGGTAAGCTGTGTTGAGATAAGGTGCAAGAAACTGACGAGTGTTGACATACCCTACATCAACTAGGTAAAACTTTCCTAGTGAAACTTTAAAACTGTCTGTGGTCGTTGCTGCTTGTAGGACCCTTTGGCCAGCAGACAATCCCTCCCACTTAGTAAGGACATATGTAAACTCCATCGAGAAGTCTACTATAGCCATGACAATCAGAGAAACATTCCCTTTTCTGTCTCGATAAAAATTTTGCTTGTCACTTTTGACCAATACTGGGATGTGTGTTCCGTCAAACGTCCCGATGGATTTATATAACGCCAAAATTGGTTGTAAACATAAAAAGTAATTGAAAATGATTATAAATTGTAGGGGATAACTATTACCTTGAAGTAAGGGTAGAACCTTTGACTGTCCAATATATAACGATGTGTTGTTGTGCTTTTCGATGTGATTTTCATGACAACAAAGTCACGAGACAATGCACACACCCCGTCCAACACTTTGTTGAACTTTCTATTTATGGTCTCACTAGAGTGAATGTAGTCCTCAGCCAAAACATGATTTGTATGGCCATGGCCAACCATCTATAGGAAGTAGCATGCAGTCTCAACTGATGAGATGCCTCTAATACTTTGTAACAAGCCATGACTCTCAAGCTTGTCCACGAGCGCTATTATAGTCTATGGTTGCATTTGGTATAGGTCATAAGCCCTTTGTTCATGCCCAATTATTATTTCTAACACCTTTTAGTGGCCACTCCTAATTCTAACTGACCTAGGTATTGTAGATGGTATGTCGTCATCATCGGAAATCTCGTCCATGATAGAGTTTTCTATTGATTCAGCTATTACATCCGCAATGTGATTTGTTGTACCAGACATGATATCTAAAATGTTTGTGATGAGGTTAGTTGATTGTGTATGATCACTAGTAGACATGATGCCTATAATTAAAAGGATAACAACCTTGACATGATGACTATAATAAAATGAATAACAACTTGAACATAATATGAAAGATTTGATAGAAAAAAAATGACATCAACACTACATACAAATTAGATTGTACGGGAAACAAATGTTTGTATGGGAAATTAATTATTACAACAATAGCGAAAATTCAAATTGATGTCCTCAAACATACAAAACATAATGGAAAAATAAAGTTCTCACTTATGATGTTCAAGGGCCAGCATCATTGGTTCCTGTATACCACACAGATGGCATACTTGATGTGTTGTTGACGTTGGGTGATAGGGACTGTGAACCAAATCCCTACTGAGATGGAACAAAATAGGATGGAATTGAAGGTAGTAGTGTTGCACTACTACCTTGGGACCTTTCCCAACGGTCTTGTAACCATATTTTTATTTTGTGAGGTGTACATCTAAGGTTGAGGTAGATGTTGCGGTTTTTTGACTCCTTTATGGCGTTCACAAGTGTTGTACATACTGGGCTTGGGGCATCGGGGAAAGTGTTATTGAAATATTGCAAAATCATTGCAAACACTTCTTTTTTAAAGGCTCATGTGGCCACACATAAGCCTAACTTGTGCATCTTTGTGTACACATTTGTGAATTCAAATAACACTTCATTAGAAAGTACACATCACTCTTGTGACATTGATGGTCGCTACATGCACCTGTGGATAGGAGGATTCCTCTGCCGAACACCCTGGGTTTCTGTTCCACCTCCCCCCGTGTCAGCCTCACTTTGCATCCCAGGTGTTCCTATGTCTAGTTCCCTTACTGGGCTTTCTATGCTGATGGGTGTATCAGACACATCTAAGTCGAAAGTAATTTCATCCTCGGAGGCAATGTCAGATGGTATTTTTCTATCTGTAGAAGACATTGTATGGTGTCCTCTAGAATTGTTCCTCCCCGCCATCAACTCGATGTCGTAGTAGTGGGGAAAGGGGCAGTTAATCAACCTAGCAAGATCCTTGTTTGCCTAAGTATAAAAAAGTTTTAATTTGGAGATTTTAATGTAAATGTAGGACACTGCTTTTGGGGTGAGGGTATGATTATTGTACAGACTGTAAGGCTCTCCCTCCACTCAAGGGTGTCAGACATCGTGGGATTTTTCCTAGTCTCATCCCATCTGATTCCACTCTTGAGGGTGAAAATCTTCAATCTGGCATAGTCCCTCCTTAGGATCTTCCACTAAGTTTTGACCTGGTCTAACAAATACCCAACTTCCCCAACCTATTTTGCAAATCATGAAGTGCCTCCCTACAAGCGTCCCTAGTAAACTAGCTGTCAATACACCTACTTGCATCATACTTCCTTCGCAATGCTGATACTAGAGCATGGTCATACTCTCTTGATAAAAAAATACAGAACTTGGGGTTTGCAGAAGACATACTCACATAGATTCTATAATATATAATGACAGTGAGTGGTGTTTACAGTGATAATAAGTATATAACATGTATGGTTTCCAATAGGTGCAACCCATGACAATATAGTAATCCTTGTGCTAATAATGAATTTGTTTTGGGGACAATCCCAAACCTAGTAGTTGGATGTGAATGTTTACGAAAGATATTCATGTATGTGAATTATTGAATTTGTGTTACACAAGATTCAAATTTATGCGAACTAGAGACAAGACTATGCATAAGATGGTTCTAGAAAGACTGGATGCAGAATCTGAAATTATATTTGGCATCATACGTTTTCCTGTCATACAATCTTACATCTTCCCTTGCACAAATCAGGCTATGCATCTATTGTAATGCCAAAAGACAAACAGGAGGTCATTAATATTTTTTCTTCTTCTTGAAACCTATGTAGATGTGCATGTGATTTGTGCTACAATAGGGATCCCAAAAATAATGTAGAAACTATAAAATTAACATTATTGTTGAATTGGTAAAGTTCTATTGGTTCCTTAATTGATACAACAGAAGAGTCTGATTCACAACAAAAGAGTCTGATTTTATTATTCATGCCCAATTGATTCTGCATTAAATGTTTCATCTCATAGAATTTGATATCAAACCTACATGTACCTAGCATAGAATTTGACATGACGACATTTGTTACTTCAGTGACTCCACCATTCTTAGAAGAAAATTGATATCAAACCTACATAGGACTATCAGGTCTTTTTTGAATAATAAAATGAAATCATTCCAATATTAATATCATTTATAATATGAACGAATGTATTTATATAACGTATTTACAACTAATCTCCTACAATTATTTTATTAAGAGGTTTAAATTTACTGTTAAGCCCTATAATGAATATATTAATCAAAATTTTGGCACATAAACCATTGTGTGGATATATCCTTTGGTATCTATTTTATCTTTCACACGTATCATTATTAGTTATGGTTGCAGTTTAAATTATGAAGTTGGGTCATGTAATGCCCTATTTTTGCACAGGCATAGAATTCCTTAATGAATGTGTCTGATATCTTATAGATATGTATTGTATCTCCTAGGCTTGTAGTTCACAAGCCTTAGAATTTTTTTTATTTTGATAGGATCTACTCTGTAATCCACCTCTTTTAACAAGGGAGCATTTTCTAGAATACAAAGTAACATCAGTGTTGAATTGTCAAAGTTCTATTAGTTCCTTAATTGATATAACAGAAGATTCTGATTTACTATGTGATTGGTCTATTGATTTTTGATACATCAAGTATCTATGTGATGTTTTATGAATATGAGCACTTTCAGCAACATGACTACTATTGTTCAAAAAACTAGGGTATAGCAGATAACAACATTGAATAATGTATTTTGTATATTGACCTATTGATAGCTTTTGAAATAATTTTCAAGCATTTGAATTCTTTACATATATGGTATCTCTTGATGGTTTAATTTGTCAAATAGAGGCATAGTATAAGATTTTTATTTTATTATTCATGTCCAATTGATTCTACATTAAATTTTGAATCTCATTTCAAATTGTATCGGGCATAGAATTTGACATGACGACATTTCTTACTTAGTTGACTCCACCATTCTTAGAAGAAAATTGATATCAAACCTACACAGGACTAGCAAATACTTTTTGAATAATTCAAAGAAAACATTCCTATATCAAAATCATTTATAATCTGAACAAAAGTATTTGTATAACATGCCTTAGAATTTTTGTTCTATGAGAATTTAATAATTTGCATGTAAATGACATCCAATATGACACCATTTATTTTAATAAATACACAGTGATTTTTAAATGTATGTACAAGTCCTGTTGTATTTTATAATGGAGTGTCATATGATTACCTAGATTGAATATGATTGATGAAACTTGTTCAATAGTGATTATTATTCGGATATGAAGGTGGTTCCACAACATTGACGGGATTTATTACCTTCATTGTGATGAAATACATAAGATAAATAAATGTCACCAGATTGGTGTTCTTCTCATTCATCCTTTCCTCCATATTCTCATGTTGATATCCAATTTCAGTAAGTATTGACTCATGGGAAGTATTTTATTGGTTTATAATGTCTACAAAATACACTCACAATATCAAAGTAATGAAGTCCGGTTGGAGTTAAGGAACTAATTAGCATAAGTTACCCCAATATACTTGAGAATATTAAATCAAACCAGTCATGGAAACTGAAGAACAAACATTATTAAGGAAACTTTTGAAATACACTAGAGGGAAAGAAACGTTTCATCAAGAAACAATGACGGGACAAGAAAATAGTGAATATCTTTATAAGACAACATCTCCCTAAGAGCATAGTCTACAAAATAATTTGACAATAAATATTTAAGAGCTAACTATTACTACATGCACTTATACCACAATTATCAAAGAGCCTCACCATATGTTAGACTGTCGTGAAGAAGATGAAGTCCAACCTTTTCATCATGATTCAGTATGATTCAGTAAAAACATGAAGACAATATTCATCATCACCTAACTTTTCAGAAGTGGTCGACAATGAGTAGCAGCTGTGGAATCACCAGGATGAGTAGTACCACCAGAGAACTAGGGATGACCACCACCTTCAAAATACTAGGGACGAGCACCAACTTTGAAGAACAAGTGCTCCAAGATGCGTAGGTGGATGTGAAGGAGCTCGATGCTCAACGCAATCAATATGAAGGAACACGGACACTATTTTCCATTACTAGGGTTTGACCTGTGCATCGACAACATGGGATGATGACTACTCAAGATGGGTCAGGTGGATGGTAACAATAGACGATGGCCAAATGGGCAAGTCATGGGTACCTTGCTTTTCCAGGATGTAGCTGACCTAGTAGGCTGGCGGTCGCAGATGGCTGCATTGAATCACCATGCCTACGCCCCTCCCGATGTATGCTACCCTCCAATTGTGAGCTTCTTGAGGTAGCAGACCTCTCTTTAACTCACAGACCAACAGTAATCTGGTAGAAGGTAGAGGGAGAGGGGAGATTGTAGCGAAGAAGAGGGGCGAGAGGGAGTGGGTGAGAGGGAGTGGGAGGGGCGTGAGGGAGTCGGGAGTAGGGAGGGGGGTGTCAGGGGCTCTAACCAAGAATGGGATTCCAAATCCCACCTCTAACGAGATTGGGTTTGTCTAGATTATGGGATTCCATTGTCCTAAATTGGGGGTCGATTAGGGTCGTGAGCCAAACACAAATTTTTCCCAACTCAGACCGAGTGATGCTGATGCGGCACTAGAAGATAGGGTGAAATCTAGATCGCAACCGGAACCAAAGAGGGGCATAGGGAGTGAACTTGTCACAGTATCACCACATGATGCATGTATTATTACCATTTATCACATCACTAATAACATAATCACATGTTATGGTATATCAATCCCTCAACTTAGCTTTTTTGTATCACAAGTGTCTCAACTTGCCTCTCCAGGCTCATTCCACTTATATCATGTCTCATCACCATAGCATACATTAGTTATGATTACCAAACTTATAACACTTGCATGGTTAGATGTTTATAATTAGTATTGGTAACCACATAACATCATAACCATTTTGCTGATGGAGAAACAAGAAAAATCATCATTCATTATTATTAGGGTTAGGGTTTCATTTTAACTGATTAGGGTTTATAAGACTAGGTTCAACCATAAACCATAGAACCATCACCCTCCCTCATCTTGGAGTGTATAAGGATTAGAAAGCATCATTAGGGTTGATTACATAACATGAAAAACAACATTGTATATGTTTCACGCATCATACATATATGGTTATCATTATGTGTTTACATGTGTTTCTCATCCACCTACCATCACTTGATGTTGATCACATAACAACATAGGTCGTGACCACCCACTATTGTCAATTTTGTGACTGTGACCCTAATGTGGCTCAACCATCTATCACATGTTGCGACCTTCAACCTCTAGACCATGTGCTGCCTGCGGCACATAGGGACGGGGTTACACAAAGCATCTTAGTCATATGGTGTCTCGACCTCATCCTATGACATGACCCAAGATGATCAACCTTCATCCATGTCATGACCCAAGACCATCATGATCATGAACCTACTCTCTAGGGTGAGTCTCAACTCAAGGAAGGTAGATCCAACACCAAGGGTGACTCGACCACCACCCATTAAGGGTTTCACCATAACATCACTAGTTGAAACACAACCTCTTAGGACCATCTCAACCCAAAATCTATAAGGGTTGCAACCATCATGATGGGAGTGTTGCAACCTCCCAACATGCACCACTGATGTCATCCAAATAGAACTAAAACTAAAGGTGGAACCATAGTTACCATGAAGAAAATGTCACATACAACCGGTCACCATAACCCTAAGTCATGGGTCAAGAATCTACCAAGAAGGAACCTTATCAAAGGAATAGAAAACCATACTCAAGATAACTAAAATTGGACATAACATCCCTCTACCTCTAAGTACATGAACATCATGTATGAGAGCAAGGTAGAAAGCAAGATATCAAGATGACATTCATAACATACTATCTACCCAAACGGGTATAAAAGATTAGGATTTCGAATCACTTTCAAACCAAACAAGGAGTCTCCACCAAACAAGCTCTAGAGATTACCACTAAGCACAAGCATGGTTAGGAAACAATTTAGAGGAAGAAGATAGTAATGAAAAGCATAAAGAAGTGCAATAATAGAGTAGGTTTAGTGTTATATAGCCCGCCTTAAGATGATCACCACCAAGAGATCCAAACTCACAATCCAAGGGTTTAAGAAGTTTCACCAAAATCTCCACACTCAGCCACAAGAGAACCTTAGGTACAAGTAGACACCAAGGTCAAAGCTAGACAAAGGAAATAAGCAAAGAAGCCATTGGTTGAACCAAGAGATAGCATAAAAGAGAGGAGAAATCCTCTTCACACTTGGGTCTACCTTGTCAACACATGGTCTTTGACCCTCGTGATGAGAGTCTCTCTCCTAAATGACCACCTTGGGAGAACCATGGTTTAAGTTTGAGAAAAGATAAGGAAATGAGGGTAGGATATCAAAGTAACTTTAACTTAGAAGGTAAACATTTACCAAAGATGGGAGATGATCTCAGATCACCATCACCTCCACATACAAGAGGAGACCGATTCCTCAAGCTCCAAGGACGAACCTCCATGCTCCGCAAATCTCCAAAAACAAGCAAAGAAGGAGGAAGAATATAGATGGATGAAAGGGTTGCAAGAAAGAAGGGATAAAGGGTTATATATATTAAGGATGAGAGAGAGAGTGCAAAGGATGAGGTGTGAACACACTAAGGAACCAAAGGGACCCGTACCCTCACAAAAAATAAAAATGCATCAACATTGAACCACTTAATCATGACATGCAAAACATGGTGATACACTCTACATAGTGTCTTTACTACTGAAGTAGCTCCACCCCCTATGTCATGATCATGACACACCAAGGGCTCCATAGTCGTGACACACCCTAACAACACCACTAGGTCGTGACACCAAGACCACCACAAGTAACCTAGGTACAAATACACCTCTCTCAAGCCATTTTCTTAACCCAAGACAACCTTGGTCATGACTACCACACCAATGGAAAGTGTCTAGACCATGACGCCCCCATCAACAAGCCCTAGGTTGAGACAGACCAACAAAGGTCACAAGGTCAAAGCACACCAACACTAGAAAACCCTAATCACCACTAAGGGATACACCACTCAACCATGGGTCAAGCAAGGCGCCCAAAATACCACACTATCTATCATGAAGCCAGGAGAGATCGGGAACACTCTATAGATGGAAAATTGCACATCAACCTCCTATATTAGGTAAATTGCAATTTGCACTAAAACTAGCATAGAAAGTACAAATATCATCCGAACAAGCCCAAAATTGAAACTTAAGCACACCACAAGCCATAATTACATCTCAAAATATTAGATTAAGGTTCTAAGCTATTGATTAAGCCAAAGAAAATAGAACTACCCAAAACTCAGGTCAGGGCCCTCACAGTTGGGGTACACCTCATAGGAAAGTCAAGAGGCACAAGTGTTACCTCCGGAACCTGAAACTAAGAAGCCTAATATTGTCTCATTATGTCCTATATTCACTTTGTAATAATTTCTTGCACCTTCAGTTGTGACAATCCTTCTTTTTTTGACAGCTAAAAAGAATTTTATACTTACACTAGCCCGACCCTTACACATCCAGGATGATATAGTGTACTTGAAGAAACAATCAATGTTCCCTCTGGGAATGAGCCTAATTTTTTTTCGTTTCTCATAGAGCTCAAGAAAATCATCATCAATAGTAATTGGTTAGTAAAACATAAAAATCAAGATAAAAATTAGACATGCATTGTGACAGTTAAATTACCATTTTTGCAGCCACCTTAGCGCTTGTGGGGTTATGTATTTCTCAAGTTTGTTTTTTCCTTACATCTATCCACTCCTTATGGCAAAGTAAAGATGCAAAAGTAGTATAAGATTCAATAGACATAAGAGTAGGATGTTCAAAAGAATACACTTCCATTATCTTTTGTTAACGCATTGCGTAGACACCCAAACCCAAGTTATGGTTGTGCACATTCTCTACATGCCCTTATTTTTTAGCATCGTGTAAAGCATAGAAAATCCAAATCATATGATAATTACATAATATATTGAATTTAGAAGAATGTATTGTGATTCTTCCCAATAGGATTCCCGACATCATCAAATTTAATAGCGAACTTTTGTCCTTTAGCCCTTTGAGTTACTAACTTGTTCATGGAAGTGGCCTCTCCTTTGTGAATTATAATGTCAATCCCCTACAAAGATAGCATAATACTAAGGGTGAAAATCATTCGAGTGCAAATCCTTATCATGGTCTTTCTAAAATTGTCAAGAAAAACATATTATTGATAATAATGTAAAATACAAATCCATTTAATAGCTATTATAGAGAATGTAAATGGCACATCTATGTAATAAAACAATTCAACTTACACCAGACTCATCCTCATTGTGCTCATCGTCATGTTTTTCATTCTCACAGTCAAATCACATCTGAAAAAATTAATTAAAAATAGTCAAAGAATGAAATATAAGTGATAAATAATGTAAAATGTATGTCTTGCATATGAAACATATTGTTGAAAAAAACATAACTAATCCTAAAGTGGAAACTTACTAGAAAGGGAGGAGAAAAAGTAGATTGAAACTTGGTAGGAATAGGAGTGTCACTGATAGAATGCATCTCAGTAGGAAAATCAATAAAAGATAGAAATGATAAATAGAATATCGAATTGTGACTCCCCATACAAAATTGTTACTCCCACTCAAAAAAATTTTCCTAACTAAATATATGATAACAACTCTCTAAGATGATTTTTGCATAATGAAATTGCTCAAGCTTTAGATAGTATTTTGAAGTTCATCTATAATGAAGAACATCTGACATATTGAATCTAAATACTATGGCAAAATCTCACCACATTCAAACTGGACTAGACAATTAGAATTACCATTACTATGCCATCTTAACTAGAGAAGAATGTGTGGATGGAATAAGTACATAGTCAACACATCCTACATACATAAACACATCCCACATACATAACAAAAAATAAATGTGGAGGCACAATGTCGATGTAGCAATAATGGTGTTTTAAAATTGTTTGGGAAGTGTAGCCAATTGGAGTTAGCATAGCAGACCGCAAACAAAAATGAGTTGGAAGAGGTGATGATGGCTAGCTTATTGGTTCCATAAGTCCATCACATGAACCTTGGGGCTTGATAAGAATGAAGGCACCATTAAGGAGAAGCCTAAGAAGATTAGTAGAAGATGCAATAATATGTAATGGAGTTTCTTGTTAAAGACAAATCTGGATGAAAATCCTCACATATACATAATGCACAAGGCTAGAAGATGATAATTTTCTTATATGAAGAACTATCTATCTCATGAGAATGCATTGAGAAGTATCAACTAAAACATCATCAACACAAAAGGAAACTAGTTGTCAGATTAATCGCAATAGCTCTTGACCTGACATACATAATGTGGTACAAACATGAAAGGCTTGGTATCAATGATGTAACTCTAAAATCCTTAAACAGTGACTCACATGTAAAGTGATGCTAAGTGGGAATGGCATGCCAAACATACATCAAGACATCATACGTGTTGAAGAATAGAGTCTTATTGAAGATAACATGGTATATGTCATCTCTCTTAATTTAATTCTCTCTTATCATATGTTGTGGTCTCTCACCTTCTCCTCATACACTCCTCTCTCTCTTACTCACCCTCTCTTCTATATCTCCCTACACACCAAATATGATGATAGTGAGTAGACAGTGTAAGAAAGGGACATGTGAGCCCCCATCACACATGGAAAGACATCAGAATGGAACTCATTAAGAATATGAGTGGTAGTTTAGAGTGGATCTTAGTATTTAAATCAATAATCATAGTCAATATGGAAAGCACACCATTTATAAAGACCTACTTAGAGAAATTAAATTGATATTTTCTAGACCAGAAAAGGACATTTGTGTGGCCCTTTGGTAGGAAAAAGATTGATTCTTAGCAGCATGTTGTTTATATCCTTTTTCTGAAAAATAATGACACCTTGCAACATATCGTGTGGGGATCATACATGTCATGTAGGATGTTAGAGGCATAAACCAGATCTTTTTGGACACATTCTATTAGATATCAATATTGTATGTAACTTGCAATCTGGAGGAATTAAAAGATATCAAACTCTCACCAACACACCATGTTGGCCATCAACATGATGTTTGACTTGCCATCTGGACATACCTAAGCTTCGTCAAGTGAATTCTGGACAACTACACATTTTGTTGGTTGATAAAAATTTGTGTATAATGTTGTTGAAGCACGATCGGACATGAATTAGCACCGTCAGTGAGATAAAAAACCACACGAATTTGAACATGGATCTATAGGAATTAGCATTCTCTTTACACTCATATAGATCCTGTGAACAAGAAAAGTGAAGGCTCATAGCTTGTTTGTGACCCAAGATAAAAAGGAATTATCATTGTCAAGATCCAAACAAGTGTTGTAGTGATGGACTGATGGGTAGATGTCAACTGGGTAAAAGGAAATGAACATGGTGGTGGTTGCTAATAATATAGGTGGAGAAGAAGGGGGGGTGTTAGTGTGACTTCTTCAAAGGTGGTGACTACCTATGGAGAACGTAGGGGAAGTGACTACTTGACAATGATGGCAAAGTGGGAGTCTTGATGGCTACTTTTATTGTGTATCAAAAAGCATATATAATTAGGAAGGATGGCGTCGATGGATAGATGAATATTTATGTGAAAGGGGAAGAGCAGTGATCATGGAGGTCAGTATGTGCCTGGAATGTACCCAGCCTATGCCATGGAGACAACAACCACATATAAGTGGGAACTCTCTTTTTTTCTCTCTCTAGGAAGGAGGGGTGGTAGCTAGGTAGCATTGAGCATGTGTGTGAGAGTTAGAGGGGCAAGCAGAGGTAGTGGATAGGGTTAAATCCCTAGGACACACTCTTAGACCATGTTGACAAGTGTGTGGGACACTATAATTGTTGTTATATTGATATGTACCCCCATGTCGTACATATATAGGAGAGGAGACAATTATTAAGAAGAAGAGTAAACTATAATGGGCCAATATAAATTGGCTTAGGTACATAATAGACTAATTACTTTAGTTATTAAATAGGCTAATACTTTCTAGCATGAATATAACTATAATAAATAATGTAAAATTCACATCTAGAACTTAAATAATAAAATGCTTACCTCTAGTATTGGTTGGATCTTTGATCAATTAAAATTTCTTCTTGATTATCTCCATTGTATGTAAGTCAGTGTTAGATTCAAAATTTTATGTTGGAAAGACAACTGAGAATGGATTAGAGACTTCATACCTGACATAGTACTCTCCTTCATCTATAGGATCTATAATAAACTGGCTTTTTCCGATAAAGTTCATCATTTGATGGATTATCGATGTATAATACATTCTTCACGTATGATATCATTATGAATGGTTCTCTATTCTCACCAATCTTTTCAAAATTCATTAATTTGAAACCCAATGCATCCACTACCACTCCTTGAATGTTATAAACCCAATTACACCTAAATAAGGGAACTCTAAAATCACTGTAGTCAAACTCCCATATGTCTTCAATGACATTGTAATAAAATATTTTAGCTACACTTGCAATCTTATATTCACACTAGAAATATACAATGAAAATACTTAAAGGGTTACCCCCACTATATTGAACTACACTCTTATCATCTTGAGATTTTGTGTAATAAGAATATCCATTTATGTTAAATTATTCATAAAATGTAAC
Organism: Alisma plantago-aquatica; assembly: GCA_963693085.1. Classification (NCBI taxonomy): domain Eukaryota; kingdom Viridiplantae; phylum Streptophyta; class Magnoliopsida; order Alismatales; family Alismataceae; genus Alisma; species Alisma plantago-aquatica. Next base: position 320,693,389 of record OY856411.1, on the reverse strand, counting down.
ATTCATTTTTTGTTAAAGGTGAGAGATTTTATTTTTCAACAATATATTTGGTATTTGAGATTGTTTACAGAAGAAGTTATCTTCAAACAACCTAACAAATGCCCTATTATGCTCTGTGGGAAGATAAATTGAACTGGCTCGAGGATATCTAATCGTGACAAAATTGGTATGTTACATTATGCAAATACCCACTTTGTCGATATTGTTTAAAACATCAAAGTGTGTTGCTTGCCACATCTCATGACTAATTACTTTTACTCATGCACCTGAAGTCCCTTTGTTTGAATCAGAATCAATATTCTTTTCATTGTCAATACTTCATTACAACTAAAAAATGCATTGTTAAAGTTCATATCCTCCCTAGCCGCATAACCCTCAGTAATACTCCCTTCATGCCAATAACAGTTTTGAACATTACCTTGAAAAACACTCATGTACCTTTCAAAAGGATACATTCAATCCAAGAAACTTGACCCAACATTTTCAATTTCCTACACAAATGAACAATAAGATGTACCATGATATCAAACAATAAACGAGGAAAATACATCTCAAGCTATAATCTAGTACAGAGAACTTCTCTTTGCAACTTAATAAGATTCTCAAAATCAATTACTTTGTTGCATAAACTTTTGAAGAAGAAACAAATCCAGGTGAATGTAAATCTTACATGCTTAGGTATTATAGACACAATACCCTTGAGAAGTATTTTTTGTATTAAGGTGTGACAATCATGAATTTTAAGACCAATGAACTTTAGATCCTTCGTTCATACAAATCTACGAATATTGGAAGAGTATCTATATGGTACCTTAACATTAAGCAAGCACTTGGAAAAAGTTTTGTTCTTCTATCGACACAATAGATAACAAGCATGAGATAAATATGTTTCTATATCACTGCTAACATCTGTAAATAATCATAATGGACTTGGTTTAGGACAAGGGTCTTAGTTGTAGACCTCCAATTTTTCTAGAATGGTCTCGAGGAAATGGTTGTGATGACACTATTGTGTGTAGTCCTCATGGTTTACATAGGTCCATTCTAAATTTGTTTCTATCTTTAGTCTTACATGGTATATTTTGTAGATTACCAATGATTATGTCATAGACATTTTTCTCAACATACATGACATCGATACAATGTCTAACTACTAATGAACTCCAATAAGGAAAATTCTATATTATTGATCTCTTTTTAAATAAAGATTAATCACCCCATGTGGGAATAGTATATTGTAATATTGTACCAAATGGATTGACAATATTTTATACTCTTTCATAAACAACATTCCCTAATTAAGTTTAGAGGCACCTCATTCCTTAGTTGATCTATTGAATGCTATGTGCAACCTTCAGCGAGGATACAATTTTAGCAGAAACCTTTGATGACCAAGATATACAGTCTTTCCTCTATGATTTCGTAATATTGAATTGGTGTTCTCCTCACATATAGAGAATGCTTTGAATCCATTTTCATGTTCTATCCAGACAAATTGCCATTTGCTAGAAAGTCATTAATAGGGTGAAACAACATAGAACATAAATCAAATGTCTCTTTATGTGAAGCATCATAGGTAATCAAACCTTCCCCACAGAGTTTCTTTAAGTCATCCATCAGAGGTTCAAGAAAAACATCAATATCATTGCTAGGTTGTTTGTGGCCTGGTATCAATGAAGACAACATGGCATACATATTTTTCATACACAACTAGGGAGGAAGATTGTAAATAAAAATCATAACAACCTAAGTGTTATGTTTTCTTGTTAATGTGTTTTATGGATTCATCCCATTGGTACATAGACAAAGTCTTAGAGTTGTAACTTCTTCTCCAAATCCATTGTACAATAAATCAATTTTCTTTCATTTGGAAAATTAGTCATATTATAGGATCCCATCATTGTTTTTATTTGCCTATGTATGGCAAGATAAATTATATGAATCAACGGTGTTGGAAAATAAGCATTGAAATCTAGGTATTAAAGGTAGGTACGACACACCTTGGAAGGAGAGCCAATTTTGGACATACCCAAAGTAGTCATTTTGTATCTTGACGCCCCATAGTTTGGACAATATTTCAAATCAATATAGTCCTTGTAGAATAAAACACAGTCATTCAGGCATGTATGTATCTTCTTAACCTCCATTCCCATTTGGCACAATATTTTTTAAAATTCATATGTTGAGATTGAATTCTCATTACCATCAAAAAAAAAATCTTTCAAAAAAAACAATAGAAACATGAAGCTTTTGTCACTCCCTCTATTCTTAGCAATCAAAGTAAACAATATCAACACAAAGTTTGACATTGTAAGCATAGTAAAACTTAAGTAAAGAAATCTCTTAAAACAATGTATAATATAACTAGATAAGGAACCTGGATTAGTAAGATTACCCCACAACTCTAGCATTGCATCATCCATGTCTATTGACATTACTATAGGAAATTATTTTTACAATGTCCATTTTTTCATTTTACAACATGTGCTAGCCATTTTACTAAATCACCTGCTCTTTTGGGGTGTTCTTTATACAACAAGTGTTGTCCATGTTGTAATGTATCTATTTTATACAAAAGTTAGTGCATGTTGTAGTTCATTGAAAATACCCACTCTAATAGGGTGTTTCATAAAACATGAAAATACATCTAGACACAAGTTTCAAAATTCAGACCACATGAAGATAAAGAATAGCATAAAAAATGAATCAATTTCATTTTATACACCACATGCATAGTTTGATGTACAATTGTAGGAAATGTTGTACATACATGGTGTATAACTTTGGTTTGTTAAAACAAGTGACTACAAAAATAGGTGAAAGCCTATTGTGTGGTTATGGTATATAATAGTGGGTTAGAGTATGTTGTATAATTATGGCCTATTATAACAAGTTGGCATACATGACTATTACAATGGATTAGAGCATGTTTTGTAATTATTTCCTTTTACAATAGAATTGAGTATGTTGTGATATTACAACCTATTACAATAGTTTAATGTCTGTTGTAATATAACATATACTATAATGAGTTTGTTCCATTGTGTATAACTTGTGTTGTATAAAATATACAATAAACAACATTCAAATAGATTTGTTGTAATAAATATGCTAACTACAACACAACTAGCATACTTATTGTGTTTTTCTTCTTGTAAAAAAATGTTCTATAGTTGTTCTAAATTATTTTGTTTACACATACATTGTCGAAAATTTCTCCTTCAACACAAGTATTGTGATCAATATTTATTGATCTCATAGAAGGAATCTCACCATGTCAATACAATTTTGTATAGTTCTATACAATTACAACACAGATGACCTAACTTTTACTTATTTCTCAATAATTTTGATTTTCAAGTACTTATTGTAATTCCTATGTGGACAATAGAATCTATGTATCACATATTTCCTATGTTGTTGCACAAATCCAATAAACTTATCAGGACCAGTAATAAACTCTAGAGTGCAACAATTTTAAATGGACATCCATGATCAATCAATTCTATGATCACATAAAAAATAAGCATTGAATCAAGTATTTTGATATTAGTATTTAGATGTTAGGGTTGTGAGATTAGGATTTTCTTAGTTATGGTTTAGGTTTTAGGGTTTACAGATTAGGGTTTAAGGTTTAGGGTTCACAAATTAGGGTATAGGGTTTACTAATGAGTGTGTACCACTTATCCCATTCTTGAACACCTAATCTCAGTATTAAGTGTATAATGTGTATTCCATTTTAAGGAATATTTTAGCATATTTTCCTTCTCGAAGTGCATTGATGTAGATGGGCAAATACCCACCTACATATGTACTTAGAGATCAAATACGAAAGTGTTTTCAAAACATCTACAAAGTTGAATACACATTATACACTTACCTCTTAAGTGAGATTATGTGTTCAAGAACAATCCTTAATCTGGGACTAGCCATGATTTACTTTTAATGAGTACATCTTGAACATGTTTCTAGTCAATACCATGATTTAGGAATTAGGATTTACATATTAAGGTTGGTCTCCAAGCCATACTTCTATCTATCATCTATTACAATTTATTTTCACAAATTAGGTTGAGGGTTGGTTTCATAATAAATGCTAGACATAATTGTATAGATAAATAAATTTTATATGAAGCATTATATGACATATTTGAAACAAACCAAACAAACAACTATTCATTTATTACAAAAATTAGAGCTAAAAAAACTAAACAAATACTCTACTTGTATTTTAAAAATTATAATCAACAAACCAAACAAATAAGAAATGTAGCTAAAAAATAAAAAAACACATTCTACATGGACTGAAGAAGAGTTGGAAGATGCTGGCAGCTCAACTAGTTAGAAGCAACTGCGACAGAATTGGTGGATCAATCAGTAGCAGTAGAGGCGGTGACAGTGTCATGTCAATCAAGCAGCAATGGCTAGTAGCAGTAGTACTTGTGTGCAAATAAGATGTTAGTGGTGGATTTGATGAATGTAGAAACCTGAGAAGTAATAACAACGACAGAGTAAGAAAATAGAGATGTCAGTGGAGGAAATGATGTAGTAGAAGAGGCAATAAAGAGCGGGGCAGAGAGCTGACCAAATCACACAATGAAATAGATAATGGAAGAAAGAAAGTTTTGAAGGAATACATAAACGGAACATAGGCATTATTTGTTACAAAAATCAGATGACTAAGAATTTATTTTTCGGTTGAGGGAAAAATGGAAACCATAGTTCAATGTACATTGTTAGTTTTCTACCAAAAAACTGACACCGCATGTACTTAACCCTATTAAAAATTGTCAACCTTGCCAAGTCTTGTGTTGTCAGTTGTCCGAGAAACACTAAAGTGATAATTTACTCTGTCTTCATTTGTCCTTCAAAATGCTATCACCACATTTTGCAACATACTGCATTTTAAAGTGCTACACATATATTGAACCATGATTCATAATTTTTTCAAAAATTGAGTCCTTGAAGGGTCCCTCATTGTAAATATCACTTGATAATTTTGGTCAACTACCATGTTATTGAATATTAGTTTGTTTTCTTTTGAAATTCTTATTTAAATGAGTGCATCTTTCCTATCTTAAGAAATGTTTACTAATTTTTCTTTGTGTGAACTAATTTAGGGTCCTTTACAATAATTCAAAATATTTAATCCTAGTTATATGGATATCACCTTCCATTCACATAGTACTCTAGATTATACATCTAATGGTCTAGGATGGAAATAAAAATTTTATTCGTATTAAAACCTATAAATTGAGGAACTATATACAAGATTTATTGAAGTATACATATCATAGAATTCTAATTATAGGTGTTAATATATGTATGTAGTCAAACAATAATTTACCATAAAAAATATTAAAGAAATTGGAAGTCTCGATTTGGATGATTATAAAGGAGATGGAAAAAAAAGATAATTACGAGATATACAAATAAATGTCTAGGATAGTATGTGAGAAAATTGTTCCCATGATTCCCCTTTGATCCCTTAATTATTTAGATATTATAGGAGAAATAGTGACATGGTTTTAGAAATTAGAGCATATGAGGTGCATCATTTCTCCACATTAATGTCAAAGACATTGACACCCTATCAAAAGATAAACTCAAGCCCTAGTTTCTCCAAATCCCCACTTCCTCTCTTCTGATCAAGTAAATGAAACTATAGTTGTTATGTTCCTAGTTAACGCTAGTAGTAATGCCAAAAATAACTCCTCCCATATATCCTTCTCTCCTTCTCCTTGTTTTATCCCCTCCCCACATTAGCCCTAGGTACTTCCTGAGGTCCTTCAGGGAGTTATGACAACAGACCTTTAATTAGATCCATCAAAAAATCTACAAACGACCCTCATCATCAACCTATATTTCTTTAAGTCAGACATGGTGGCATATCCCTCTCCTGGATGCAGCTTGATACCTATCTCAGGCACATCACACCTGCACAATGATCCACAAGCCATCTTCTCCATCACCAACCACTCTCTACAACCGGCTACTCATTGAAGTCGTCACCTCAATCTTAGGTGAGCATTTGATCTGCCTACAAACTTCAGACCCGAAGCCAACAATAGATGGAATCAAAACCACCATGACCTACATAGTATGGGCACCACAACATATGGTCAGTATTGGATTTTTCTTGGACAATGATAAATCTACAGATCCAACTCCCACACTTTATCATCGTGAACCCTAGGTCTGCAGTGAAGAAACACACATTTGATCCAAAGACTGATCATGATCAACAATTAATCTATGGAGGTACAAGAACCAACTAATACATAATAAATTCATGGTGTTCATCTACAAGCCTAGGTCAATATCCTCCTTAATTGAATTTTAGTTTTAGTTTCATTAAGAAATCCATTTCATAATACAAGATAATAATGATTCAAATTGACAAAATATGTAAATGGACTTCATTAATGTTTAGATATATGATTCATAATATGGTATGTATATGTCTCAAACAATAATTTCGTCAAATTTCTAAAACTATAAACTTCTATCGATATTTAGCAAGAATATGGTTAAACAATCATTTGATTTGTTGGACTTTCAACTTACTTATATCAATAATGTAGAATATACAACTGATAATGCTATCTAATCTTTGCATACATATAAGGAGACAATCTAAATCCCTGGTTGTAAGAATTCTATAACAGGGAACATCTACAAATAGAATTATTATTATGCATGAAAACACAATATGTGTATTGATGTATGTAATGATAATTAGGTTTCAATTTGAATGTAGTGGATATGTCTATCTATATGTGATGTAATTCGAAGAAATCATACCATGGGAAGAAAATATGTATAAGAAGGCCCCTTGTATGAATGGATAACATTATTTAATCCTCTTTCATAATAAAATCATACAAGAAACTTATTTGCACTCATCTAGGTCATTGAAATCTAATAATTGTATAATAAGTGGAAACTTTAGGTCATATATGAATAATTGAAGTAATTTAAATCCTTGATTTCTCAAATATGGATATTTCTTATAAATATCATCTTATACAGCCATACGCCCTAGTTGATCAAATTTATCCATATATATAAGAAAGATAATAAAATTACAAAACCTAAGTATGAGGAATGCATATTGTAATCCCCTCACTTATATAGTAGAGAAATATGTTAACTTATAATAAATCTTAGTTGTAAATGCATCTAGAATCCTAAATGAGAGTTAATATATTAATATTGTGTACTAATCATAAAAAATGATAAGAAACTAGTCCAAATAACAAAATTAAGATTGAATGTGAATTTATTACAAGCCAATTGTAAATATTATCATTCTACACTTGTAGATCATCCACTTGCTTGATCCTTAGAGCTTTATTCTTAGAATGTTTGGTTTTGATTCAATGTAATTCAATGGCACATAATTTCTATTTCTATTTGGGATGTTATTTCCCTCATTAGTTGAATACATAATTAGATATTTTAATTGTCTTAAAAAGTTTGTAAACCATAGCCCTCCTACTTGAAAGTCGTCAACAATAAATCCTAGAAAATAGTAGTACATTGTTTAATCATTGAAAAAGACAGGTTAGTGCCCGTAGTGTAGTGGAATAATGCTTCCATGACTCTTGCACAGAAAGAAGGACATGAAGTCCCTTAGTTTAATGGGAAGAATAGTTGATGTGTTGTCATTTTCATGAAAAGAATATTAGGCTTCCCTAACAACATAGACATTGACATGTGCTATCTATTGCAAAATTGAATGACTAGTTTTGAAAATTTGGACATTGAATATTATTAAAATTGAAAACCCATGTCTACCTCTTGAGACTTTCCTATATTGTTTAATCAATGAAATTTATCATGAAAATTTCGGAAGATAGGTTCATATTTTTTTAATTTCGAAATACCAATTTTGTACCAGTTTTGTTGATCTTAATTTCCCTTATTGGGCCTATGTGTGGTTTTGTTCCCTCTGGGAGCTGATGTCCAATTGATCACAGAACACCTACAAGAGACCGATATAGTTCTCTATTGGAATAGGAATATTTGATTTACCAATGTTTTAGTATTCAATGTATATGTTTCATTTCAAAAAAACCATTGTGTGCTATGAGAATATTATATGACTTAAAAGATTTGTTTATATTTTTTGATGCAAATTTTGTACCTATATGATCATAACCATAAAGTCTTTACAACATGGTATCAGATCCTATAAATAGTCGACACTCATGCATGTCTCAAAAAGTTAGGGTTACCTTGAAAAACCAATGGAGTGGATAGTTGACAATAAATGCTAGTATCATTGGGATATACCTAGACTACAAGTAGGAAACACTAAGAGCCTAAGATGTAGGTATGTACCTCAATAGAATTTCAGGAAACATACCTAGATCATCAACTAGTTTTGAACTTCCCTTGGCAAAGATTTACTTCAAGACATTACTGACTAAGAAGTGTTTAAGTTACATGGGTTTATATTTAGAATATGACCACAAAAAAATTAAAATTACCACTATAAGTGTAACAAACTCCTCCCCATGTTATCCCCCATTCAGGTGGACGGAGAGGGCAAGTTCCATTACCATAAATAGAAGACTAATGGTTTAGCAAATAACTAGAAATAACTAATAAATTTTGACTATATTGAAGTAAAAGTTTGGTACAAGATTAAATATAAAGATTCCAACATGGTTTACAAATATGGATTTCAAAAGTTTACCATATGAAGTACATCTATCTAACTAAATCCTCCATAATTACATCACTTCTTTTCTTTGAGTGCCTTCTTCTCTGGATGTCCTTTTTCAATTGTACATGTAGAAATGATAGTATATTATCCTAAAATGTCAAGAAAAAAACTCCGTAAGTATAACATGTTATACTAGTATGTGGGGGAAACTAAATATTCAAATTTACTTGGAACAACATATTCACAACAATTATTGTTACATAATCAAAATTAACATTTTCATCATAACTACTCAACCCGATCTAACCAACCTCTTTGAAACCCCTCTGGGGTATTGTCCCTGCAATAGACATAGGCTACCTTCTCCCCACGGGTGCTAAGGTTCCATATTTGTATTCCCCTATTCAATCAATTGAACTTTGATGATCCTTTGTCCCATGGTCTTAATCATCATTTTCCAAATATTTCATGCATCCAGAGGTGGCATGTCGAGCTAGTCATGTCCATATAATGTGATATCCATAATGACATTATAGACTACATGAAAAAATAAACAAGCAAGCTTTAATTTGATATCCATTTGAAATACCTCAGAAAAACCATGAGAAACTAATGCGGGTAGACTTGGGCATAACCACATACCTTTCTCAATAGTTATTTTATGTCCAAGCAGAAGCAACAAGTGCAACCAAACAAGCAACTATTCAGAAATTAAGACATAATACACATGTATTACTATTTTATCCAAAATACATCATAAAAATTGACTTGGATTCCAAGTTAGGATTTTTAGGGTCAACATAGGGTATCATTAAGGTTTTGGCTTTTGAACCCTAATCATCAATTTTCATGGCTTATTAGTTCACAAACACGAATATTTTATGTACTTTCAATCTCAAGGAAACCCTAATTCATCAATTAATGGGTTATTATCCTCAAACTAGATCAAAGTTATCCTTTTTACCTATAAAGTTCAATCATTCATTATTAAGATCCATTGAACATATTAAGATCATCAAAACCTAGAAAATGGGGCTCTAGTGCATTAACCATATTAAAGATGGTAAGTTTGGATACTTTTTGAACTAGAGGTAGATTTAGGTAATTGTTATACTTTTATTGCATTCGTCTTATTTTGATGATCATTTTTCATATAGAACATATCCTCATATGATCATCCTACAATTTAGTACAATTTTAGCAAAATTATTCATTTTGTAGACAATAGTGAACTGCCACCTTAGTAAACAAGAATATATATTTAGATATTATTTTTTCAATTTAAACCTTAGTGAAAGGGACAAATAACCTTTATGTTGTGACATTCATGTCACATGAATGGGGTCATTTTAATCCTATTCCTACTGGATTGTCCCCCACGAGCCCACCCAATACGTTGTCGGCCATGGGGATAACCCCATAGTTGACTTGGTCGTTGAAGGCTTGGTTATAGTGGTAAAGCATCCCACAACCTACGCTACTCTTCTCTGATTCCAACCACTCTAAGAGCATAAATGGGAAGTGTCAAAAGCAGGGTTAACCACCTTAACAATAGAAGGATTGAGGTGGAGTTGAAGAGTGGAAAATACCTTCTTATGTGGACAACTAGAACTAGGGGTGAGTTTTTGGATGTTTGTGGAATTCTTTCCAACTTCCTTTATGTTATGTGTTGGAAAAAACCACTATCTATGTGAAGCCTTCCAAGCTTTTGTTGCCGCAACTAAGGGGTAGGTAGTCAAGGTTGCTTCATCATTTCTGGTTGTGTTGGGGGCCCCCGAAGAAACTCCACGAAGCTATCGACCAAGTTAATTGCCCTACAGTTGTAAGGAGGTGGGATCACCCCCTTACTAAAGAAAAATTGAAAAATAAATCATCCATTTCCAACCCACTCAAAGGTATGATAGAATAGGTTCAAAATTTTCAAACTTCAACAAATGATATTCAAAACAACCATAGTATAGAAGCGGAATAAAAATGTTGACTATATTCAATTTACCACAAGGTAAAGAACATCATTATCTCCCACAAAGGGTTTACATGTATCACTCTACGTAAGGATCTAGTAGACGGAGATATAAATGACAACAACTTTGTATCCAATATTTAACTCCTTAAGCTAGTCCAAGACATCATGCCTGATCATCCATGTCCTTTACCTAGGGTTGGAAACATACCCCAGCAAGAAGAGAAAATATATGACATCAACAAAGGCTGGTTTGTGCATACTAAATAGGAAATTGAGCAATATATGGAATAAAGGACATCAAATATAAAAGGCTTCCCATATAAATGATAAGGACCACCCAAATTGATATCAAGAGAAAAGGAAGTGAAATCATATGATAACAAAAGAATACTTTCTGTTAATGAAACATAAAGATTGTGCCACACAAGAACATGTAAACAATTAGGGCATACACCCCATATCATCAACATGCATGCATGTGAGATAAACATAGCCCTAGAACAATATAAACACAAAGGCGGCCAAGTCTCATGATGAATGCATATTCATCTCAGTTCAATCACCTCTTCTGGCCCAGTTTTGCCTTGCTTCTTCACGTTTATTGGCCATATCTTATTAAACGCAACTTATGTTGGGCTTAATTGAACTATCACAAATTTAATTACATTTTTTTTGCACCCTTGTACAGATCGTTTCGAGGTTTGAGCCTCATATCCTAGGCCCATACCCTTCTCTTTTGGGCTTTGTTTAGTTCCGATCAACAGTGAGTGCCACTCCCTCTTCTCTTCTTTTATTCACTCGCCTCTCAGCAAACCATTGGGCCCCACCTCCCCACTAATGAATGGCGACCAACACCCTTCACTCTCCCACGATCGCGATCACTGCTAAACCCTACATCACGACCGGGAGCAGCAAAGGAATCACGACCTCTCTCCCTTTTATCTCGGACACCTGTCCGCGGTGAAAGAATCATGACATGGGCTTCCTCGAACCACAATCTCAATCGCGGCAATGCCCCAAAGAACGTGACCTTCCTGCCACATGTCCGTGATTGCTGCTGATCGTGACCGCCTCAAAACCATGACCTGCAACTAGCCGCACCCGTAGTTCTCCTTCCCATGCCAGCGGTGACCTCCTCGTGACCTCCCCATGGGCCCACGATGGTCTCCAACCACCTGCATCGCGATCGTTTCCCTCCACCGTGGCTGTCAACAACAAGGTATCTTGCCCGGGGTTCTGCTCTACATTAATCGTGACTTGCTGCTTTCTTGCCAATGTCACGACCTACTCTCCTGCTGAAGATCACAATCGCAACTCCAGTACCTCGACCACAAGCAAAGATTGTGACACCGCGAACACCTTTCTACGATTCCACGTTCACGACCGTGATTTCTTCACTTATACCTGCGACCTTACGATCAACAGAGAGAATCACGACCTCCCTGTTTGTGAACTGAGGCCTTGCCTTCCCTCTGCTATCCATGCTCCAGCCTGTAGCCATCTATTCCATACCCTCACCAGCACCACGTCTGGGTGTGGCAGCAACTGCGACCCTTCAGTAGGCATGTGCCGCGACCAAGTGTGAAAGTTAAACAACTGCAACCAGACCAAGAGAAGAATCACAACCTGCTGGCAAGGATAGAAACTCGCGACCACGATTCCACCTGCTAAGATAATCATGACCGTGGCATCAAAGGACCAACTAACCGCGACCGCGGAAAAAGCCACGACCTGCTGCAGAAATGCCAAGGTCGCGAATTTAAGTCGGTGTGAATCTGCCTATAAATAGAACATGACTCCATCCTGTCAAAGAACGATCTCCAGACGTCGTTAGGCTGCAGGACTGTCCTGGGCCTAAGGAGACCATCTCCATAGCCAAGAACCTACCCCCATGGTGGTTTTGCGGCCTATTCACCCAGATCTGGAGTGAAGACTCAGATCTGTAAGCCACCTCATTCAGATTTGGATCTAAATCTCGATCTGGATCTAGATCTACTGCGTCTACGCCATTTCTACACCGCCATCTCGTCCACGAGTTGCTCCTCATGCTGCGAGCAAGGACTACAAGAAGAAAGAGAAGGTGGAGAGAGAAGATTTGCCCTATCTGTCGTGGAGTTCTTCCCTCCTCGTCCAGATCTGCCCTGACATTGTGTAGAAGACCATTTCTCCACCGAGTTGCGATCATCTCCTTCACCATACTCATGGCAGAATCTTCTCTCTCTATTGTTTTTCTTATTTCTCTCACTATGAGCGAGTAGTTTACTTTTGCTGGGGTGCAAGGACTAGCCCCGCTGCCAATGCTTTCATATCTTTTTGTTAAACATTCTATGGCATGTATATAACCTTTCATATCGTTGTTAATCGTCGATGTGTGCTTGTGGATTGATCACTTGCTTGCATTTATCTTGTTCATTTCCTATGTTGCGAGAACTTCTATGCGTAGGTTTTGAATGTCGATTAATGTGGTTGACTCCCAAACTAGAAATAGAATGGGATTCTTTGACGTCGTAAGTGTATGATCTCTGTGGTGATGCGCCATCTAGCCCACAGTGACACTTCTGTGTGCCTGATGCCTGTATAGGGGGCCCACATCTTCATTTGGATTTATGTATCTTCAGAGCCGTAAGTATGTGATCTGGATGGTGATGAGACATGTGATACCTAATGTGATGCTTACACAAACCTGACGCCTGTACGGGGGGTTTTGCAGTAGCTCTATTTGAATAGTTATATCTTACCTGGATGTTTGATGTTTGGATGTTATTGCATGAGTAGTGGTGGTGTTACAACCCCAAATTTTGGGTTCTTTTGGTGAGAAATGTAATTTCTCATATTAAAGATATTTGAACAAATAATGAGATAATTTGCTTCAAATAGATGGATTTCGTTTACAATAGCCTTGATGATTGTGTTGTGGGATTTATTGGCTATTGGGTCCAAATAACAATGAAATTCAATTAGTAAATGCATAATTGAATTTTTAAGAAAAGAAATATGTAGAAATCTCTAGAAGGCAAATCCAAAGAGGATTTCGTGCCTCTTGGGTTCCTTGTGTGCCAAGGAGTCCAAGGTTGCAAAAAGAAAGCAATAAGAAAAGAAAAGATTAATTAAGTATTTCTTTATGAAGAAAGAAATTTGAAAATAATGATAAAATGTGGAAAATGAGTGGAAAGAGGCATAAATGAGATTTCTTGGGGAAATTTCATATCCAAGAGATTTCTAATGATAAAAGGAATTCCAATGAGGAAAATAAAAGAGAAATAATGAGGAATCCTCAAAAAGAACTATTTTAATGAGAAATAAACAAGATAATGTGAAATAATGCATAATGATGCATCTAGAAGGATAATAAGTATCAAATAAAGCGAATTTCGAAATAATGGAGTATCTTGGGATCCAAGGAGTCCCAATAAAGAGGAAAGAAAGAGAAAATACTAAAAAGGCAAAATAAGAGGATAATGTGTTGCTTTATTAATGAATTATGGGGTATTGTTTAAAAGGATGATATTTTCTATAAAGGAAAATAGGTTTACATGATCAATGGATTAAAATGCAAGAACAATGATAATAAGAGAAAGGATTTTCGAAATCCTATTATCAGAGGAGGAAGGAATAATAAACGAATATGAAAGAGAGAGAGAGACTTGCTTTTTAGTGAAGGAATATAATTCCTATTAGGCTTAGGCTTTATTCCTTCATGGGCAAGCATGCTGGGGCATGAATACCCTCCTCTATAAAAGGGTAGACCCTTTGGATGAGCCCAAGCAGTTTCCTTGCGTCTCTCTCTCCTCTCCATCTTCTTCTTCATCAAAACCCTAACCAAGAGCAAAACTCAACCATGGGCAACCAGGGAGCGGTGGAGTTGTCTTGGTGGAGGCAGGAAGATCTGAAGACCACCCTTGACCGATCGGCTTCTGCTCCTTTGACCACGGCCTTGCGCAGCCACTGCCGGCTTGCTGCAGTTGCAACAGCAACTGTGTGCTTCTCCTGCTTGGGAGAAGACACTTTGGCCACAGCTAGGAGGAGCCCCGAGGGCAGCTGAGGGCAGAGGAGAGAGGGGAGGGTTCGGTGGCCATCATCGGGCCCAGAGGAGAGGGAGAAGCCCCACCAAGCGCAGCTAGGGTGGCTGCAGCTCGCGATCCAGAGGTTGAAGACGACCTCTAGGCATTGGACCGATATGCCCTCCAAAGGCTGAAGACTCAACCCACTTATCCAGGGGCAATATAGTCAAATCGTTATATTTTCCAAATCTAGTGCTTGCATGGGATAAGCGACGTGGTGCATCGTGACTGGCCAGGTAAGTGAAATCTTGTTAAAATCATATCTAATGATTCGTAACTCAGATTAAAACAAGTCTTATATGAAAATTGATCCTCAAAACGAGAGGAACACAAATAAATTATGTTTGAAGCCTAATTTTTCATGTTATTCAAAAAGTAGTGTAAATTATCATCTTTAATGAATTAATGATTAAGAAACCCTATTTTGAAATGAATAAAGTGTTTAATAGGGGTTAATGGATCATTAGAGTTGATGTTAACCTGTTAAATGTAAAAAGGTACATTATGTTCAAAAATGAAGAACTTTGCACGTGATTAGTCTAATTTGGATTTTATGTGCATAATATGCTTGAATTTTGAAAAGGGCATAAAGTTACCATCTTTAATGATTTAATTAATGAAAAACCCTTAGATTTGATGATAGATGGATTTAATGTTGTTCAATGGATAAATTGAGCCAATATTAACCTGTTATTGATAAATGTGAAAATAGGATCTAAAAAGATAATCTATATATATATATATATATATATATATATATATATATATATATATATATATATATATATATATATATATATATATATGGCTTAATATAGGGTTTCGTGCATGAATATGCATTGATGAGCTTGAAAACCCTAATTTAGATTAATAGGTCTTTTAATTGTTTTAATTGTTTAAATCCATGAATAAATAGGGATATGATGATCCTAAGTCAATTTGGGTATAAAAGACTATTAAGATGGATAATTTGAGCAATTAGGGTTTATATGAGTAGAAAGAGTATTTTAGGGTTTACCTAAAAGAGATAAAGTTTGAGAAATTGATCTAAGAAACCCTAATGGATATTAATGGAACCTTAATGCGGATTAGAAACCCTAGAAAGAGAATCCAAGTTAATAAAGTAGATTCTTGATAAAGTGTGTAATAAATAGAGTACATATTCTTTTGAAGAATTATGTGATGATTAAATTACTTGCTTGGATCTGTTGATTGGCTTGATTGTATATACATGAAGTATATGTTCAATAATCTACATGACTCATCAAATCAGGTATGTCGTTACGCTGATGACTATACCGATTAGTTTTCTTAGGATTGTATCGACGTTTCCCTCAATGCATGAAATAATTGTTGGATGTTTTAATTCATGCAACTATAAAGTGACTATGACTATCACTATGAGTATACATGTATAACTAGCTAGATCTGAGTCCACCCCTGTGGCTATGCCAAGGCTAAGGATAACCTAGAGCAAGGTCTAGGGTATCATGAGTTAGAAACTGGGCTACACATGTGTAGTGCCATGAGACTCTTAGCATACCATGAGTTAAGGAGTGGGATACCTACGGGTAGTTCCATGTGACTCAGCCCTAGAAATTGATTCACCTATTAGGTGAAGTCATGAGGGGTAAAATGGGAATCTACCATAAGGGAGGTAGTATCCAGGTCCACTGTAGGGACAACACAGGGGATAGGGTACACATGGATCGCGTAGTTATACTTAAAACGTAAACTTGTTTGTTAAATGATAATTGAATGTGATACATTGTTATAGATAATTACATGATTATAGTTTCCCCCACATACCAGCTTCGGCTGACCGACGTTTTGTTTGTCGATGATTTAGGAACAAGCCAAAAGGACAAACAGTAAATCGTCACATTGTGAATTACATGAAGAAAAATACAAGGAGGATTAGTTAGCGTAGAATCCTTAAGTGGATAGAAGTTAGAAATCTAAAATTTCAAAAGGTATGCAAAGTTTATTTTTCTTACAGCTTTTCAGTATAGTATGTTAAAATTTGATTATTATTCTTGGTTAATTGCTGAACCTTTGATCTAGAAGTCATTGGTGTGGCTTCGACCTCTCGGTCTCTCTTAATTGGGGGCTATCGGGAGGTGGGGTCGTAACATTTGGTATCAAAGCGTAGGTTCCTCAGTTGACCATTAATAATTATTAAATTTTACAAACTCCATAGAACCCAAGGGAGTTATTAGAGGATTATCCGAAAGACGGAGGTGTCTAGAAAAGGATCACGACCGGGGGCTGGCAATATTTTCCTCCACACCGCTAGTCGAAATAAGAGGACTCCCAGATCTGTGTGACTGCCTGGCCAAAGTCTTAGGGTATGAATCGAAATAAGATACCTTTAGGACTTTTGATTTTATTCATCCCTTCTCATCACAAAAATTATGATAAGGACCTAAAGGATTAGGGTTTTCTTTCTTCTCATCACCCTCTTAAGGTATGGGTAAGGTTAATAAGGTTTAAGGAATCCTCCACCAAATTAAGAAAATGCATGTAAATAAGATGTCATGGACATAAGCTTAATAGAGTAAGCGCAAATTAAAGGATAGATACATGCTTAGGTCGTATGACATAAGATGTCATGTCCTCAGAAGAGACCTGGGGCTAGACCTTCTTGTCAGGAGGATAAGTCAGTCTTGGAAATAGAGATCTCCATTGCAAGTAGAGACCTGGCACATCCTCTAAGGATGATGCTAACCCTAACCCTAAGTGATGGTTAGAGAGAGATGAGTTAGACTAGGGGTTTGAAGGACATGCCTTTGGGATGCCATATGATCCATGGGTGACCTAGCTCCTTTGGCAACCCAACCCTGGGAAGGGTCATGCATGTTAGGGTAAAGCATAGCTCCTTAGATGATTATGTTAGTGAAGGACCTTAGAAACCCTATGGGTTTATGCATGTAGGACATAGCATGCACCCAGGGTACGTTAGTAGTGTGAGCAAAGGATTGAAACCCTGGCCGGGAAAGTTTGATGGTAAGCTTATGTGATAAGCATAAGGGGTTATGGATAACCTTGAGCGAACATAAGTTGAACATAGGCTTCATCCAGGAAGGGGAACACTTTTGAAGTTGATCCTTCATGAAGAGAGGAACTCTACTAGTGAGGTTGGTTTTAGGGTTAGCTCGAGAGAGAGAGAGCAGGAAACCTAGCAAGAAGGTTGGAATCCTAGACTCCGAGATATGAGGAGAATTCAGGAGTTGAGGATGATGCGACCTAAGTGGTTGATAGTGGTCACCACATGCTTGACCCTTAGAGGTTGATGATGCCTTGGTGGCCATGAGAGGAACCAAACCCTAGAGAGAGGATGAGTCTGTTGGTACCACTGTACCTATGGTATAGATGAGAAGAAGAGTTTCATGGACCTGAAAAGGTTTGGTAACAGGTTATGAGACCTTGTACCTTATTGATTGTCTTTGAGGAGGACTCAACTTTAAAGTGTTAATAAAGGAAAAAGATGACAGGAAGTGTATGTCATACCTGTTACATGTTTGGCTTGTGGTTAAGAGATAAAGTATGCAGTGCCTAAAAGTGAACCTAGGGTTCCTAGGCCTAAGAGGGTAAGTGGTATAACTAATGCTCATGATGAGAATTAAGTTACTATAGTTTCGATCATGGTACTCCTCATGTATATAGGAAAAGGGAAGTCCCTTAAGATTAAAGGTATGTTTGATGAACTCGTCACAGCTCAGTGATGACATGGGAAGGTATGACCTAGATTTAATGTTAACAAAGGAGAACCCAGATGACCTAGCATGGTTCAGTAGGTGATCTACTTGTGCCTTCATAGCTTGCTAGGGTCAAGTAGGCTCATGTGGATGTAAACCCTATACCTAAGGATGTTTGTGGCCTTGAGGTCAAGAGTTGTAGTTTCCTCTCATCCTAGGAGAGGGACCCTTTTGAAGGGTGTACACCAATTTTGTGAAAACCTAAAAGAGGTCTCATAGGATTTTGAGAAGCTAAGAGAAAAGTACATGGTATGAGAATGAACCTGTAGACCCATAGATATCCATCTCTAAGTGCATATGGATGTGTTACCATGGAGGTAACCGGTATGGGGCTTGACCAAGGTAGGCAAGTTGCCATGATCCCTATGAAAGGATGAAAGTCAGCCCATGAATGCAGAAAGACAGAGATGATGAAGACTTGGGTAAGGTTCTAAGTAAACATGTACTATAATGGAGAATCCTAAGTCTATCCTATGGTCCGGTAGGGATAAGACCAATGAAGGTAGGAGTTGCCTAATTCCCCAGTTGCACATGACCATAGGGTCGGGAGGTAACAGCTATCATTATCTGAGGGCCATGGGTTAGGAGATTGATCACCTTCATGAACTCATGGGACCCAATGGACAGATGAGTAGGGCACTCTCTTGATGCATGTGGGAAGAGGGATGACCCCAAAAGAGCCGGTACCCTATAGACCTAGAGGAGATGACCAAGGATATAAATCTCAATAGGTTTAAGATTAGTTTGTTATCATGATGTCTGTGATGTAGAGACATATGTTGCACGTTGCAACTTAGATGTAAAGGTGTATTGACAAGGTGGGATGTACCATCTCTAATCTTAGAACAGGAAGAACTTTGTATTTGAACTGTAGCCAAATGCTTATTTCCTCTTGTTATGGGGGTGAGAGATAGGACATTACGCATGCCATACACCAAGGATAAGAGATGATGTAGGTTGGAACGTCACCACGAGAAATAGGGATAGAGAAGATAACCTACCCAGGTAAAGTGAATGATACATGGTTTGCAAAGACTAAGAGGAATGAGGTAGTAACCTTATGAGGTTTTTTTTTTATCCTGAGCTAAGTGGAACTTACAAGTTATACCAGGTTGAGTTTGATCACCATAATGATGAAATCAGAGGGTGTTCTTAATGAAGATAGACATAGAGTTTGAGGTAAGATGATAAGTAAAATACATGGAAGTGTATGTCTTCAATGTTACCTAATACCTAGGAATGTGAAGTGGTAATGGATGCTCTGGTTGAGATACATCTGACTTGTTTGACTAGAAGCTAGAAGAGGTTGTTTGGCTAACCCTAAGTTTGAATAGGAGTGGTGTTTGGATAACACTCAGATGTAACAAGATACGTTGACAAGTTAAGGGTTGTTTGGTTAGCCAGTCTAGTCCTTGATACGATGAAAGGATGGTGGTAGAACCTCAAGTGCACTTCTTTGGAAAAGAAGGTAATGAAACCCTGATGAGAGTGGTTTAGGGTTTCGAGGAATCGATCTTGAGGAATTATGACTTACCAGAAATCATGATTTTAAGATCACCATACACCATAGTACTATCAAGATAATAAGTGATAGTGGTACATTAAATACCTAAGATAAAGTTGCATGTGGTATATGGCCGTGCAAGCCAAGGGTAAAGGATGAACACCAGAAACCCAGTGCATTGATATAAAGGATAAAAAGTCCCCGAAAGAGAAAGGGAGTTCATCACAATGGATGTTGTAAGTCTCCCCTAGATCAAGGAAGGTCGAAATGCAATATGGGTTATGGTAGTTCACCTTACCTAGATGACATGGGAAAGAAAGAGTTCTGTCAAGGGACAGATCTGGTTGAACTACCCATGAGAGAGAGATGGTTCAACTATGAAGCAAGTTCAAAGGTTTTTGAGTTTGACATAAAGGTTCCCTTCCAAAAGGTGGAAGTATGTATATGAAGGGCTCGATGTTAGTATAGTTCATTACCCATAACTAATGGTTGGTATGATCCAGGCTAAAGGGTCTGATGAGAGCTTATGTGCTCGTTCACGGTGATATCTAGAGACAGTTCTTGTCCAATGAATGATGTGATGTTAACCACCATAGCCCGTATCAGGATTTAAAGAAGCTCTGTAAGAGAGGTTGTGTCGGTCGCCACTTCAGTAAGGTGATGTTGGTGAAAGGACCACGTGATGGTTAAAAAAAAAAGGGACCACAGTGCATGAAGAAGAAAGTCGCTTTAATCATGCAATGGCTGAAAGGAGCCTAGAGACGATGAGAGTCGTGAGCAGATGCAAAGTAGACTAACATGTAGTGCACTGTGGGAGAATATAATGAGAATCTGACCCCTCTGAGTTGTAGTTGAGAAAGCTGAGTCCCCGATACATGGGTCCATTAGAGATGGATGGGTGGAGATGGTTAGGTTTTGACCCTACCCCTCAGGATAAAGTAATGTGGGATGTTTTCCATGTGTCCAATTTAGAGCACTATGTGAGGTATCCCGACCATGTGATGAGCAATGAACCTAGCGAGCCCCAAGGGAGGCTGAAATGGCCTGAGTCACCTGTGTAGTTTATAGATGCCAAGATGAAAGAACTCAGAGAAAGGAATATGTGATGATAAAGGTTCTTTGGATGCGCCATGAGTACGGTAAAGCCACATAGGGGCCAATGATGGACATGGAAAAGTCTTATCCTGAATTGTTTGTTTTCTTGATAGAATTTTGAGGACAAAATTCCTATAAGAGGGGAAGGATGTTACAACCCCAAATTTTGGGTTCTTTTGGTGAGAAATGTAATTTCTCATATTAAAGATATTTGCACAAATAATGAGATAATTTGCTTCAAATAGATGGATTTCGTTTACAATAGACTTGATGATTGTGTTGTGGGCTTTATTGGCTATTGGGCCCAAATAACAATGAAATTCAATTAGTAAATGGATAATTGAATTTTTAAGAAAAAAAAATGTAGAAATCTCTATAAGGAAAATCCAAAGAGGATTTCGTACCTCTTGGGTTCCTTGGGTGCCAAGGAGTCCAAGGTTGCAAAAAGAAAGCAATAAGAAAAGAAAATATTAATTAAGTATTTCTTTATGAAGAAAGAAATTGGAAAATAATGATAAAATGTGGAAAATGAGTGGAAAGAGGCATACATGAGATTTCTTGGGGAAATTTCGCATCCATGAGATTTCTAATGATAAAAGGAATGCCAATGAGTAAAATAAAATAGAAATAATGAGAAATCCTCAAAAAGAACTATTTTAATGAGAAATAAACAAGATAATGTGAAATAATGCATAATGATGCATCTAGAAGGATAATAAGTATCTAATAAAGAGAATTTCGAAATAATGGAGTATCTTGGGATCCAAGGAGTCCCAATAAAAAGGAAAGAAAGAGAAAATACTAAAAAGGCAAAATAAGAGGATAATGTGTTGCTTTATTAATGAATTATGGGGTATTGTTTAAAAGGATGATATTTTCTATAAAGGAAAATAGGTTTTCATGATCAATGGATTAAAATGCAAGAATAATGATAATAAGAGAAAGGATTTTCAAAATCCTATTATCATAGGAGGAAGGAATAATAAAGGAATATGAAAGAGAGAGAGAGACTTGCTTTTTAGTGAAGGAATATAATTCCTATTAGGCTTAGGCTTTATTTCTTCATGGGCAAGCATGCTGGGGCATGGATACCCTCCTCTATAAAAGGGTAGACCCTTTGGACGAGACCAAGCAGTTTCAATTCATTGCGTCTTTCTCTCCTCTCTGTCTTCTTCTTCATCAAAACCCTTACCAAGAGCGTAACGTGACCATGGGAAACCAGGGGGCGGTGGAGTTGTCTTGGTGGAGGCAGGAAGATCTCACGACCACCCCTGACCGATCGACTTCTACTCCTTTGACCACGGCCTTGCGCAGCCACTGCCGGCTTGCTGCAGTTGCAGCAGCAACTGTGTTCTTCTCCCGCTTGGGAGAAGACACTTTGGCCACAGCTAGGAGGAGCCCCAAGGGCAGCGGAGGGCGGAGGAGAGAGGGCAGGGTTCTGTGGCCGTCATCGGACCCAGAGGAGAGGGAGCAGCCCCGCCAAGCGCAGCTAGGGTGGCTACAGCTCGCGATCCAGAGGTTGAAGATGACCTCTGGGCATTGGACCGATATGCACTCCAAAGGATGAAGACTCAACCCAATTACGCAGGGGCAATATATTCAAATCGTTATATTTTGCAAATCTAGCGCTTGCATGGGATAAGCGACGTGGCACATCGTGATTGGTCGGGTAAGTGAAATCTTGTTAAAATCATATCTAATGATTCGTAACTCAGATTAAAACAAGTCTTATATAAAAATTGATCCTCAGAAAAAGAGGAACACAAAGAAATTATGTTTGAAGCCTAATTTTGCATTTTATTCAAAAAGTAGTGTAAATTATCATATTTAATGAATTAAAGATTAAGAAACCCTATTTTGAAATAAATAAAGTGTTTAATAGGGTTTAATGGATCATTAGAGTTGATGTTAACCTGTTAAATGTAAAAAGGTACATTATGTTCAAAAAAGAAGAACTTTGCACATGATTAGTCTAATTTGGAGTTTATGTGCATAATATGCTTGAATTTTGAAAAGGGCATAAAGTTACCATCTTTAATGATTTAATTAATGAAAAACCCTTAGATTTGATGATAGATGGATTTAATGTTGTTCAATGGATAAATTAAGCAATTATTAACCTGTTATTGATAAATGTGAAAATAGGAACTAAAAAGATGATCTTTTTATATATATATGGCTTAATATAGGGTTTTGTGCATGAATATGCATTGATGAGCTTGAAAACCCTAATATAGATTAATAGGTCTTTTAATTGTATTAATTGTTCAAATCCATAAATAAATAGGGATATGATGATCCTAAGTCAATTTGGGTATAAAAGACTATTAAGATGGATAATTTGAGCAATTAGGGTTTATATGAGTAGAAAAGAGTATTTTAGGGTTTACCTAAAAGAGATAAAGTTTGAGAAATTGATCTAAGAAACCCTAATGGATATTAATGGAACATTAATGAGGATTAGAAACCCTAGAAAGAGAATCCAAGTTAATAAAGTAGATTCTTGATAAAGTGTGTAATAAATAGAGTACATATTCTTTTCAGGAATTATGTGATGATTAAATTACTTGCTTGGATCTGTTGATTGGCTTGATTGTATATACATGAAGTATATGTTCAATAATCTGCATGACTCATCAAATCAGGTATGTGGTTACACTTATGACTATATTGATTAGTTTTCCGAGGATTGTATCGACGTTTCCCTCAATGCATGAAATAACTATTGGATGTTTTAATTCATGCAACTATAAAGTGACTATGACTATCACTATGAGTATACATGTATAACTAGCTAGATCTGAGTCCACCCCTGTGGCTATGCCAAGGCTAAGGATAACCTAAAGCAAGGTCTAGGGTATCATGAGTTAGAAACTGGGCTACACATGTGTAGTGCCAGGAGACTCTTAGCATACCATGAGTTAAGGAGTGGGCTACCTACGGGTAGTGGCATGTGACTCAGCCCTAGAAATTGATTCACCTATTAGGTGAAGTCATGAGGGGTAAAATGTGAATCTACCATAAGGGAGGTAGTATCCAGGTCCACTACAGGGACAGCGCAGGGGATAGGGTACACATAGATCGCGTAGTTATACTTAAAATGTAAACTTGTTTTTTAAATGATAATTGAATGTGATACATTGTTATAGATAATTGCATGATTATTATTTCCCCCATATACCAGCTTCGGCTGACCGACATTTTGTTTGTCAGCGTTTTTGGAACAAGCCAAAAGGAGAAACAGTAAATCGTCACATTGTGAAATACATGAAGAAAAATACAAGGAGGATTAGTTAGCGTAGAATCCTTAAGTAGATAGAAGTTAGAAATCCAAAATTTCAAAAGGTATGCAAAGTTTATTTTTCTTACAACTTTTCAGTATAGTATGTTAAAATTTGATTATTATTCTTGGTTAATTGCTGAAGCTTTGATCTGGAAGTCATGGGTGCGGCTTCGACCTCTCGGTCTCCCTTAATTTGGGGCTATCGGGAGGTGGGGTCGTAACAGGTGGTGAAACCCGAGACCATCCTGGCGACTCTCATCATAAACCTTAAATCAACTGTTAATCCTGCTTTTATTTTCCTTACATTTAGTTTATTTGAACTCAAACCAACCAACCTTTTTTCTAAATATTAGTCTTGATTCAATTAGACTCAGTTAGTAAAAGATTCTTAAAAATGTTGTCCCTTGGGATTCAATCCTCAACTATATTGTGATAAGACATGTCCGCTTGCGGGTGGTATTATTGCATGTTGTTTTGGTTAAAAACTCAGGGATTTTGACCATGAGTGAGTTTGTTAGTACGATAATACAAGCCACGTCAAATTCTGGCACCGTTGCCGGGGACAACGAAATCATCTAGTTAAATCTAGTTCTTTCGAGACTAATCTAGGATTTTCTTTTACTTTTGATACTATCAATCATATATACTTGAATTTGGTTCTACTACGTCCATCTTGCTAGTGAAAGATCTCTCCATCCTTGGTACCAACAAAGTCTAGTGTATGCGCCGCTCGGACAGTCCCAGACTCTCTGCTAGCTTTGACCCTGAGATAGACAGAACCATTCACCGTCAGATTAGAGAAAACCAAGCAAGTATGGCTCAAGAGGAGGAAATCGCCAGAAGGGTAGCTCAAGCCCTTAATGTGCAAAGAGAAAGGATTATGCTAGAAGCCAGAGCTGTTGTTCAAGAGGAAATCCAAGCAGCCCAAGTAGTAGCTCAACAAGCTGAATTACAAAAGGACCTTAGAGAATTCTCGATCCCTAAAGCTACTGACGTTCATCACCGAGTTCAACCTCCTCCCATCAATGCTCCTAATTTTGAGATACGGGCACATTGGATCACTTTGTTTCAGAATAGCCCTTTCTATGCTAAGCAAGGAGAAGATAGTCAAGAACATCTTATGAGGTTCATAGATCTGTGTGCTATGACAAAACAAAATGGAGTCACGGATGATGCCATCAGAATCCGTCTCTTTAAATACTCTCTTGCTGATAGAGATATGAATTGGTATAACTCTTTGCATTGTAAACCCATCACCACTTGGGAAAAACTTCAAAATATCTTTCTAGAAAAATTTTACCCTCCTTCTCTCACCTATGAAATTAGGGGTAGAATAACACAATTCACTCAAGTCCCTAGAGAATCTCTTGTTGAAGCATGGTAAAGATACAAAGAGCTTCTACGCAAGTGTCGACATCATGGCATTCCAAAGAATCAAGTCATTGAAATCTTTTATAGAGGTGTGGATGATGATATCAAGAGGTTTTTGGATTCCTCGTCTGGAGGAAACTTCATGCGTCAGAGTTATTATAGCGCATGGAAGGTTGTCACCCTTGGAGCTGAAAACCAAGCCAATTGGGGTAGACCTGTAGACAAAGGAGTGTTGAAGGTAGCTATGGCTGAAGCAACACCCGAGTACAAGTCTATCGCTGAATCTCTCAAACTCCTGGTTGCCAAGCAAGACCATCTAGAATCGTCTCTCGTAGCTTATGAAAGAAGACGTTCGCCCCCTTGAAAACAAGAACAAGTCAAGTAAGCTTCACTATTCTGTGAAGCATGTAAAGGCACTGATCATTGTACTCTAGCCTGTAACGTTCTCTATGATGTTGTTCTGGGCAATACTTGTGCCCGAGGAGATAATGGTCAAATGGAAAATCTAAATATTGTCGAGACCATCCCTGGTTAGGGGTACTATAATCTGAGTCAGAATAGGAACCATCATGGCTTTCAATATAGAAACCCTTCTGGAGAGAAAAACTCGCGACAACTTGGTTCAAATATTCAACAACGAGGCCCACTAGGTTTCCAATATAACCAACAACAAAACTTCGGCAATCAAGGGAACTTTAGAGGAAACTTTCAAAACAGAAACTACAATCAGTATCAGAACAACTCTCAGTTCCAAAATCCCTACCAAGTCCCTTATCAACAACAACAACAAGGGAATCAAACCAGTCCTATCTCTCCAGATGACAAATTGTTAGCTATCGAGAAGATGTTGCAGTCGCAACAAACCATGATTGCAAACTAGCAAGCCCATCAGAAGGCTATTGAATCTCAACTAGCTCAACTGGCAGCTAGCATGAAGCCGCCTATTGGAGCCTTTGCTGGCCAACCAGAGAACAATCCTAAGCACCCAGAGCAATTAAAGGCTGTCACCACCAGGTCGGGAAAAGACTATTCTGATCCTCCTATCAAGACACCTGTGGTTATTACAGAGAGGATGACTCTGAGTCTGTCCAAGACTCTACAACATCTTAGTCTCAACCAAAAGAGCCAGTGATTGATGATAAGACGAATAAGGAAGGTTCTGAAAAATCAAATGCTACAGAAAAAGAAACACCGGAGTCGGATGTGCCTGTATACAAGCCCACTCCTCCTTTCCCAGCTCGTTTGAAGCAGACAATGCTCGATACTGGATTCAACAAGTTCAAAGAAGCTATGAAGAAGCTTCATGTAGATATACCCTTTCTAGTTGCGCTGGCCGAGATACCATCCTGGACTAAGTACTTACAGTCTCTCCTCACAAGGAAGTACATAACTAAAGAATACGAGACAGTTAAGCTAGCAACAACCACTTTTGATATCATCCAGAGCAAGATGCCCAAGAAGCAAAAAGATCTGGGATCCTTTGGGATTTCATGCCATATCGGTGACTCTTCATGTAAGAAGGGGTTGGCCGATCTCGGTGCTAGTATCTCTATCATGCCATTTAGACTTTGCAAGAAGTTAGGGTTTGTAGAACTTCTCCCAACTGGAATTACCATACAGCTAGAAGATAACTCTATGACTCTTACCTTGGGAATCATTGAAGATGTCCCTATCAAGGTTGGTAAAGACTCTTATGTCCCATGTGACTTTGTCATCATGGACATAAAGGAAGATTCCAGATACCCTCTTATCATTGGCCGTCCATTCCTTGCCACTGTAAGAGCTTTGATTGATGTTGAAGCAAGGACCTTACTGCTCAGACTAGGTAAAGACACCCTCGAGTTTAAAGTTTTTGAAAGCATGCGAAGACCAAGCATGTAGGAAAAAGTCTATTTGATTGATTGCATTGAGAACATGTCTCTCCTCACAGAGGAGTAATATGAACAAGACAATCATTTAGAAGTGGCTCTAACAAACCCATCTGCTGATAATTTCATCAGCGAACAAGTTAAGGATTGTATCCTTCACCTCGACTCTGTAGAAGAAGATCCTGAAGCTAGGTTCGAGGAACTCAAGGCTATGAATGTAACTGAAGAGCCATGCGAGAGGCCAAAATCCCCTAAAATGAAGCCCTTGCCCGAGGGACTGAAGTATGTGTTTTTGGATGATCTGAAGGTTTGCTCAATTATTATAAATTCCGATCTAAGGACCGAACAAAATGACAAACTCCTAAAAGAATTAAAAGAAAGAAGGAAAGCCATCGACTACAAGATGAGTGATCTCACAGGGGTTAGTCAAGCGTTGTGCATGCAAAATCCCTATGGTGGAAGACCACAAGCTGACTATTGAGCATCAACAGAAGCTGAATCCAAATATGAAGGAAGTAGTCTGTTGTGAAGTCATTAAATTGCTCACAAATGGAATCATCTACCCTATATATGACTCACCTTGGGTGAGCCCAGTGCATGTTGTCCCAATGAAAGGTGGAACTATTGTGATACAAAATGAAAATAATGAACTCATCCCCACTTGAACAGTCACCGGGTGGAGGATGTGCATCGACTATAGGAAGTTAAATAAGGCAACACGTAAAGATCATTTCCCGATGCCTTTTCTAGATCAAGTCTTAGAGCGATTGGCTCACCAGGAATATTTTTTCTATCTCGATGGTTACTGTGGATTCTACCGAATTCCTATACATCCAGATGACCAACAGAAAACTACTTTTACTTGCCCCTTCAGAACCTATGCCTTCAGAAGGATGCCATTCGGACTCTGTAATGCACCTGCAACCTTCCAACGTTGCATGTCAGCCATATTTGCTGAGCTAACAGAAACTACTATGGAAGTTTTTATGAATAATTTCTCTGTATATGGAGATTCATATGATTCATGCCTAAGGCACCTCTCCCTTGTCCTCAAAAGATGTGAAGAAACACATCTAGTGCTTGATTGGGAGAAATGTCATTTTATGGTAAAATAAGGCATTGTCCTTGGCCATAGGGTCAGCAATTGAGGAATCGAAGTAGACAAAGCAAAGATTGAAGTAATTTATAAACTCACTATCCCAACCAATGTAAGAGAAGTCCGCACATTCCTTGGTCATGTGGGCTTCTATAGAAGGTTTATCAAGTATTTCTCCAAGATAACCAAGCCCATGAAAAACTTGTTGCTGAAGGACGCTGACTTCTATTTTGATGAAGAATGTATCAAGAGTTTCAACAATCTAAAGCATTCCCTTACAACAACACCCATCATTCGAGCTGGACACTGACTTCTATTTTGATGAAGAATGTATCAAGAGTTTCAACAATCTAAAGCATTCCCTTACAACAACACCCATCATTCGAGCTCCGGATTGGGATCACCCATTTGAAATTATGTGTGATGCCAGTGATTTCACGGGGGGTGCCATTCTGGGCCAATGTATAGAGAAGAAACTTCATGTCATATATTATGCATCGAAGACCCTTGATGAAGCTCAGAGGAACTATGCAACTATTGAGAAGGAACTCCTAGTAGTCATATATGCCTTTGATAAGTTTAGGTCCTACCTCATTGGTTCGAAGGTCATTGTCTACACAGATCATGCTGCTATTTGTTACCTCCTAAAAAAGAAAGATGCAAAACCAAGGATAATAAGATGGGTTCTCTTATTCCAAGAATTTGATCTTGAGATTAGAGATAAGAAAGGCACAGAAAATGTGGTAGCAGACCACTTAAGTCGTATCCACACTCCAGAAACCGAGAAGATCCCAATTAATGATTCTCTTCAAGATAACCATCTGATGAAAGTCTTGTTGGTATGTATGCCCATAGAGCAAGTCATATGATGATTGTAATGGGATACTTTGTAAATGATTTGAATAATAATAAAGGCAATTTCCAATCTATATGTTTAAACTGTTTCTGAGATGATGGTGGAACATGATAGATGTCGAAAGATTGTTTTACTCAATGACGTATGCTTTTAGGTTAAGGACCTAAACGATGAGATCATACGGATGTTAAGAGTATACATTCTTGTTTAGTCCCTAGTCGGTTGTTATTGTGGAAATAACCATAGACATCAATAACAATAAAGACTAGATTGTGTGTTGGTTGATGACAGAATCTCATTAGTCATGATATGGTGATATCAAACCAAGCACATAGGTACTTGTTAGAGAACAAGGTACCGGACAGACCCACCGTGAGAGTGACACATGGAACCATGACTTGGTAGTCACAGTCAGCTCTCACAGTGATGGTGGTGAGTGTGATTCTTAGACCTGAAATCACTGCACTCAACACATGTCGTTGGGTACACTTTGACATCATCAAACGCAGTCCTGAAACATGGGTTGTTATAAAGGTGATGATTGGGTGGCTTTGACACATGGGGCTTTTGAGGGGTGAGTGATAGATATGGGATTTGTCCCTCCTGAGGGAGTTTGATATCCTTGGCCACTTGATGAGTAGGATTGAGAAAGGCATGCGCATGCACGTGTGAATCAATATGTGATATTGATGTCATACACATCTCACTTGGTCTACTCTGAGATCAAGGAAATGAATGAACATTGACAGGATGACTATTCCATGCCTCGAGTTCATTCAGGATATCAGTGACAAAGGAATTATACATTCACTGTAACACCATTCACGGATTGTAGGATGAAAGTTGTTCTCCAACTTTCTACTTTCACTTGGGTAGCACTGATGTGTGACTAGGCACCGCTCTTTGCTTGTGAAGTCATAAGTGTTATGGACCTTCACTGCCAACGTGAAATGGACCTGCAGGGTCACACACATAGGATTCAACCTGGAAGAGGAGTTTTTTCCACAAGCAATGTTTAGATTGATTACTAAAGGAGTTAGTAGTTCAATTAAACACTCAATTAATCGATAGCTCAATATCATAGTGTTCAAGGTGTTGGACGAGTTGATTGGAGTATCGGATTGGTTGAAATCGCATTTGACTGATTCTGCACAATCTGCATTCCCAACTGATCAGTTCATATGATGAACCGGTCGGCTGAGGTTGCTGAACCGGTCGGCTCAATTGTTGAACCGATCGGTTCATTCACAGAGTGAAATGACCGGTTCAAGTGTTGAACCGATCGGTTCAACTGGTGCAATCGAGCAACTTGGGAAAGTAGGATTGGTAAGAATTTTCCTTTCGTTTCAATTGCCCAATTCGATTGGGAATAATATTGGTATTCGATACCAATTAGGAAAGAAACAAGGAAAGTCAATTGGGAACCAACCTGGAACCCCAACCGACCGGTTCATGAGTGAACCGATCGGTTCAAGGGTCCCAAACGATCGGTTCAGTGGTGAACCGATCGGTTCATGTCTCCAACCGACCGGTTCACTTGTGAACCGATCGGTTCAGGTTGCGAGACAGTTGCTTTTTGTGGAAAATCCAGAACCCTTCTACTCCTGCTTTAGTCCCGTATTGCCGGGCATAGAGAACCCTATCCCATGACCCGCCTATATATATAGGGGTATTGGGGGCTTCTCAGAGTACAACTCAGTGCATGTTGATTGCTCTGCAAAGTTGTCGTTCTCTCTGGTTTTGGTAACCGAGAGAGAGCCCGAGCAAGTGCTTCCCGCAAAGGGAGGTGCAGCAAGGGAAGGACAACTGCAGTTGCAGTCGACAGCAGGAGAGTGTGTTGGCGACTAGTACGTCAACAGGAGGGTGCGACTCCTTCCACTTCCTTGTGGGACAAGGAGAGTGGAGTTCCGGGTGGTCCGTGTGGACTACTTCAGAGGCGGGAGGACATTGCCGCTCAGGAGGACAACTGTCATCCGACAGTCCGGTAGGAGGAGGAGTCTTCAGTCCCGGTGCGACCAGGAGCTGCACAGACACCGTCCAAGACCGGAGGTGAAGACCGCGCAAGGCGCGTGGCATTGTCGCCGAGCAAGCCTCAGGACAAGGTATGATTCACAAACCATCTTTCCTATCATATAGATGTCGACGCGATTCCTTTTTGTTCCGGGTTTGGGGAGAAAATTTTTTGTTTCCGCTGCTTCTCTGCCTCCTCCATAACCCAACAGTGGTATCAGAGCCACGTCGACCTCTCTATATTTTAGGATTATCGATGTGATCGATTTTGGTTTGTCGCCTTTATTTATTTCATGTGATGCGAATAATATCGGCTTTATACATGTCCAATCCACAAATCCCTAATATACATATATGATATGTAATATTAATGCACTCGATACGCGTCGCCCTTAAACGAGTTTTGTGGTGGATGTGTAGCATGATTATGGCCTATAAACCCCTATATCTGTGTGTGGTTGTTTGTGTGGTTGCTTGCATCTCGGTCTGCGCACCGATTCCCTTTCTCATATTCCTGATGTAACTCGAAATAATTCGAGAATTCTTTTCCTACCTTTGCTCCCCCCGAATGTAACTCAGGGTTTTCACAAATCAAATGTAAATAGGATAGATTTTATTTCATGTTATTTCAAAGAACGGCGGACAACCTGAAGACGATCGGTTTCAGGTGTGAACCGATCAGTTGGTGATCTAGACAGCCGGTTCGAGGAACAAGATGAGCGGGTGGCGACCTGAGGAGATGTACGATGACCGGTGAACCGATCGGCTGGAGGTGCCAGTCGATCGGCTGGTGGCACCCGAGCAACCAACCTGATGGCGAGTCGATCAGTCATGGAGATGAGCTGATCAAACCCAGAACGGCAGGCACAGATTTCATCTTGTACAGGTTGCATGTGATGTAGACCTAGATGACCGTGATTCCTCTTGGCTCGAGGAATCACAAATAGGATGGCCATAATCATTGCTTTTTATCGTTTATGCATGTTTTCTGTGGGATATAGCATGTATATGATACGTACTATATATTGTGGTGATTGGATATGTATATGTATATAAAAACCAAATCCCTCATTAAATATTAAGTTTTAGATGCCTTCCAAATGCGACACACGTGAAAATCTTGATCGTCCAAGTGTGGGCACGCCCAAGCGTGGTGCACCGTCTATCTCGTGGAAGCGTGAAGGATGAATGTGTGGGTCTGCCCAAGCAGGGTGCATGTTCATCGTGTTGGCTTTGGGTCGGACTTAACAAGGTGACCTAGATAGGATCTAGCGCCTTGAGGCATGGGGATGTTCATTGCAAGGAGTTGCAGATGACATCTTTCAAGAGTTGCATATGATGCAATTGGCAAGAGTTGCCTACCTGGAAGATCTGAGTTGTGGGTGACAGCCCAAGCTGGTCCATGGTTCAGAGGATTTCAGGATCTTGACCCACTAGAAGATTGTACGCTGCAATCTTCCGAATTGATGGTGAGGGCTATCAATTTGAGTCAAAATAGTGGGAACAGTAATTAATTAAAGGCCTAATTAACTATCGTCAAATTTTATTCAAATCAAATCAAAAAGGTTTTGACAAATGCAAATTTTCTCTTGTAGAATGGCAAAAGAATCATCTTTTAAAATGGGCAAATTAATTGAGAATAAATTCCATAACTGGTTGAGGACTGTGAGAAGTGTTCTGCACAATCCAGATATACCAGGAGCCTTAGAATCCACTCTATGTACGCTTAATGCGTTGGTGAAGGAGAAAGTTGGTAAGGGAGAGAAGTGTTCTCTCGCCAAACCAATTTCTTCTAAATGGAGAGGATGGAAGGAACAATGGAAGAAGAAGTCAGAGATAGAGATCTCTACTTCTGGTGTATACGTGATAGAGATTAACTTTACTACTTCTTCGTCATGGGTACTTGATACCGGATGTGGATCTCACATTTGTTCAAATGTGAAGGATCTTAAGAGAAGTAGGCCTTTGGGGAAAGGCGAGGTTGAACTACGTGTTGCTAATGGGGCAAGAGTTGCCGCCAGTGCCGTAGGAACCTATGAGTTAACTCTACCTAGTGGGCTAATGATAGAGTTGAAGAACTGCTATTATGTACCTGCCATAAATAGGAATATCATTTCCGTCTCTTGTTTGTACAAAGATGGATTTGAATTTCTTATTAAGAATGGAAAGTGTTCCATTTCTAAAGATGGGATCTTTTATGGCAGTGCCCCTATGTCTTATGGTCTATACTTGATAGACTTGGAGACAAGTGTATACAACGTGAACACCAAAAAGCAAAAACTCAATGACTCAAACGAAACATATCTCTGGCATTGTCGTCTAGGGCACATAAATGAGAAGCGCATTTCTAGACTCCATAAAGATGGTTATCTAGACTCTTTTGATTATGAATCAATAGAGACATGTGAATCTTGTTTGTTGGGCAAGATGACCAAGACTCCCTTTTCAGGTAAAGGTGAGAGAGGTAGTGATCTATTAGGACTCATACATACTGATGTATGTGGGCCTTTTAGAACTAATGCCAGAAATGGGTATCAGTACTTCATTACCTTTACTGATGATTTCAGTAGGTATGGCTATGTGTACCTGATGAAACATAAGTCAGAAACCCTTGAAAGGTTCAAGGATTTCATTAATGAAGTATAGAACCATCATGGTAAAAGTATTAAGGCACTTCGTTCTGATCGAGGTGGAGAATACTTGAGCCAGGAGTTTGAGGACCTTCTGCGAGCCTGTGGTATTGTATCACAATGGACTCCGCATGGAACACCACAGCATAATGGTGTGTCTGAAAGAAGGAATCGCACATTGTTAGATATGGTGCTATCAATGATGAGTTTTGCTAATCTTCCGATTTCTTTCTGGGGTCATGCTCTTGAAACCGCCGCGTTTACTCTTAACCGTGTGCCATCTAAATCGGTTCAAAAGACACCATATGAGATATGGATAGGGAAGCGTCCCGATTTGTCTTTTCTGAAGATTTGGGGTTGTGAAGCTTATGTTAGGAAAATGTTTCCTGATAAGCTTGGACCCAAATCCGATAAATGTTATTTTGTTGGATACCCCAAGGAAACGAGGGGATACTATTTATACCATCCTACTGACAACAAAGTGTTTGTTGCCAGGACAGCTGTGTTCCTAGAGAAGGAATTTATTTCCAAAGGAAACAGTGGGAGGAAAGTAGAGCTTGAAGAGGTTCAAGCCCAACAAGAAAACATTGAACCGGTAGATGTACCAGAGGAAAATGGAGATTCACAAGGTGTTGTGGAATCTCAGTCTCCTCAGGTAACACAAGGACTTCGTAGATCTAGTAGGACTCGCCTTGAACCTGAGAGGTTTGGATACCTTGTAACTTAGGAAGGTGGAGAGTTGATCATAGATGATGATCCAACTACCTACGTAGAGGCTATGGAGGGACCAGATTCTGAGAAATGGCTTGAAGCCATGAGATCCGAGATGGAATCCATGTACTCCAACAAAGTATGGACTTTGGTGGAACCACCCGAAGGGGTAAAACCCATAGGGTGCAAGTGGGTCTTCAAGAAGAAGACCGACATGGATGGCAATGTGCAAACTTATAAAGGCAGATTGGTTGCAAAGGGTTTTCGACAAATTCAAGGTGTTGACTATGACGAAACCTTTTCTCCAGTTGCCATGATTAAGTCCATCAGGATCATGCTTGCTATTGCAGCCTATTATGACTATGAGATTTGGCAGATGGATGTTAAAACCACATTCCTTAACGGGAATATTCATGAGGATGTGTATATGACACAACCTGAAGGTTTTGTAGATCCAAAGAATGCCAATAAAGTCTGTAAACTGCAAAGGTCAATCTATGCATTGAAGCAAGCATCTCGGAGTTGGAATCTTCGATTTGATGAGGAAGTCAAAGTGTTTGGCTTTATTCAAAACATAGATGAACCTTGTGTGTACAAGAAGGTTAGTGGGAGCTCGAACACATTCCTCATATTGTATGTGGATGACATACTCTTGATAGGGAATGATGTCTTAGCCTTAGAGAAGGTAAAGACTTGGCTTGGGAAAACTTTCTCAATGAAAGACTTAGGAGAAGCATCCTACATTCTAGGAATTAAGATCTATAGGGATAGATCTAGAAGGCTTCTCGGACTAAGTCAGAGCACGTACATTGACAAGGTGCTGAAGCGGTTCAGCATGGAGAACTCAAAGAGAGGAAACGTCCCTATGCTACATGGAGTTACCGTCTCTAGAGCTCAATGTCCCCAATCTTGTGAAGAGAGGGAGCGTATGAATGGGATCCCATATGCATCAGCCATCGGATCCATCATGTACGCTATGTTGTGCACACGCCCAGATGTCTCGTATGCTCTAAGCATGACGAGCAGGTACCAGTCAGATCCCGGGGATGCTCACTGGACAGCCGTGAAGAACATCCTCAAGTACTTGCGAAGGACTAAGGATCAGTTTCTTGTGTACGGCGGTGAGGAAGAGCTGGTTGTAAAGGGTTACACCGATGCAAGCTTCCAAACCGATAAAGATGATTACAGATCGCAGTCAGGATTTGTGTTTTGCCTTAATAATGGAGCTGTGAGCTGGAAGAGTTCCAAGCAAGAAACAGTTGCCGATTCTACTACAGAGGCCGAGTATATTGCTGCTTCGCATGCAGCAAAGGAGGCTGTGTGGATCAGGAAGTTCATTTCTGAACTTGGTGTAGTTCCCAGTAGATGTGATGCAATTGAGCTTTATTGTGACAATAATGGAGCTATTGCACAAGCTAAGGAGCCCAGATCACATCAGCGGTCCAAGCACATACTGCGGCGCTTCCATCTCATACGAGAGATCGTACAGCGAGGAGATGTGAAGATTTGCAAAGTACCAACTGAAGACAACATAGCTGATCCACTGACTAAGGCCCTTTCTCAGCAGAAGCATGATGGTCATGCTAGGTCACAAGGACTGCGTTTCCTTGGTGACTGGCTCTAAGTGCAAGTGGGAGTCTGTTGGTATGTATGCCCATAGAGCAAGTCATATGATGATTGTAATGGGTAACTTTGTAAATGATTTGAATAATAATAAAGGCAATTTCCAATCTATATGTTTAAACTGTTTCTGAGATGATGGTGTAACATGATAGATGTCTAAAGATTGTTTTACTCAATGACGTATGCTTTTAGGTTAAGGACCTAAATGATGAGATCATACGTATGTTAAGAGTATACATTCTTGTTTAGTCCCTAGTCGGTTGTTATTGTGGAAATAACCATAGACATCAATAACACTAAAGACTAGATTGTGTGTTGGTTGATGACAGAATCTCATTAGTCATGATATGGTGATATCAAACCAAGCACATAGGTACTTGTTAGAGAACAAGGTACCAGACAGACCCACCGTGAGAGTGACACATGGAACCATGACTTGGTAGTCACAGTCAGCTCTCACAGTGATGGTGGTGAGTGTGATTCTTAGACCTAAAATCACTGCACTCAACACATGTCGTTGGGTACACTTTGACATCATCAAACGCAGTCCTGAAACATGGGTTGTTATAAAGGTGATGATTGGGTGGCTTTGACACATGGGGCTTTTGAGGGGTGATTGATAGATATGGGATTTGTCCCTCCTGAGGGAGTTTGATATCCTTGGCCACTTGATGAGTAGGATTGAGAAAGGCATGCGCATGCACGTGTGAATCAATATGTGATATTGATGTCATACACATCTCACTCGGTCTACTCTGAGATCAAGGAAATGAATGAACATTGACAGGATGACTGTTCCATGCCTCGAGTTCATTCAGGATATCAGTGACAAAGGAATTATACATTCACTGTAACACCATTCACGGATTGTAGGATGAAATTTGTTCTCCAACTTTCTACTTTCACTTGGGTAGCACTGATGTGTGACTAGGCACCGCTCTTTGCTTGTGAAGTCATAAGTGTTATGGACCTTCACTTCCAACGTGAAATGGACCTGCAGGGTCACACACATAGGATTCAACCTGGAAGAGGAGTTTTGTCCACAAGCAATGTTTAGATTGATTACTAAAGGAGTTAGTAGTTCAATTAAACACTCAATTAATCGATAGCTCAATATCATAGTGTTCAAGGTGTTGGACGAGTTGATTGGAGTATCGGATTGGTTGAAATCGCATTTGACTGATTCTGCACAATCTGTATTCCCAACTGATCGGTTCATATGATGAACCGATCGACTGAGGTTGCTGAACCGGTCGGCTCAATTGTTGAACCGATCGGTTCATGCACAGAGTGAAACGACCGGTTCAAGTGTTGAACCGATCGGTTCAACTGGTGCAATCGAGCAACTTGGGAAAGTAGGATTGGTGAGAATTTTCCTTTCGTTTCAATTGCCCAATTCGATTGGGAATAATATTGGTATTCGATACCAATTAGGAAAGAAACAAGGAAAGTCAATTGGGAACCAACCTGGAACCCCAACCGACCGGTTCATGAGTGAACCGATCGGTTCAAGGGTCCCAAACGATTGGTTCAGTGGTGAACCGATCGGTTCAGGTCCCCAACCGACCGGTTCACTTGTGAACCGATCGGTTCAGGTTGCGAGACAGTTGCTTTTTGTGGAAAATCCCGAACCCTTCTACTCCTGCTTTAGTCCCGTATTGCCGGGCATAGAGAACCCTGTCCCATGACCCGCCTATATATATAGGGGTATTGGGGGCTTCTCAGAGTACAACTCAGTGCATGTTGATTGCTCTGCAAAGTTGTCGTTCTCTCTGGTTTTGGTAACCGAGAGAGAGCCCGAGCAAGTGTTTCCCGCAAAGGGAGGTGCAGCAAGGGAAGGACAACTGCAGTTGCAGTCGACAGTAGGAGAGTGTGTTGGCGACTAGTACGTCAACAGGAGGGTGCGACTCCTTCCACTTCCTTGTGGGACAAGGAGAGTGGAGTTTCGGGTGGTCCGTGTGGACTACTTCAGAGGTGGGAGGACACTGTCGCTCAGGAGGACAACTGTCATCCGATAGTCCGGTAGGAGGAGGAGTCTTCAGTCCCGGTGCGACCACGAGCTGCACAGACACCGTCCAAGACCGGAGGTGAAGACCGCGCAAGGCGCGTGGCATTGTCGCCGAGCAAGCCTCGGGACAAGGTATGATTCACAAACCATCTTTCCTATCATATAGATGTCGACGCGATTCCTTTTTGTTCCGGGTTTGGGGAGAAAATTTTTTGTTTCCACTGCTTCTCTGCCTCCTCCATAACCCAACAAGTCTCAGAAGCTACCCCTTGGTATTTGGACTACGTGAACTACCTTGTAGATGGCGTCATCCACCCCAAATGTATCGACAATGCATTGAAGAAATTAATGCATGATGTGAGGCAATATCACTGGGATGAACCGTACCTCTTCAAGCTATGTGTTGATGGTCTCTACAGACGTTGTATCTCTGAGGAAAAAGCCCAACTTGTCGGCACCCGTTACATTAAACGAGATTACTCAAAACATAAAACACAATCAATCACCAATTAATCACATGCCCAAAAATATGGGTAAATTAAAACCGATTTCAACATGAACACTCACTCCAAAACATTTTCATAAGAGACCAACATCTCTTATATCCATACTATGCTAACAATTTGATACAAATCATTCTATCGTCTTAGCCACAACATATATACAGGAGAACAATAATCGTATATGCCACACAAATAAGCATTAATAAGCTAAAAAAAGTCTGATTAGTTTGAAAAACTATATACAAAATTTTCCTACCCGGACCTGAGAGTACAGGGACGACTCTAGGACACACAAGACATCTAATCAATTTTCTCAAATATTCATTACTATACCTCCTCTTTGTTTCCACATGTTTGTTTTCGTCACTTCCGATTACCTAAAAAAAGTGTGGAGA
This sequence comes from Alisma plantago-aquatica, assembly GCA_963693085.1. Lineage (NCBI taxonomy): Eukaryota > Viridiplantae > Streptophyta > Magnoliopsida > Alismatales > Alismataceae > Alisma > Alisma plantago-aquatica. The sequence goes on along the minus strand of OY856411.1, from coordinate 320,653,977 downwards.
ACCACAAGGGTGAGACCCAGTCCCAGCAAGAGATATAACCATCAACAACGTTTATTGATTACAACATTTTTATGTGATTGAACAGTTTAGAAATTTAATCAGATATAAAAAATAAGATCAATAGTACTGATGATTAACAAAATACATAAAGGAGCATATAATAACTATCATCATTAACCAGACTATCATCCTTTATCTTGTTGACAATAAAAGCAGTTCAATAGCATATGTCGTTATAGCATCATGAGCAAGTCTAGTAACATAGCATAGCTAACAATATGAGCATGTCTAATTGGTTGAACATATAAACATTATAAGAAGAGCTGACAACATAGGCACAACTATCTAGATAAGCGTGATTAGTAGTATATGCATCTCTAGTTACAAAGGCAAGACAAGCATGATAAAATATAACTAACAACATGGGATATCTAGCATCATGATTATAATTAGCCGTAGGAATATAGAAACCAACATAAGAATGACTATTGTATGTACACATTTACCATCTTATGATCCACAACATAAGTATAATTATTATCACGTAATTGCACTAAGCATCATCTTTATGTAAAGAAAACAAACAAGGGTTATCATCCAATGTCAAGCATCATGTATAACCCTATACAAATATGCTATACGGTTGTATTACATATTTTATTAAGCCCTGGGGAATTTGAATCGTACCATTCAAAGTCCAACCGACCCCTGCGAAGGGCTATTCGGTTCTATACAAGATCTAGGTGTGTCGGTATCCAAAGATCTCTTCCCCTCAATTAGTACGAGTAAAAAGGCAGTGACATATCAGTCAAAGTTGCCACCACATCGACATATAGTCAAGCTAAAAACCACTAGTCCAACCTTTTGACATCTCACAACAATAGAAACTAGGGTATTCAAACCCAATCACTGAGGTACAACCACAATTGTCCTCTAATCACATCATATTATAATCACTGAGACACGACCGCAGCCATTCTTAATTACATCAGATGTATGAGGCCTGACCATAGACAACCTCCACAATATGAATTGTGGATGACAAGGATATATCCTCAACCTTCCACCCCCACATACTCAACAGTATGATTTCTGAGTTTCCCTTAGGAATACTCATTTCACCATCTAGCAAGTTCTGACACTGAAGATGGTTCTACGGCACAGGGCACTACATGATTAGAGTTGCACTTGATTAGTTATGCCAATTGGGTGAATTAAGGTTGCATCAAACAAGTGGACATACAAACCCTAATTCACTTCTATAAAACATATTAATATCAAAACATGAAAATATATAACGTATGAAACATAATTTTCCATCTCATCATTACATGGTACTATTCACTTTCCATTCATGTGACCACATTAGTCATCATACTATCAAAAGATAATAATCTTTTTCACAACATCACAGGGTATCAACCCTTATGAACATAAGAGGATTACACCTCATTCAGGGCTCAAGCATGCCCAAAGGTCATTAAGACCATCATATTATTCCCTACAAGATCATCATTATCTTTTCATGTCTTATAACAATGCTCAACAACATCAATTATATATAATACACCAGATCAATACAATATTGCAGTAATGAGATAGGTGATATTCATAAACAATCATAGCAGGGTTATATTAACATTAAGAACATTCCTTTATTACATAAATATGTAAGGAATCTAGATATGATTAACTCTCATCATATTCATTATATACATGTTTAGCATAAGAAAGTATCAACCATGTGGCTATAATAACCACCAATTAACACACTAAGGTTATGATCATATTAAGGAGGTTATTCCATCATCATTCCATCATATAAGAATGTTAAACATGAATACTCATCTTTATCCAATTGCATTAGATTTAGGCTCAACATGATAAATTATATCAATGTTATTAATAATCACTCATACCCAAACCCTAACTCATGGCATCCCCATTGGATCATGGATGCATAAGGTGAAGCATCACCATCACATTCCATACTATTCTCAACTATGAACCCACACATAAATTAAGGTGTAACCATCAAGTTATAGCATACTAAGGTTTCAACAACATTAACAAAAGTATCCATGATTGTATTAGTCGTTCAAGGACTATTCATACCCAATTACCATCATTTAGTTATATTAAATCTAGGTATAACAAGCTATACCTCATTAGGGTTACGTTTAAACACAATATCGTTATAATCCCTTCTATTCATATGAGTGAATAGGTAATACTAACATATTAAGGGTAACCCTCCATTTGTTCCATCATCATTCAACCCGTATCACCATACCACAATGTCACCCAGAACCATTGGATATTTAAAAGGTAAGACCTTTGGTTGTTTACATAAGTAAACAACTTAGCTAAACCACCTATGAAATCCTTGATTTGTTCTCTAGAAAGAGTCACCATCTAACCCTAGACATCCCTGGATTAACAACACAGAAAGTTTCATTAGGAGAAGGGTAAAACCCACAATCGATTGTTCATTTAAAACAAGCCATCCATTGTCAACAAGTAAGCTCCTAAGTTGATCATATAATAGAAACCATATAAATCATATTATTAGGAACAACATAGTACATTAGTCATCATTACACGTTATTGGAAAATAAACATTATATCTTGACCATTGGGTCAAGTTCATATATTAAAACCATGAATTACAGTATATGTCCGACCATTGCATCAAATTACCCAAGAAACCATTGGTCTAAGGCTTAATTGATGCTACAAATACAATGCTTAACTCACCATAGGTTGTAGAGACCTAATCCACCATCATTAGTGACCATTAAGTCACCATAGGTTGTTAGATCAACACTAATTCATTAATCAACATCAAATATTAAGCTAATGTCAACATTGATTGATAACATCAGTAGGGTACTGAATGGTTGATCATTAAACTTCTAATTGATCCCAAACCTGACCTAAGGGGGTGAACATAGGTTATCAATATCATTTGACACCCTTGATCACGAACATCATTTGTTATGAAGACAAAAACATAGGGTTATTCCAATGACACCATAATCGGATCAGGATTTATAGAAGAAATCAGCTTTAAACCCTAAAATTGACCTTAGTTTGATTGGTTCTTAGCACCATAGGTTATCAAAAAAACCTGACCCAAGTCATGTAATACCTTAGGAATAACATACGCATGATCACAGGTTCATATTTAACTGAAATCATAATAGGGAACATTATAAAAATTGAAATCCACGTCAAGCATAGCTTTTTAGTGCATGGATCATCATTTTCAAGCAAGAACATGATCTAGAATGCTTATGGTAAGCAATAAACATGGAGAAAGTTATAAAACTTGACTCTATAGAGTAGGTCAGATATCCAACAGAAAGAATCTTGAGCAAATAGGGCAAGGAAACCTTATATTCAGATCTGAACTTGGCCAACTATGCAATTCTCTCCACAAACAAGCAAAACCCTTGAAAAGAGACAAGAAGGAAAGATTTTTGAGTTCTAGGGGAACTTTCACCATGGATAACCATGGATACTACCTGGAGAGATGTAGGAGGAAGAGTAGAAAATAATTAAATGGAGGAAATAAGTAAAAACTTACATTTTTAGGTCAATATCACTAGGGGGAAGCTTTATAGACCCAAAAAGAGAATCAATTTCAACCCTAGAATTTTTTTCCAAGAGAATCCCCACTTTCTTCTTCGTTGGTCAGCAAAAATCACAGCAGAATAGAGGGAGTACGAATCTGGGAGAAGGACAGAGATAATCGAGAGGAAATGGCTCGTTTGGGGGCTTTTGGATAAGGATATGACACTTTAATATTAAGAAAAAGAAAAAGTTGAAATTGTAGTATATATGCAAGTGTCCATGGCTTTTAATTATAAAGAATATACAAGCACACACATAAGCAGCTCTCCCACTATATGTAGAGACCTACTTAGCTTTCCTTTGACGAGATTCTAAGCCAATCAAATAATTCCTTAGTTGATAGCTACTAAAGGTAGCTCATCCACGAAGGGGAAAACCCTAAAATACCCTTGATCAAAACACCTTCAAACCATGGCTCAACTAGGAGCCCCATGGTTCAAAAATCACAAGAATGGTAATATAACATCAAAGGAACATAATTTATGTGACAAATTTCAAATAAAACCCCTCAATTGGGTAAATTGCATAAAAGTCCAAAATGTACAGAAAATTGCATAACTGGTTCAAACAGTGTCCAAATTTGACCAAATTTGAAACTTAAGCTTGTCTTATGATTTAAAAACATATCAAAAGGTTATATTAGGGTTCTAGGAATTCAATAATGGTAATTAATCTCATTCAACTCATTAAGCAAGTTCAGGGGCCTTACAACTATAAACCCCTAACACGGATTTTTCCCCTAAAATCCATGGTAAACAAAGATGGGTACTTCCTTTGCACCTCATCCTATTACCTTCACATGGTTACTTACATATCATGGTTATGTCACATCAGTCATACATATCTCATCTTAGGTCAGCACAAAAACCCCCACCTAAGAAAACATTTGCAAATATGGTACATAAAACCTTGTTGTGTAATCTATACTACTCTAATAGTAATGTTCAACATTAAATTATAGTAATCATACAAAAATTATATTTATTGTATCAACACATTACTCAAAAATAATACTTGCTAGCTTTTTACCAATCATGCCATGTGTCCCATACCATTCCTTGAAGCATAAAAAAACGCAATGTATCTATCCTCTTTTTTTATATATATACATTGACACTAGAACTCTTGTCAGTTCTTTTTCAGCTTCAAAAGAATGGCTGACACTGGAAGTTGTCATTCCATACAAGGAAACATCATTCCTATTCAACCTTGTTAGGGGTGAAACAACAACACCATCTTTTCCTTACTAGGATTTACACAACCTACTTAGAAGACATATCATAATCCCATAAAGAAATTTAATAAACCCCATCTCACTCTTGTTCGACTTGTCTTATAGCTATTGCTGCTTCGGCAACCCTAAGGTTTTTGAATGAATATTGATCATATTTTTGACCATATTTGAAATAATTTGACATGTCATCATTTAAAGCTTGATATAACTTGTATGACATGACTGGAACACTCTGTTCCTCCTATTCATAAATTCTATTTGTACATTGGTTAGTCTATAGGACATAACTCTAAACTCATCATGTTCATGTGAATTATGTCATCCAATCTAAGTCTTATGCATTGATATTTGATCATAGGTTTATCTTAAAGGAACACAATATCGCATATCTATTGACCAACGAACCATCTATCCTTGATAGTGGTCTTGTCCAGCTATCAATGAACCATACACAACATCATAGAATCACTTTTTTTTTCTTTCAAACAACATTTATAACATCATCATAAACTCTCTCTCTCTCTCTATAAGGGAGAGGAATACTTGGAATGTTCATTTAATAATCATCACCGACCTTCACATATTTCTCATACTATTGATACATCTTGGATACTAGGATTCATTACCTTGGTATCCACCTCATGAGCTATAAGGAACTCACATCCTTATCTACTTTTACCAACATAACAAATTTCAAAACATATAATAGGAGTCTTCCTATTATTGGAAGGCTCAAAAGAAAAATCATCACAAACTTTTTGATCATGGAACCATATTCCAAACAACCTTATTCTATAATAAGATATCCAACCTCATGTTTAGAATGAATCCACACATACACATAGCAATGATCCACTTGAAAGTTTTACCCTAGAGAGGAAAGATACAAAGGGAAATACACTTCCCACATCATAGCAACATTGTTCAAGGTCACTAGTAAAAAGGTAACCAATTCTATTTTCATTATGCAAGTTACAACTTCTTACATATCATTTTACCTTTTTCAATTTGAGATCCTTGCCATTAGCATAGGAATCATCATGATTAGCATATCTCATTACTTCTTCCTTGATGACTATTTATCACACTTGGGTATGTTCTCTTATTTTATTATATTTTTCAACCACTTATCAACAGGTAAATACTCATATTCCACATTTGCTTCATTAAATCGGGATCATCTTCCTTAATTTCTTTCACATGCCATGCTGATTTTTCATTAAAATTTTCTTACATGCATAGGTTGGTCTGAGATTAACTCAGGTTCCACCTTATTTCTTTGTCATTGTGCCCATTCATCTTCTCATTTTGTACTTGTTATAGGAGTTCTTTCCATCTTATGTGGATTTCATACCTTGATTCACTTTATAAGCATAGACTTATATGTCTTTTACTTTATTATCTTCTTGAATCACATATTCAAGAACTCCTCTTTTCCTTACTTTATTCAGATTTAGATTTCATGGTGTTGTATCTCTCTCATATATTTACCAAACATTCAAGTTTTGATAGATAATGATGTAATTCTCATCTTCTTTAAGGTAGGATTAAGATATTCACACCATGATTTCTTATTTGTTATACTCTTTAGATTGTCTCAAAATGACTACTTGATCAGAGTAATCATAAAGATAACAATCTAAGAGTTCCATACTTACCTTTCTTCAATAATTGAATATCTGGCCAGGGCATCCAAATACTGAGATTAGGCAGTATGCACCATGTTTTTGTGTCACGTTCGTAACTTAGACATCATCCTAGTCTTAATTCCTAGTGTCCCTGTAGACTCAGTGAACTTAAAGCTCTGATACCAACCTGTCGGGACCCGTTACACTAAACGAGATTACTCAAAACATAAAACACAATCAATCACTAATTAATCACATGCCCAAAAATATGGGTAAATTAAAACTGATTTCAACATCAACACTCACACAAAAACATTTTCCTAAGAGACCAACATCTCTTATATCCATACTATGCTAAGAATTTGATACAAATCATTCTATCGTCTTGGCCACAACATATATATACAGGAGAACAATAATTGTATATGCCACACAAATAAGCATTAATAAGCTAACAAAAGTATGATTTGTTTGAAACACTTTATACAAATTTTCCTGCCCGAACCTGAGAGTACAGGGACGACTCTAGGACACACAAGACATCTAATCAATTTTCTCAAATATTCATTACTATAGCTCCTCTTTGTTGCCACATGTTTGTTTTCGTCACTTCCAATTACCTAAAAAAAGTGTGGAGAACCACAAGGGTGAGACCCAATCCCAGCAAGAAATATAACCATCAACAACGTTTATTGATTACAACATTTTTATGTAATTCAAAAGTTAAGAACTTTAATCAGATATAACAAATAAGATCAATAGTATTGATGATTAACAAAATACATAAAGGAGCATATAATAACTATCATCATTAACCAGACTATCATCCTTTATCTTGTTGACAATATAAGCAGTTCAATAGCATATGCAGTTCTAGCATCATGAGCAAGTCTAGTAACATAGCATAGCTAACAACATGAGCATGTCTAATTGGTTGAACATATCAACATTATAAGAAGATCTAACAACATAAGCACAACTGTCTAGATAAGCATGATTAGTAGTATATGCATCTCTAGTTACAAAGGCAAGACAAGCATGGTAAATATAGCTAACAACATGGGATATCTAGCATCATGATTATAATCAGCTATAGCAATATAGAAACCAACATAAGCATGGCTACTGTATGTACACATTTACCATCTTATGATCCACAACAAAAGTAGAATTATTATCACATAATTGCACTAAGCATCATCTTTATGTAAAGAGAACAAACAAGGGTTATCATCCAATGTCAAGCGTCGCGTATAACCCTCTACAAATATGCTATACGGTTGTATTACATCTTTTATTAAGCCCTGGGGAATTTGAATCGTACCATTCAAAGTCCATCCGACCCCTGTGAAGGGCTATTCGGTTCCGTACAAGATCTAGAAGTGCCGGTATCCTAAGATCTCTTCCCCTCGGTCAATATGAGTAAAAAGGCAGTGACATATCAGTCAAAGCTGCCACCACAGCAACATATAGTCAAGCTGAAAACCACTAGTCCGACCTTGGTATAGGTCATGGCACTAGAAACCAGGGTATTCAAACCCAATCACTGAGGTACAACCGCAATTGTCCTCGAATCACATCATATTATAATCACCGAGACACGACCGTAGCCGTTCTCAATCACATCAGATGTATAAGGCCTGACCATAGCCAACCTCCAAAATTTGCATTGTGGATAACAATGATAGATCCTCAACCTTCCACCCCCATATACTCAACCGTATGCGCTCCGAGTTTCCCTTAGGAATACTCGTTTCACCATCCAGCAAGTTCTTACACTGAAGATGGTTCTATGACACAGGGCACTACATGATTAGAGTTGCACTTGATTAGTTATGCCAATTGGGTGAATCAAGGATGCATCAAACAAGTGGACACACAAACCCTAATTCACTTCTAGCAAACATATAAACATCAAAACTTGAAAATATATAACGAATGAAACATAATTTTCCATCTCATCATCACATGGTAGTATTCACTTTCCATTCATGAGACCACACTAGTCATCATACTATCACAAGATAATAATATTTTTCACAACAACATAGGGTATCAACCCTTATCAACATAAGAGGATTACACCTCATTCAGGGCTCAAGCATGCCCAAAGGTCATTAAGACCATCATATTATTCCCTGCAAGATCATCATTATCTTTGCATGTCTTATAAAAATGCTCAACAACATCAATTATATATAATACACCAGATCAATACAATATTGCATTAATGAGCTAGGAGATGTTCATAAACAATCATAGCAGGGTTATATTAACATTAAGAACATTCCTTTATTACATCAACATGCAATGAATCTAGATATGATTAACTCTCATCATATTCATTATATACATGTTTAGCATAAGAAAGTATCAACCGTGTGGCTATAATAACCACCAATTAACATACTAGGGTTATGATCATGATAAGGAGGTTCTTCCATCATCATTCCATCATATAAGAATGTTAAAACATGAATACTCATTTTTATCTAATTGCATTAGTGTTAGGTTCAACATGATAAATTATATCAATGTTATTAATCAGCACTCATACCCAAACCCAAACTCACAACATCCCCATTGGATCATGGATGCATAAGGTGAAGCATCACCATCACATTCCATACTATTCTCAACAATGAACCCACACATAAATCAAGGTGTAACCATCAGATTATAGCATACTAAGGTTTCAACAACAATAACAAAGTCTCCATGATTGTATTAGTCGTTCATGGACTATTCATACCCAATTACCATCATTTAGTTATATTAAAGCTAGGTATAACAAGCTATACCTCATTAGGGTTACGTATAAACACAATATGGTTATAATCCCTTCTATTCATATGAATGAATAGGTAATACTAAGATATTAAGTGTAACCCTCCATTTGTTCCATCATCATTCAACTTGTATCACCATACCACAATGCCACCCAGAACCATTGAATGTTTAAAAGGTAAGACCTTTGGTTGTTTACATAAGTAAACACCTTAGATAAACCACCTATGAAATCCTTTATTTGTGCTCTAGAAAGAGTCACCATCTAACCCTAGACATCCCTTGATTAACAACACAAAAAGTTCCATTAAGAGTAGGGTAAAACCCACAATCGATTGTTCATTTAAAACAAGCCATCCATTGTCAACAAGTAAGCTCCTTAAGTTGATCATATAAAGGAAACCATATAAATTATATTATTAGTACCAACATATTACATTAGCCATCATTCCACTTTATTGAAGGAATAAACATTATATCTTGACCATTGGGTCAAGTTCATATATTAAAACCATGAATTACAGTATATGTCCGACCATTGCATCAAATTACCCAAGAAACCATTGGTCTAAGGATTAATTGATGCTACAACTATAATGCTTAACTGACCATAGGTTGTAGAGACCTAATCCACCATAATTAGTGACCATTAAGTAACCATAGGTTGTTAGATCAACACTAATTCATTAATCAACATCAAATATTAAGCTAATGTCAACATTGATTGATAACATCAGTAGGGCACTGAATGGTTGATCATTAAACTTCTAATTGATCCCAAACCTTACGGAAGGGGGTGAACATATGTTATCACCATCATTTGACACCCTTGATCACGAACATCATTTGTTATGAAGACAAAAACATAGGGTTATTGCAATGGCACCATAATCGGATCACGATTTATAGAAGAAATCAGCTTTAAACCCTAAAATTGACCTTAGTTTGATAGGTGCTTAGCACCATAGGTTATCAAAAAAACCTGATCCAAGTCATGTAATACCTTAGGAATAACATACACATAATCATAGGTTCATATATAACTGAAATCATAATAGGGAACATTATAAAAATCGAAATCCAAGTCAAGCATAGCTTTTTAGTGCATGGTACATCATTTTCAAGTAAGAACATGATCTTGAATGCTTATGGTAAGCAATAAACGTGAAGCAAGTTATAAAACTTGCCTCTATAGAGTAGGTAAGTTATCAAATAGAAAGAATTTCGAGGAAATAGGGCAAGGAAACCTTGTATTTAGATCTGAACTTGGCAAACTATGCAATTCTCTCCACAAACAAACAAAACCCTAGAAAAGAGACAAGAAGGAAGGATTTTTGAGTTCTAGGGGAACTTTCACCATGGAAAGCCATGGATCCAACCTAGAGAGATGTAGGAGGAAGAGGAGAAAATAATTAAATGGAGGAAATAAGGAAAAACTTACACTTTTAGGTCAATATCACTAGGGGGAAGCTTTATAGACCCAAAAAGAGAATCAATTTCAACCCTAGAATTTTTTTCCAAGAGAATCCCCACTTTCTTCTTCCTTGGGCAGAAAAAATCGCAGCTGAACAGAGGGAGTATGAATCTGGGAGAAGGAGAGAGATAATGGAGAGGAATGGCTCGTTTGGGGGCTTTTGGATAAGGATATGACACTTTAATATTAAGAAAAAGAATAAGTTGAAATTGTAGTATATATCCAAGTGTCCATGGCTTTTAATTATAAATAATATACAAGAACACACACACAAGTAGCTCTCCCACTATATTTAGATACCTTCTTAGCTTGCCTTTGACGATATTCTAAGACAATCACATAATTCCTTAGTTGATAGCTACTAAAGGTAGCTCATCCACGAAGGGGAAAACCCTAAAATACCTTTGATCAAAACACCTTCAAACCATGGCTCAACTAGGAGCCCCATGGTTCAAAAATCTCAAGAATGATAATATAACATCTAAGGAACATAATGTATGTGACAAATTGCAAATAAAACCCCTCAATTGGGTAAATTGCATAAAAGTCCAAAATGTAAAGAAAATTGCATAACTTGTTCTAATAGTGTCCAAATTGGACCAAATTTGAAACTTAAGCTTGTCTTATGATTTCAAACCATATCAAAAGGTTAGATTAGGGTTCTAGGCATTCAATAATGGTAATTAAGCTCATTAAACTCATTAAGCAAGTTCAGGGGCCTTACACAACTTGTCTTAGAGCAATGCCACTCAGGCCCAGTTGGAGGGCATATGGGTCCTAAGAAAACTGCTTTGAAGGTTTTACAATGTGTTTTCTTTTGGCCAACCGTATCCATGGATGCCTATAACTTTGTTTTGTCATGCGTCAAATGTCAGAGGACGGGTAACATAACAAAAAGAGATGAGATGCCACTTAAGCTATGGCAAGAAGTTGAGATTTTTGATGTTTGGGGAGTGGACTACATGGGTCCATTCCCATCCTCGTATGGATTTTCCTACATCCTAGTTGTGGTTGATTATGTCTCTAAATGGGTAGAGGTCATACCAACCGTAACTAGCGATTCCAAACCTATTATCAAGATGTTTAAAGACATTATATTTCCCCATTTTGGAGTCCAATGAACTGTGATCTCTGATGGAGGTTCTCATTTTCTGGAAAGAATTTTTGAAGCATTGTTAAGAAAATATGGTGTAACACACAAGGTAGCTTCCCCCTACCACCCACAAACAAGTGGGAAGTTAGAGGTTTCGAACTGTCAACTCAAAGCTATCCTAGAAAAGACAGTAGGACGCAACCGTAAGGATTGGTCAGTGCAAATCAATGACGCCTTATGGGCCTACCGAACTGCGTTCAAAACTCCTCTTGGAACAACACCCTTCAGACTCATCTACGGAAAATCATGTCACCTACCTATGGAACTAGAACATAAAGCATGGTGGACAATCAAAAAGCTAAATTTTGACATGAAGAAAGAGGGTGAAGCCAAGATTCTGCAACTTCAAGAGTTGGATGAACTCTGAATGATAGCTTATGAGAATGCAGAAATCTACAAAGAACGCACCAAACTTTGGCACGAAGGTCATCTGAAGAGAAAGGACATTCAAGTGGGAGACCAAGTTCTGTTGTTCAACTCAAGACTAAAGTTATTCCCAGGAAAACTCCATTCTCGATGGTCTGGGCCATACATTGTCAAGAGCATCTACCCACATGGTGCATTTACTTTATGGAGTGAGAAGTTAGGTGATTTTGTGGCAAATGGCCAACGCTTGAAGAGATATTTCACCACAGTTGATACTAGCACTGATGAATTGATGAATCGGTCCAAACTGACATATCTACTAGAAAACTGAAGAAATCACGTTGAGCCATCGGCGTAAAACAAATGCGCTTGTCGGGAGGCAACCCGGTCTATATCTTAGCTTTTACTTTTAGTTTTATTAAGAAAATTTTGCCCCTAAGTAGATAATGCATCGCAAAATGCAATCTTAAGTTTTTATAGTTTCTATTAATGAGATTTCAGATGGAGGATGTGTCGCCAAAAGGAATGCAACCACATCTGGTGGACCAACCGGCACGATTTTCCCCTCAATCTTGAATCTAGAGTTTGCTCGGGATGAGCAAATTTCTAAGTTCGGGGTGGAGAGTGGGTGGTACGTACTTTACTTTCCACCCTCTCCTACCCGTTTCAAACAAGATTTCATCATTTCAATTTTGTTGCATTTCGAGCAAATTTTTCAAAAAATTTCAAAATTTTGAAGTTTTCAAAGTAGCTTGTATAGAAACTTGATGAAGTTTTGACGCTTTTGTTTCAATCAAAGCCATTACTTAGTCAGCTATCCCAATTTTCCATGCAGTTTTGAATCATTATACCCTCCTTATTCGAAGCAATGGTTAGAAATCACAGTGTGAAGCTTATGGATCCTAATATCATGATTAGTAGATACGGCAAGTATCTATCAAACTGAGAGGAATCAAACACATTATGCTTCCTAACTGAATAGTGGAACAATAGCATGGAATCTTCACTGAATTCTCATCAAGTCATTATTTGAGCACAGTATGATAAGGAGAACAACCCGGTGCACCGAATTGTAAATCAAGTTGCATTCTGATCTGAACTCTCTTCTACACTTCTTCCACCATCTTCTTACCCCTCTGTTCATCAAAAACAAACAAAAATAGCCAATATAGTGCCAAACCCTAAGTTCGGGGTGGCACTCCCTCTCTTTACGCTTCTTCCATAGCCCTCACTATGTAATGGGGGTATACCACCAAGAAAAGATGCCAAAGTGCACACAAAAAGAATTGCGATCTCGAGTCGAATAGAGGAGGGATTTGCACACAAAAAATGCAATTAATGAAATTGCAAATCATATAATAAAAAAAAATCTCAAGTCGAATAGAGGAGAGATTTATATCTTCCTTCCATACCACCCTTCACTCCCTTTTTCCACCTACTGGAATAATGAATGCCTAAGCTTACCAATATCCTAAAAACACCAGTGTCAGATCAGGTGCACACTTGTTGTTCTGCGGGTATCTCTGGACTCCTACACAACTCTCTGACATGCTCGATGTTGGAAAAAGTAGAGAGGAAGTGATATTGGGAAGCAAACTCAAGAACGAAGATATGGTAAGATATGTTCTGTGATCTCAGGATGTTGAGATGCTTATTCATACCAACCAGAAAAGAAATAATCGTGATGTGAAGGTGATGCAGTCACACGAGTTGAAAGTATGCATTAGATGATTGTTTCAGATTTTATGTTACTCGAGGATGAGCAACGTTCAAGTTCAGGGTATTTTGAAGAATGCATATTCATCTCAGTTCAATCACCTCTTCTGGCCTAGTTTTGCCTTGCTTCTTCACGTTTATTAGTCGTATCTTATTAAACGCAACTATTGTTGGGCTTAATTGAACTATCACGAATTTAATTGCATTTTTTTTGCACCCTTGTGCAGGTCATTTCGAGCTTTGGGCCTTATCTCCTAGGCCCATACCCTTCTATTTTGGCCTTTGTTTAGTTTTGATCAACAGCGAGTGCCACTCCCTCTTCTCTTCTTTTATTCACTCGCCTCTCAGCAAATCGCTGGGCCCCACCTCCCCACTAATGAATCGCGACCAGCACCCTTCACTCTCCCGCGATCACGATCGTTGCTAAACCCTACATCGCGACCGGGAGCAGCAAAGGAATCGTGAACTCTCTCCCTTTTATCTCAGACACCTATCATCGGTCAAAGAATCGTGACCTAGGCTTCATCAAACCACAACTGCGGTCGCGGCAACGCCCCAAAGATCACGACCTTTCTGCCACCTATCTGCGATTGCTGCTGATCGCGACCGCCTCAAAACTGTGACCTGTAACTAGCCGCGCCCACGGTTCTCCTTCCCATGCCAGCGGTGACCTCCTCACGACCACCCCATGGACCCACGATGGTCTCCAACCACCTGCATCGTGATCGTCTCCCTCCACCGTGGCTGCCAACAACAAGGGACATTGCCCGAGGTTCTTCTCTAAGTTAATCGTGACTTGCTGCTTTCTTGCCAATGTCACGACCTGCTCTCCTACTAAAGATCGTGATCGCGACTCCAGTGCCTCGACCACAAGCAAAGATCACGACACCACGGACACCTATCTGTGATTCCACATTCACGACCGCAGTTTCTTCACTTATACATGTGACCTTACGATCAATAGAGAGAATCGCGACCTCCCTGTTTGTGAACCGAGACCTCCATTGCTACCCAGGCATTGCCTTCCCTCTGCTGTCCTTGCTCCATCCTATAGCCATCTATTCCATACCCTCACCAGCACCACGTCCAAGTGTGGCAGCAACCGCGACCCTTCAGCAGGCATGTGTCGCGACCATGTGTGAAAGTTAAACAACCGCGACCAGACCAAGAGAAGAATCGCGACCTGTTGGGAAGGATAGAAACCCGTGACTGTGATTCCACCTGCCAAGATAATTGTGACTGTGGCATCAAAGGACCAACTAACCGCAACCGCGGCAAAAGCTGCGACTTGCTGTAGAAATGCCAAGGTCGCGAATTTAAGTCGGTGTGAATCTGCCTATAAATAGAATGTGACTCTAGCCCATCACAGAATGATCTCCAGACGTCGTTAGGCTGTAGGACTATCCTGGGCCTAAGGAGATGATCTCCATAGCCAAGAACCAGCCCCCGTGGTGGTTTTGCGGCCTATTCACCCAGATCTGGAGTGAAGACTCAGATCTGCAAGCCACCTCATTCAGATTTGGATCTAGATCTCGATCTAGATCTAGATCTGCTGCGTCTACGCCATTTCTGCAATGCCATCTCATCCACGAGCTGCTCCTCCTACTGTAAGCAAGGACTATGAGAAGAAAGAGAAGGTGGAGAGAGAACATCTGCCCCATCTATCGTGGTGTTCTTCCCTCCTCGTCCAAATTTGCCCCGACATTGTGTAGAAGACCGTTTCTCCACCGAGTTGCGATCATCTCCTTCACCATGCTCATGGAGGAATCTTCTCTCTCTATTGTTTTTCTTGTTTCTCTCACTATGAGCAAGTAGTTTACTTTCGTTGGGGTGCGGGGACTAGCCCCACTGCCCATGCTTTCATATCATTTTGTTAGATATTCTATGGCATGTATATAACCTTTTATATCGTTGTTAATCGTCGATGTGTGCTTGTGGATTGATCACCTACTTGGATTGATCTTGTTCATTTCGTATGTTGTGAGAACTTCTATGCATAGGTTTTGAATGTCGATTAACGCGGTTGACTCCCAAACTAGAAATAGAATGGGATTCCTTGAGGTCGTAAGTGTATGATCCGTGTGGTGACAAGCCATCAAGCCCACGGTGACGCTTCTATGTGCCTGACGCCTGTATAGGGGCCCACAACTTCATTTGGATTTATGTATCTTCGGAGCCGTAAGTATGTGATCTGGATGGTGAGTAGACATCTGATACCTAAGGTGATGCTTATGCGAACCTGACACCCGTATGGGGGGTTTTGCAGCAGCTCTATTTGAATATTTATGTCTTGCCTGGATGTTTGATGTTTGTATGTGATTGCATGAGTAGTGGTGGTGAAACCCGGGACCATCCCAGTGATTCCCATCATAAACCTTAAATCAACTTTTAATCCTGCTTTTATTTTCCTTACATTTAGTTTAGTTAAACTCGAATCAACCAACCTTTGTTCTAAATATTAGTCTTGATTCAACTACACTCGATTAGTAAAAGATTCTTAAAAAAGTTGTCCCTTGGGATTCAATCCTCAACTATACTGTAATAAGACCCGTCCGCTTGCGAGTGGTATTATTGCACGTTGTTTTGGTTAAAAACTTAGGGATTTTGACCCTGAGTGAGTTTGTTAGTGCGATAATATAAGCCACGTCATCTCATAAACTTGAAACTTGTTATAGAAAGGAATATTGCCAATCTCCCATATATATAAAACATGGGATAAGAATTACACATCTTGCCCTAGGTATGATGTCCCTTTCCATCCTAAAAGAGCTAGAAATATCACATCTTCTCGGTAGGAAATAAAACATCTTCCACAAAAACCAATTAATTACACTACTCTAGTGCTACTGAATCACATAACATGTTAAATGTATAGGCAAGTAGAAAGTATAGTTAAAATATATAAACTAGTCACCAGATAAGTGACCAACATATACATCCACCTCATAAGTGGGAAAAAGCCATCACATATTATATTTTAGAGTTCCATCATGAAAAAATCATAAGATAAGTATTTAAAAGAATATCCATGTCACATGATCAATATCAAATAAGGTAGTTTACATGAATCATGATTTTCAAAAGAAAAGACATTGTGTATTGGCAGATGTCCACAGGACAAACATAATGAATAAGATTAGGTGAATTGCTCAACATAGAGGAATATGAGATACATCAAACCTCAACTTCAGAGTCTAAACAATCCAAGTGAACCCTAGATCCAAGCCTAAGCCTCCAAAGAACCTCTAGGGAAGGTGGACAGGTCCAATAAGTAAGGTTCCCAAGCTCAGAGAGGTTGGTTTCTCCAACAAAGCTCCTATCTCCTTCTCCACTTTAGCGGTGAAAAACCCTAACAAAAGAACATGGAGATGAGGTGTTTAAGGGTTCTACGTGGGGTTTCACCATGGAAAGGTGGAAGGAAGACTAACAACATGAAAATATGGAAGGAAAGGAGGATACTTGCTTATTTTGGTCAAAATCACCAAGGAGGAGCTTAAGAAATCCTAAAAAGAGAAATTTGGAACAGTAGGTGCCTTCTTCAACAAGGTAGGAACCTTATTTTACCTTGGGAAAACACCTTTTTGGAAAAAAAAGTAGGAATCATGTTCTAAGCTAGAGGGAATAAAGTAGATCAAGAGTTTTTGAATTTGGTGTAGGGAAGGGGTAGATATGGCAATATAAAGAAAGAGGCCAAGTATGAGGTGTCTATGAGACTTTCCATGTGTCATGTATAAAGGTGTCTATGGACATGCAAGCCTTTATGGATAAGGAATAAGTCAAGCACAAGGTGTCAAGTTACTTTCCATGTGTCCAATGCTAAGAGTTCCTATGGACAAGCAAACCTTTATGGATAAGGAAGAAGTCCAACATGAGGTGTCCATGGAGCTTTCCATGTGTCCTTAGCCTAGGGATTTCATGGCCATGAAAGAGGACAGCTCATGCAGGCTTCTTAAATATCAAATCCTAGTTTATGGACACTTATAAGCCATCCCAACCGACCTCCAATTAAAGAAATAACCCCATTGGTTGATAGCTTCTAAAGATATGCTCATTTATAAAAAGAGTAATCCCTAAAATTCCCTTGGAAATAAACACCTTCAAACCAAGGTGAAACTAGGTGTCCCATAATTCAAAAATTCGAGAATGGTAAGGGAATATATAAGGATTATAATGCATGTGATAATTTTCAAAGAAACCTCCCAATTGGGTAAATTGCATAAAAGTTTCGAATGTACCTAAAATTGCATAACTTCCACAAACAACATCCAAATTGGGCCAAACTTCATCAACAAGTTATCTTTGATATGTTGAATATGAATTTTCTATTATTTCCATGTTTTGAAGTTATATAATCACATTATTCAGTACTTATGCCTTTTACTCATTTTCTCTCTCCTAAACTTATCCTAATATTTCAAGGTTGTCCAAATTAGATGAAATTTGACATGTATGCTAAGTTTGATATGTAGATTTCAAATTTGAAGTTTTTTTCCATTTTTGAGACTTCGTGTTATGATATATGTCATAGAGCCCATTAAAGACCCATTATATAAATTATTCATCCAAATAAGTTCATTATCTTCGTATTACCACCAAAATGAGTTGTGTGGCACATTTTATGTATCCATTATAAACGTAAGATTAATGTTAGTAAATTATGTTACATTAATGTGATCAATACATTTATTAGATCATTGGGGTTATACTAAACATATATTTAGGTCTAACCTTCAACCTTGTTTGGCTAAGTCCAAAATGTCAACTTCCAGGGTAAGGTCCGAGATCTAGTATGTTACAACACAACACCCCTTAAAGGCATTTCGTCCTCAAAATCAAAATAGCCAAATATAAGAAAAAAACAAATTCACCACTCCTTAAAGGATTTAGCTTATTATGTCAAAACTATTTTTTAGGTACAAAAGGTTCAACTACACTTCCTTACATCCAACTACATAAACATCATGTGGAAAAAAGAAACATAACTTGCAAAGACTAACTATGAACTATGGGTTAACTTTCTCTTATCTATCTTCAAACAAGTCTTTACACCTGCAAGACTAGTTCAACATATTAGGGTCCCTAAAGATAAATCATACATATGTTTAAGGCAATTATTACCTAAAAGCATGCTATTTTGAACAATCCATATCAGCTCAGGCCAGGCCTATATCATATGGATTCGGTAGTCCTCGTAAACCAAGCTAGTGGTGCGGAGGAAAATCCTACAAGCCCTCGAACCCTGATCCTTTCTAGTCACCTTTGCTTTCAACTTCATGCCCTAGTAGCTATCGAAAGGCTAAACAACCTCAAGTTACTATGGTTACTAATGCTTCTTTTACTTCTATGTATTTTAAGGATCTATTCATCATTATTCTAATGTGAAACTATATGATCCTAAATCAACCCTTCATCATCTATTGATAAACTCTAGGGCAAACATGTCACTTAAAGGTAAGACAAGTATTCTAACTTAGGAGACAAAATTGAAATAGTCATATTCTGACTACTATGGGATCTGTACCATGCTGTAAGGAGGCGGGATCACCCCCTTACTAAAGAAAAATTAAATAATAAAACATCCATTCCAAACACACTCAAAGGTATCCTAGAATAGGTGAAAAATTTTCAAACTTGAATAAATGGTATTCAAAACGACCATAATATAACAGCAGAATAAAAATGTTGACTACATTCAATTTATCACAAGGTTACAAAATAAGTCATAATCTCCCACAAAGGGTTTACATGTATCACTCAACATAAGGATCTAGTAGAGGGAGATTTAAACCATAACAACTTTGTGTCCAATCTTTAACTCCTTAAGATAGTCCAAAACTTCATGCCTTATCAACCAAGTCCTTCACCTAGGGTTGGAAGCATACCTACCAAGAAGAGAAAATAGATGACATCATCAAAGGTTGGTATGTTCATACTAAATATGGAATTGAGCAATATACACTACTACAAAAAATGGTTTTTACAAGAGTTCATTTTTCTATTTTACAACGGGTGTCAACTGTTGTATTAGATCACGTCGTCTTATGGGGGGGTTCTTTATGGAACATGTGTTGCACATGTTTTAATATGTGTATTTTATACAATAGTTAATACATGTTGTAGATCATTGAACACACTTATTGTAATAGGGGTGTTGTATATAACATGTTGAGACAAAAGGAAAATACATCTAGACACAAGGTTTCAAACTTGACACCACTTGAAAGTAAGGCACATCTCAAACCGCTGAACCAATTTCATTTTATGCAACACATATATTCTTTGTTGTACATATACAACAAATGACGTGCACACCTATTGTGTGATTGTGGTCTATTACAATGGGAAATTATTACAATAGGTGAAAGCCTGTTGTGTAATTATAGTATACTATAATGGGTTATAGTATGTTGTGTAATGATGGTCTATTACAATGGGTTAACATATGTCACTATTACAACGGGTAGAGCATGTTGTGTAATTATGATCGTTTACAACGGGTTAGAGTATGTTATGTAATGATGGTCTATTACAACGAGTTAACATACATGACTATTACAATGGGTTAGACCATGTTGTGTAATTATGATCTTTTACAACGGTTTAGAGTATGTTGTGTAATGATGATCTATTACAACAAGTTAGCATATGTGACTATTACAACAGGTTAGAGCATGTTGTGATATTATAGTCTATTGCAATAATTTAGCACATGTAGTAGTATCACATATACTACAACGAGTATGGTCTGTTGTATATAACTTGTGTTGTATAAAATATATAATTCACAACACACAAATAGACTTGTTGTAAAAGATATGCTAACTACAACTCAACCAACATAAATATTGTGTTTTTCCCTTTGTAAAAAGCATTTTCTGTAGTAGTGACATGGAATAAAGGACATCAAATATAAAAGGCTTCCCATAGAAAGGATAAGGACCAGCCAAATGGGTATCATGAGAAAAGAAATTGAAATCATATGATAACAAAAGAATACTTACCATTAAATAAACATAATGATTTTGCCACACAAGCACATGTAAAGAATTAGGGCACACACCCCATGTCATCAACCTACATGCAAATGAGATAAACATAGATCTAGAACAATATAAACACAAAGGTGGCCAAGTCTTATAAACTTGAAACCTAATAGAGAAAGGAATACTGCCAATCTCTCAAATATATAAAACATGGGCCAAGAATCACACATCTTGCCCTTGGTGTGAGGTTCCTTTCCATCCCAAAAGAGTAGGAAATATCACATATGCTTGGCAGGAAATAACATATCTACCATGAAAAGCAATGAAATTACACTAATCTAGTGCTACTGAATCACATAGCATGTTAAATGTAGAAGGAAGTAGAAAATATAGTTAGAATATATAAACTAGTCACCACATAAGTGACCAACATATAAATCCACCTCATAAGTGGGTAAAAGACATCACATGTCATCTTTTAGAGTTACATCATGAACAAAGCATATCATAAGAGTTCTAAAGAATATACATGATCACATCATCAATATCAAATAAGGTAACTCACATGAACCATGATTTTCAAAAGAAAAGACATTTTGTATAGGCTAATGTCCATAGAACAAAGAGAATGAATAAGCATAGGCGAATTTCTCAAAATAGAAGAATAGGGGAAGCATCATACCTCAACTTTAGAGTCTAAACAATCCAAGTCAACCCTAGATCCCAACCTAGACCTCCAAAGAACCTCTAGGGAAGGTGGACAGGTCTAATATGTAAGATTTTGAAGCTTATAGAGGTTGGTTTCTCCAACAATGCTCCTATCTCGAGCAAGAATCATCTTCTCGACTTTAGAGATGAAAAATCCTAACAAAATAACATGGAGATGAGGTGTTTATGGGTTCTAAGTGGGGTTACACCATGGAAAGCCATGGTTCTGACCTAGAGGTAGGTGGAAGGAAGACTAACAACAAGAAAAATGGAAGTAAAGGAGGATACTTGCTTGTTTTGGTCAAAATCAATAAGGAGGAGTTTAAGAAATCGTAAATAGAGAAATTTGGAACCCTAGGTTCCTTATTCACCAAGGTAGGCACCTCCTTTAACCTTTGCCTAGAACCTTAAAGGAAAACTAGAGTAGGAATGATGAAGTAAGATAAAGGGAATAAAGTAGAGTAAGGGTTTTAGAATTTGGAGCTGGGAAGGGGTAGATATATATGGCTATATAAAGAAAGAGGTCAAGTATGAGGTGTCTATGAGACTTTCCATGTGTCATGTACAAGGGTGTCCATGGACATGCAAGCCTTTTTGAATAAGGAATAATTCAAGCACAAGGTGTCAAGTTACTTTCCATGTGTCCAATGCTAAGGGTTCCTATGGACATGTAAACCTTTATGGATAAGGAAGAAGTCAAGCATGAGGTGTCCATGGAGCTTTCCATGTGTCCTTACCCTAGGAATTTCATGGCCATACAAGCGGACAACTCATAGAGGCTTCTTGAATATCATATGTCAGTTTATGGACACTTATAGGCCATCCTAACCGACCTCCAATTAAAAAAATAACCCCATTGGTTGATAACTTATAAAGATAAGCTCATTTATAAGAAGAGAAATACCTAAAATTCCTATGGAAAGAAACACCTTCAAACCAAGGTGCAACTAGGTTCCCTATGGTTCAAAATCTTGAGAATGGTAAGGAAATATATAAGTATTATAATTCATGTGACAATTTACAAAGGAAACATCCCAATTGGGTAAATTACATAAAAGTCCAATTACATAAAATTCCATAACTTGCTCAAACAACATCCAAATAGGACCAAACTTCATCCACAAGTTATCTTTGATATGTTGAATATGAATTTACCATTATTTTCATATTTTGAAGTTATATAATCAAATTATTCATTACTTATGCCTTTTACTCATTTTGTTTGTCCTAAACTTATCCTAATATTTCAAGGTTGTCCAAATTGGATGAAATTTGATATGTAGGCAAATTTTGATATATTGATTTCAAATTTGAAGTATTTTTCCACTTTTGAGACTTATTATTATGAGATATGTCATACGGTCCATTAACAGTCCATTATCTAAATTATTCATCCAATTAAGTTCCTTATCATGATATTACCACCAAAATATGTTATTTGGCATTTTGTATGTATCCATTATAAACCTAAGATTAATGTTAGAACATTAGGTTATATTAAAGTGATATATACATGCATTAGATCATTGGATTTATACTAAACATCAATTTAGGTCTAATCTTCAACCTTGTTTGGCTAAATCCAAAATGTCAACTTCCAAGTTAGGGTCCGAGATCTAGTATGTTATGGCACACCACCCCATAAAGGGATTTCATCCTCAAAATCAAAATATCCACATATAAGAAAACAACTTATTCACCACTCATTAAAGGATTCATCTTATTATGTCAAAACTATTATTTACATACAAAAGCTTCAACTACACTTCCTTACATCCTACTACATAAGAATCATGCAAAAAAAAGAAACATACCTTTCAAAGACTAACTATGAACCATTGGTTAACTTTGTCTTATCTATCCTCAAACAAGTCGTTACACCTGGGAGACTAGTTCAACATATTAGGTTCCCTAAAGATAAATCATATATATTTCTAAGGCTACTATTGCCTAAAAGCATCCTATTTTAAACAATTCATATCAGCTCAGGCCTGGTCGATATCATATGGATTCGGGAATCCTCATAAATCAAGCTACTGGTGTAGAGGATTATCTTGTCAGCCCCCAAACCATGATCCTTGCTAGACACCTTTTCTTTCAACTTCATGTCCTAGTAGCTGCCTAAAGGCCAAGTTAAACAACCTCAAGTTACTATGGTTACATATGCATCTTTTACTTCTATGTATTTCAAGGATCTATTCATCATTATTCTAACATGAAACTATATGATCCTAAATCAATCCTTCATCATCTATTGATCAACTCTAGGGCAAACATGTCACTTGAAGGTAAGCCAAGTATTCTAACTAAGGAGACAAAATTGAAATAGTCATATTCTAACTACTATGGGCTCTGATACCATGTTGTAAGGAGGCAAGATCACCCCCTTATTAAAGAAAAATTGAAGAATAAAACATCCATTCCAAACACACTCAAAGGTATGCTAGAATAGGTGCAAAAATTTCAAACATTAATAAATGGTATTCAAAACAACCATAGTATCACATCAGAATAAAAATGCTGACTATATTCAATTTATCACAAGGTTAGAAAAGAACATCATAATCTCCCACAAAGGGTTTACATGTATCACTCAACATAAGGATCTAGTAGAGGGTCCAAAACTTCATGCCTTATCATCCAAATCCTTCACCTAGGGTTGGAAGCATACGCCAACAAGAAGAGAAAATAGATGACATCAGTAAAGGCTGGTATGTGCATATTAAATAGGAAATTGTGCAATATATGGAAAAAAGGACATCAAATATAAAAGGCTTCCTATAGAAAGGACAAGGACCACCCAAATGGATATCAAGAGAAAAGCAATTGAAATCATATGATAACAAAAGAATACTTACCATTAATAAAACATAAATATTGTGCCACACAAGCACATGGAAAGCATTAGGCCAGACACCCCATACCAACAACATGCATCCATGTGAGATAAACATAGCCCTAGAAAAATATAAACACAACGGCAGCCAAGTCTCATAAACTTGAAACCTGATAGAGAAAAGAATATTGCCAATCTCCCAAATATATAAATATGGGCCAAGAATCACACATCTTGCCCTAGGTATTAGGTTCCTTTCCATCCCAAAAGAGCAGGAAATATCACATCTGTTCAGTAGAAAATAACACATCTGCCATAAAAACCAATGCAGTTACACTACTCTAATTCTAATGAATCACACATCATGTTAAATGTAGAGGCATGTAGAAAGTATAGTCAGAATATATAAACTAGTCACCACACTGATGAATGCATATTCATCATGAAATTCAATTATCACTTTGGGACAAATTGAACTCTGTATATAAAATTTCACTCATTAAATATCAAAATACATCATAATGTGCAAAATTACTTAATAGACTCCATTATCAAGGTTTTAACTGAATTTATGTTGATTTAATGCAGGTCTTGATAAAGTTGAACAGACAGTTGGGACCCACCTTCACTCACCCTTGGTTCTGACCAATCGATCTGATCAAACAGTTTCAAACATTTGATCTCACCAAATGTTTTCCACCATTCAGTTTCAAGACCGAATGGACAGATTTATCTCAAACCATTTGAGCCCATGCGGTCTCAAGACCGTTTGAGTCCATGCGGTCTCAAGACCGTTTGAGACCATACGGTATCAAGACTGTTTGAGCCCATCGGTATGCAAGACCATTTGAAGAGATTCGGTCTACCAGACCGTTTGAAGAGATTCGGTCTGCAAGACCGTTTAACGCAGCTACCTGCAGACTGTTTAATATTTGAAACCGTTTGAGAAGACCGTTTGCTGAGAAAAACCGAACGCACGCCAAGACCGTTCCATCGGCAAACGGTCTATGAGATCGTGAAGAACGAGCAAGCGACGACCGTTTGGGCAAACAAGCGACGACCATTTACGGCCACCACCCGAAACCGCATGAACAAAACTGTTTGATGGTAACAGCAATGCATGGAAGAACCAAACCGAATGAAGGAAACGAGCAGACCGTTGGGCACTTGGCTGTGAAATCGTTTGGATTAGATGCTTGCATGAAACCGTTTGGTAGTTTGCTGGAAACTAAATGAAGCTATTAGGCGAAGACCGTTTATTGCTAGAATAAGAAGACCATTTGGATTAGCATAGCCGAAGACCATTTGGTGTGATTATGGCAAACTGAATGGATGACAATCGCTAGAATGTGTGAGATGCATGAGGATTGAATCGCAGCCCATGCAAGACCATGCTGGAAACCGTTTGGAGAATATATTATTAAACTCATTGGATTTGTTGCTTGCAAACCGTTTGTTGGATTAGAAATGAAGGCCCACGTGAAGAACCTTTTAGCTAGAAGAGTAGCAAACCGCATGAAGCCAACATCGTTTAGCAAAGATGTACAAAACTGAATCGTATTGGTTGTTCACCTGAAAAGTAATGCAAGGCATGCGGTCTGTTCGCTACTGTTGTCCACGCAAACAATGAAGACCGTATGGCTGTACTTATTAACCAAAACCGAATGGTTTTTTCCTGAAGACCGTTTGTGACCCAAAGTAAAGACCGTTTGCTGCTGCCAATGCAAGACCGAATGAAAAAGTAGCAATCTGCCAAACCGTTTGCTAACGTAGAATGAGAAGACCGTTTGGTAAAGTAAATGCATGAAACGGTTTGGAGACTTGTGCATAACTTTCCAAACTGTTTGGTCAAATTATAACTAAACCGTTCAGAGCAAAATATCCAAGACCGTTTGGGGGCAGTCTTGGGCCTATAAATAGGACTCCAAGGGTCCTTACTGGATCATCGGATTCGGACGCCGTCAGGCTACCCAAACACAGTTCTGATCCAAATCGAGTCCAGTTTACGCCAGTTCCATTCCACCGACTGCCTGTGTTGCAACCAAGGAGGCTGAGGAGAGAAGGAAGATGAAGCGAGGGAGACTGTCCAGTCTGTCTTGGCAACTCCCGTTCGCGTCCAGATCTGCTCCGACACGACGTAGAAGGCTATATCTCATTCACCGAGCTGCGAATACCTTCTACACCGAGTTCATGGCGGATTTCTCTCTCTTTCTCATTCTTCTTGTCTCTTGCATCATGAGCGAGTAGTTCCTTTTCGCTGGGGTGCGGGGACTAGCCCCACTGCCAATGCAAGCATGTTATTTTGTTAAACTTTCCATGGCAATGTATATAACTCTTCATTTCATTGTTAATTGGTTGCTTGTAATTGATTATCTACTTGCTTTCATCTTGTTCTTTCCTATATTGTGAAATCTTCTATATGTGGGACGGAATGGCAATTTACCAAGTTTGACTCTTTGATGAGAACTTCTGATAAGATTCCTTGAGGTCGTAAGCGTATGATCCATGAGGGGACGAGACATCTAGCCTACGGTGACGCTTCTGTGGTCTAAACATCCCTCAGGGAGGACCACAACCTTAGTTAGATTTTTTATCGTCTTTGTTTATCGTTGATGTCAGTTTGCAGATCTATCACCTGCTTGCTTATCGATTAATGAGGTTGAGTCTCAAACTAAAAATAGTATGGGATTTCTTCAAGGTCGTAAGTGTATGATCCACGAGGGGACGAACCATCTAGGCTTCAGTGATGCTTTTGTGTGCCTAACGCTTGTATGGGGAGCTCACAACCTTTATTG
The DNA here is from genome assembly GCA_963693085.1 of Alisma plantago-aquatica. Taxonomy (NCBI): domain Eukaryota; kingdom Viridiplantae; phylum Streptophyta; class Magnoliopsida; order Alismatales; family Alismataceae; genus Alisma; species Alisma plantago-aquatica. The sequence continues at coordinate 320,626,661 of OY856411.1, read as the reverse complement.
AATTTCTGTATCTTTGGAGCCGTAAGTAAGTGATCTGGTTGGTGACGAGACATCTGATGTCGAAGGTGATGCTTACGCGAACGTAACGCCTGTATGGGGGGTTTTTATAGCAGCTCTATTTGGATTGTTATATCTTTCCTGGATTGTTTGCGATTGAATGTGTTTGCATGTGTAGCGGTGGTGAAATCCGATACCATCCCAGCAATTCCATATCATTGATCTAAACTCAACTTTAATTCAACTTTTACTTTCTTACAATTAGTTTAATTAACCTCAAAACAACCAATCGTTCTAAATATTAGTTTTACTTGAGTTAGATTTGACTTACAAGGATTCATAAAAATGTTGTCCTTTGGGTTTGATCCTTAACTATAATGCGATAAGACTCGTCCGCTTGCGGGTGGTATTATTGCACTTTGGTTTTGGTAAAAGCTTAGGGATTTCAACTCCGAGTGAGTTTGTTTGTGCATGCAATTCTAGCCACGTCAAATTCTGGCGCCGTTGCCGGGGACAACGGAATCAGTTTAGTCAAATCTAGTTCTTTTAAGACTAATCTAGGATTTTGCTTTTCTTTTGAAACAATCGATCATCTACTTGAATTCGACTCTACTCAGTAGTTCTCACTTTTGAAATCTTTCTATTTTCAGGTACAATCCAAGGCGTAGTGCATGCACCGTTCAGACAATCCCGGATTAACAGCGAGTTTTGATCCTGAGATAGACAGGACTTTTCATCGTCAGATCTGAGAAAATCAAGAAAGGATGGCTCAAGAAGAAGAAGTAGCCCGAAGGGTGGCGAGCCACCCATCAATACACAGAGAGAGAGGCTCATGTAAGAAGCCAGAGCTGCAGTTCAATAGGAAATCCTAGCAGCGCAAGAAGTAGCCCAAGCAGCTAAACTACAAGAGGATCTTAGAGAATTCTCAATCCCGAAGGCTGCAAATGTTCATCATCCAGTACAACCTCCTCCTATCAACGCTACTAATTTTGAGATAAGAGCGCACTAGATCACCCTGCTTCAGAATAACCCTTTCTATGGCAAGCAAGGAGAAGATAGCCAAGAACATTTTCTGAGATTTATTGATCTATGTACCATGACAAAACAAAATGGTGTCACGGATGAAGCCATTCGACTCCGTCTCTTCAAGTATTCCCTTTTCGATAGGGCCATAAGTTGGTACAATTCATTGCAAAGTGAAATACCCATCACAACCTGGGAACAACTCCAAAATGTTTTTCTAGAAAAGTTCTACCCTCCATCTCTTACCTATGAAATTAGAGGGCGGATAACAAATTTCACTCAAGTCCCTGGAGAAACTCTCGCTGAAGCATGGGATAGGTACAAGGAGCTTCTACGCAAATGTCTGCACCATGGAATTCCAAAGAATCAACTCATCGAGATTTTATATAGGGGTGTGGACGGTGATATTAAGAGATTCCTAGACTCCTCATATGGAGGAAACTTCATGTGTCAAAGTTATGACAGCGCATGGAGGGTCGTCACCCTTGGAGCAGAGAATCAAGCCAATTGGGGAAGATATGTAGGGAAAGGAGTCTTTAAAGTAGCTATGGCCGAAGCTACTCCTGAGTACAAGTCTATCGTTGAAACCTTAAAACTCTTAGTTGCCAAGAAAGACCATATTGAATCATCTCTTGTTGCTATCAGAACAGGACGATCGTCCACTCGATAACAGGAACAAGTCAAGTCTGCTTCCCTGTTCTGTGAAGCATGTAAGAGCACCGATCATTCCACTTTATCATGCAATGTTCTCTATGATGTTGTTCTGAGTAATGTATGTGGGCAAGGAGATAGTGGTCAAATGGAAAATATTAATGTTATCAATACCATTCCTGGGCAAAGTTACTACAATCTGAATCAGAATAGAAATCATCCCAGTTTTCAATATGGAAACCCCTCTGGAGTAGCGAACTTGCATCAATTTGGTTCAAACAATCAACTAAGAGGCCCACCAGGATTCCAGTATAATCAACAATAGAATTTTGGGAATCATGGAAATTTCAAGGGGAACTTTCAGAATAGAAACTACAATAATTATCAAAACAACTCTCAGTATCAGAATCTTAATCAACAGCAAGGACAGCAAGCAGGACCCGTCTCTTCTGATGACAAGCTATCAGCCATTGAAAAAATGTTGCAAACCTAGCAAACTATGATAGCCAACCACCAAGCTCAGCAGAAGGCTATTGAATCTCAACTAGCTCAACTCGCAGCCAGCATAAAGCCACCCGCTGGAGTCTTTGCTGGCCAACCCGAGAACAATCCTAAGCATCCTAAACAGTTGAAGGCAGTCACCACCAGGTCAGGAAAACACTATTTAGAGCCCCTTGAAAAGACACATGTGGTTATTACAGACGAGGATGAACCTGTGACTGCCCATGACTCTACAACATTAGAGTCTCAATCAAAAGATAATAAGGCAGATAAGGGAAATCCTGAGAAACCCACTGATGATGAAATTGAAACACTGGAACCTGATATTCTTGTATATAAACCTTGCATACCTTTCCCAGCCCGTCTAAGGCAAACGAAGCTTGATACTCAGTTCAATAAGTTTAAAGAGGCTATGAATAAACTTCATGTTGATATACCCTTTTTGGATGCTCTGGCCGAGATACCGGCATGGAAAAAGTACTTAAAGTCACTCCTCACACGGAAGTATATAACTGAAGAATATGAGACAATAAAACTGGCGACAACTACCTCTGATATCATATTGAGCAAGATGCTCAAGAAACAAAAAGACCCGAGATCCTTAGAAATTTCATGTCACATTGGCGACTCATCATGTAAGAAAGGATTGACAGATCTCGGTGCAAGCATCTCTAGTATGCCACTAAGCCTGTGCAAAAGACTTGGGTTTGTAGAATTGCTTCCTACTAACATGACTATACAGCTTGTAGACAATTCGATAAAACACCCGTTAGGAATCCTCAAAGATGTCCCGGTCAAGGTAGGCAAGGACACATATGTACCATGCGACTTTGTCATTATGGACATAAAAGAAGACACCAGATATCCAATCATCTTCGGTCGTCCATTCCTCACCACTGCAAGATCCCTAATTGATGTTTATGCTGGTACATTATTGCTCAGATTAGGCAAGGAAACTCTCGAATTCAAAGTTTTTGAAAGTATGAGAAGACCAAGTATGCAAGAAGAAGTATATCTGATTGAATGCATTGAGAAAATGTCACTTTTGACACAAGAGCATCACGAATCAAATGATCCCTTGGAAATTTCTCTAACAAACCAATCAGTCGATGAACTAATCGATGAATGAGTAAAGGATTGCATCGAATCCCTCGACTCTGGTAAAGAAGACGTTGAAGCCACTATTGAAGAACTCAAGGCTATCGAAACTATGGAAGAAACATGTGATAAACCAGAGACCCCCGAAATGAAGCCCCTGGCCCAGGGACTGAAGTACGTGTTTTTAGACGATATCACAGTTTGCCCAGTTATTATAAATTCTGATCTAACAACTGAACAAGAAGAGAAACTACTGAAGGACTTGAGGGAAAGAAAGAAAGCCATCAGTTATAAAATGAGTGACCTCACTGGGGTCAGTCAAGCGATGTTTATGCACAAGATCCCTATGATGGAAGATCACAAGCCTACTATTGAGCATCAATGGAAATTGAATCCAAATATAAAGGAAGTGGTCCGTCGTGAGGTCATTAAATTGCTCACAGCTGGAATTATCCATCCGATATCAGATTCGCCATGGGTTAGCCCAATGCATGTAGTCCCGAAGAAAGGTGGAACAACTGTTATACAGAATGAAATAATGAACTTATCCCCACTCGAACAGTCATAGGGTGGAGAATGTGCATTGATTATAGAAAATTAAACAAAGCAACTTGAAAAGATCATTTTCCTATGCCTTTCCTTGATCAAGTCCTAGAAAGGTTGGCTCACCAAGAATATTTCTATTATCTTGACGGTTACTCAGGATTCTATCAAATACCCATACATCCAGATGACTAAGAGAAAACAACTTTTACCTGCCCATTTGGAACATACACATTTAAAAGAATGCCATTTGGTCTCTTTAATGCTCCCGCAACTTTCCAATGTTGCATGGCCGCCATATTCACTGGTCTTACTGAAACAATCATGGAAGTTTTTATGGATGATTTTTCTGTATATAGAGATTCATTTGATTCATGTCTTAAGCACCTCTCCCTGGTCCTCAAACGTTGTAAAGAAGCACATCTTGTGCTAAATTGGGAAAAGTGCCATTTTATGGTAAAAAAAGGCATTGTCCTCGGCCATAGGGCCAGCAATAGAGGAATTGAAGTAGATAAAGCCAAGGTTTAAGTGATTTCTAAAATGGCTATCCCCACAAATGTAAAAGAAGTTCGTGCTTTCCTATCTCATGCAGGATTTTACAGAAGATTCATAAAGGATTTTTCCAAGATAACTAAGCCAATGACGAACCTCCTACTAAAGGATACCGATTTCAATTTCAATGAAGAATGTGTCAAAAGCTTCAACACACTGAAGCAGGCCCTTACAACCACCCCCATCATTAGAGCTCCCAATTGGGACCATCCTTTTGAAATAATGTGTGATGCCAGTGACTATGCTATGGGCGCTGTTTTAGGGCAATATATAGAGAAGAAACACTATGTGATCTATTATGCATCAAAAACTCTAGATGAAGCCCAGAGGAATTATGAAACTACCGAGAAAGAACTTCTAGAAGTCATGTATGCCTTCGATAAATTCAGATCCTACCTAATTGGTTCGAAGTTCATTGTCTACACAGACCATGCTGCCATTCGCTACCTTCTGGCAAAGAAAGATGTGAAACCCATGTCGATTAGATGGATCCTCCTATTACAAGAATTTGATTTAGAGATAAGAGATAAAAAGGTATAGAGAATGTTGTAGCAGACCACCTCAGTCGCATCCACACTCTGGATATTGAGAAAATTCCAATCAATGATTCCCTGCCAGATGATCAACTAATGAGGGTCTCAGAAGCTGTACCATGGTACTCAGATTTTGTAAACTACCTTGCTGTTGGGGTTATCCATCCCCAATGCATCGAGAATGATCTCAAGAAGTTCATGCATGATGTGAAGCAATATCACTAGGATGAACCATATATTTTTAAACTATGTGATGATGGTCTGTATAGATGATGTATCGCCGAAGAAGAAGCTCAACTTAGTTTGGATCAATGTCATTCGGGACCGGTGGGAGGACATGTGAGCTGTAAAATGACCTCCTTGAAGGTTTTGCAATTTGGATTCTTCTGACCAACCATATCCAAAGATTCCTATGATTTTGTCCTATCGTGCGACAAATGTCAAAGAACAGGTAATATAACAAAGAGAGATGAGATGTCGCTGAATCTATGGCAAGAAGTAGAGATATTCGATGTTTGGGGGGTGGACTACATGGGTCCATTCCCATCTTCTCATGGATTTTCATACATCCTAGTGGCGGTAGACTACATCTCAAAATGGGTTGAAGCTATACCAACCGTCATTAGTGATTCCAAACCCGAGATCAAATTATTTAAAGATATTATTTTCCCCCATTTTGGAGTGCCACGTACTGTGATATCTAACGGAGGGTCACACTTCCTTGAAAGAAGCTTTACTGAGAAAATATGGTGTAACACATAAGGTAGCCTCACCTTACCATCCACAAATGAGTGGACAAGCAGAGGTTTCTAATCATCAACTAAAGGCTATTCTGGAAAAAACTGTAGGCCAAAATCGAAAGGATTGGTCAGTGAAAATCAACGACACACTTTGGGCCTATCGAACTGCTTATAAAACTCCCATTGGGACTACACCTTTTCGATTAATATATGGAAAGGCTTGCCACCTGCCAGTCGAACTAGAACACAAGGCATGGTGGGAAATTAAACAACTAAACTTTGATATGAAAGGAGCTGACCAAGCCAGGATTATGCAACTTCAAGAGCTGGATGAACTTAGGATGACACCTTATGAGAATGCACGAATCTACAAAGAACACACAAAACTTTGTCACGATGGACATCTGAAAAGAAAAGACATACAAGTGGGAGACCAATTTATTCTATTCAACTCCAGATTGAAGTTATTCCCAGGAAAACTCCGTTCTCGCTGGTCTGGACCTTACATTATCAAAAGCATTTTCCCACATGGTGCTTTCTCTTTATGGAGTGAAAAGTCAGGCGAATTTATGACAAATGATCATCGCTTAAATAGATATTTCACCCCAACTGACATAGGCACTAAAGCAACGCTGGAACTCACCAATCCAAAAGATCTATCGTGAAGCTGAAGGGCTCAGTCGAGCCATCGACATAAAACAAAGGCGCTTGTCGGGAGACAACCCGATCAATAAATTTGTTTTACTTTTCTTTTCAATTTTTTTTTACATTCTAGTTAATTTTTCATTAAATAAAATTTGCATCGCAAGATGCTATTTTAAGATCTAATTGCCCTTCACCTTTGAGATTTTCAGATAAGAGGATGTGCACTGATTAGAACGCAACCAAAGCTGGTGGTCATTCTGGCATGATTTTTCCCCTCCATCTTAGTTTTAGGGTTTGCTCGAGACGAGCAAATCTATAAGTTCAGGGTGGAGGGTGGGTGGTGCGTACCTCACTTTATACCTACACCCATCCTTTTCATACTTTAATTTTCACTATCACATTCTTGATAAAAAAATTCAAAATTTTCACAATTCTTTAATGTTTTTCAAAGAAATTGAACAGATACTTGATGAATTTTTGACACTTTTTGACACTTTCTGGATTCATTAAAAGTCACTAACTAACCTTCTATGCATTTTGAATCATTATATCCTCCTTATTCGAAGTAAATCCTCAAAAGGACCACTTTTTGAAACAAGCCCTTTGATTGAAATCATCTTGTGAAGCTTATAATTCCTAACATCATGATACTTTTGCAAAGATGATAAGTTTCTGTCAAACTGATAGGGATCAAACACGTCGTGCTTCCTAACTGATTTGTGGTAAAATAGCATGGAATCCCTACTGGATCCTCATCAAGTCATTATTTGAGCAGAGTTTGATAAAGAGAACAACCCAGTGTACTAAATTGTAAATCAAGTTGCATTCTGATCTGAACTCTCTTCTACACCTCTTCTATCATCTTCGTATCCCTCCATTTATCAAAAAGAAACAAAAATAGCCAAATACATGCCAAACCCTAAGTTTGGGGTGGCACACCACTTCCCTCTTTATCCGCTTCTTCCATACCCCTCACAAATAAATAGCGGCGTACCACCCAAAATTGCAATCTCGAGTCGAATAGAGGAGAGATTCGCAAACAAAAAGATGACAAACGCACACATAAAGAAATGCAATCTCAAGTCGAATAGAGGAGAGATTTGCACCCAAAAAAATGCAATAAATGAAATTGCAAAAATAATAAAAATCTTGAGTCGAATAGAGGAGAGATTTACTTCTTCCTTCCATACCTCCATTCACTCCATTTTCTACCTAATGATTGCCTACCCTTTCCTGAAAAACACCAGTGTCAAATCAAATGCATACTTATTATTCTGTGGGTGTCTCTGGATTCTTACAAAACTCCTTGACATGCTTTTTGTTGGAAAAAAATGAGGAGGAAGTGATATTGGAAAACGAACTCAATAACGGAGATATGGTAAGATTTGTTTAGTGGTCTCAAGAGGTTGATATACTACGTCATATTGAGCAAAAAGAAAATATTCATGATATGAAGCAATCACACGAATTGAAAGTATTCATTTGGCAACTGTTTTCGATTTTGTGTTACTCGAGGATGAGCAACGTTTAAGTTCGGGGTATTTTGATGAATGCATATTCATCATGAAATTCAATTATCACTTTGGGACAAATTCAACTCTATATATACAATTTCACTCATTAAATATCAAAATGCATCATAATGTGCACAATTACTTAATTGACTCCATTATCAAGGTTTTAACCGAATTTATGTTGATTTAATGCAGGTCTTGATAAAGTTGAACAGTCAGTTGGGACCCACCTTCACTCACCCTTGGTTCTGACCAATCGATATGATCAAACGGTTTCAACCATTCGGTCTCGCCAAACGGTTTCCACCATTCGGTTTGAAGATTGAATGGACAGATTTATCTCAAAACCGTTTGAGCCCATGCGGTCTCAAGACCGTTTGAGCCCATGCGGCCTCAAGACCATTTGAGCCCATCGGTATGCAAGACCATTTGAAGAGATTCGGTCTGCCAGACCGTTTGAAGAGATTCGGTCTGCAAGACCGTTTAACGCAGCTACGTGCAGACTGTTTAATATTTGAAACCGTTTGAGAAAACCGTTTGCTGAACAAAACCGAACGCACGCCAAGACCGTTCCATCGGCAAACAGTCTATGAGATCGTGAAGAACGAGCAAGCGACGACCGTTTGGGAAAACAAGCAAAGACCGTTTACGTCCACCGCCCAAAACCGCATGAAGAAAATCGTTTGATGGTAACAGCAATGCATGGAAGAACCAAACTGAATGAAGGAAACGAGCAGACCGTTGGGCACTTGGCTGTGAAATTGTTTGGATTAGATGCTTGCATGAAACCGTTTGGTAGTTTGTTGAAAACCGAATGAAGCTATTAGGCTAAGACCGTTTGTTGTTGGAATAAGAAGACCGTTTGGATTAGCATACCGAAGACTGTTTGGTGAGATTACAGCAAACCGAATGGATGACAATCGCTAGAACGTGTGAGATGCATGAGGACTGAATCGCAGCCCATGCAAGACCGTGTTGGAAACCATTTGGAGAATATATTATTAAACCAATTGGATTTGTTGCTCGCAAACCGTTTGCTGGATTAGAAATGAAGGCCCACGTGAAGAAACTTTTAGCTAGAAGAGTAGCAAACTGCATGAAGCCAAAATCGTTTAGCAAAGATGTACAAAACCGAATCGTATTGGCTGTTCACGTGAAAAGTAATGCAAGGCATGTGGTCTGTTCCCTTCTGCTGTCCACGCAAACAATGAAGACCGTATGGCTGCACTTATTAACCAAAACTGAATGGTTTTTTCCTGAAGACCATTTGCGACCCAAAGGAAAGACCGTTTGCTGCTGCCAATGCAAGACCGAATGAAAAAGTAGCAATCTGCCAAACCGTTTGCTTAAGTAGAATGAGAAGACCGTTTGGTAAAGTAAATACATGAAACGGTTTGGAGACTTGTACGTAACTTTTCAAAACGTTTGGTCAAATTATAACTAAACCATTTGGAGCAAAATATCTAAGACTGTTTGGGGGCAGTCTTGGGCCTATAAATAGGACCCCAAGGGTCCTTACTGGATCATCAGATCCGGACACCGCCAGGCTTCCCGATCACAGTTCCGATCCAAATCCAGTCCAGTTTATGCCAGTTCCATTCCACCGACTGCCCGTGTTGCAACCAAGGAGGCTGAGGAGAGAAGGAAGACAGAGTGAGGGAGACTGTCTGGTCTGTCTTGGCAACTCCCGTTCGCGTCCAGATCTACTCCGACACGACGTAGAAGGCTGTATCTTCTTCACCGAGATGCAAATACCTTCTGCACCGAGTTCATGGCGGATTTCTCTCTCTTTCTCATTCTTCTTGTCTTTTGCATCATGAGCAAGTAGTCTCTTTTCACTGGGGTGCGGGGACTAGCTGGTATGCTTGTAGTTGATTATCTAATTGCTTTCATCTTGTTCTTTCCTATATTGTGAAATTTTCTATATGTGGGACGGAATGGTGGTTTACCAAGTTCGACTCTTTGACGAGAACTTCTGATAAGATTCCTTGAGGTCGTAAACGTATGATCTGTGAGGGTACGAGACATCTAGCCTACGGTGACGCTTCTGTAGTCTAAACATCCTTCAGGGAGGACCACAGCCTTAGTTGGATTTTGTATCGTCTTTGTTTATCGTCGATGTCAGTTTGTAGATCTACAACCTGCTTTCTTATTGATTAATGCAGTTGACTCCCAAACTAGAAATAGTATGGGATTTCTTCAAGATCGTAAGTGTATGATCCGCGAGGGGACCAGCCATCTAGCCTTCAGTGACGCTTCTGTGTTCCTAACGCCTGTATAGGGGGCTCACAACCTTCGTTGAATTTTTGTATCTTCGGAGCCGTAAGTAAGTGATCCGGTTGGTGATGAGACATCTGATGCCGAAGGTGATGCTTACACAAACCTTACGCCCGTATTGGGGGTTTTTGCAGCAGCTCTATTTGGATTGTTATATCTTGCCTGGATTGTTTGTGATCGAATGTGTTTGCATGTATAGCGGTGGTGAAACCTGATACCATCCTAGCGATTCCATATCATTGATCTTAACCCAACTTTAATTCAACTTTTACTTTCTTGCAATTAGTTTAATTAACCTCAAAACAACCAATCGTTCTAAATATTAGTTTTACTTGAGTTAGATTTGACTGACAAGGATTCTTAAAAATGTTGTCCTTTGGGTTCGATCGTTAACTATACTGCGATAAGACTCATCCGCTTGTGGGTGGTATTATTGCACTTTAGTTTTGGTAAAAGCTCGGGGATTTCAACCACGAGTGAGTTTGTTAGTGCATGCAATTCTAGCCACGTCAAATTCTGGTGCCGTTGTCGGGGACAACGAAATCAGTTTAGTCAAATCTAATTCTTTTAAGAATAATCTAGGATTTTTCTTTTCTTTTGAAACAATCGATCATCTACTTGAATTTGACTCTACTCTGTGGTTCTCACTTTTGAAATCTTTCTATTTTCAAGTACAATCCAAGGTGTAGTGCATGCTTCGTTCGAACAATCCTGGATTAACAGTGATTTTTGATCCTGAGATAGACAAAACTTTTCATCGTCAGATCCAAGAAAATCAAGCAAGGATGGCTCAAGAAGAAGAAGTAGCCCGAAGGGTGGCTCAAGCCATCAATGCACAGAGAGAGAGGCTCATACAAGAAGCCAGAGCTATAGTTCAATAGGATATCCTAACAGCGCAAGCAGTAGCCCAAGCAGCTAAACTACAAAAGGATCTTAGAGAATTCTCAATCCCGAAGGTTGCGAATGTTCATCATCCAATACAAACTCCTCCTATCAACGCTACTAATTTTGAGAGAAGAGCACACTGGATCACCCTGCTTCAGAAAAACCCTTTCTATGGCAAGCAAGTAGAAGATGGCCAAGAACATCTTCTGAGATTTATTGATCTATGTGTCATGACAAAACAAAATGGGGTCACAGATGATGCCAACCCCGAGTGAGTTTGGGGATTTCAACCCTGAGTGAGTTTGTTAGTGCATGCAATTCTAGCCACATCACACACAAGCGACCAACATATACATCCACCTCATTAGTGGGAAAAAGACATCACGTGTCATCTTTTAGAGTTCCATCATGAAAAAAGCATAAGATTAGAGTTCAAAATAATATCCATGATCACATGATCAATATCAAATAAGGTAGTTCACATGAACCATGATTTTCAAAAGAAAATACATGGTGTATAGGCTAATGTCCATAGGACAAAGAGAATGAATAAGAATAGGTGAATTGCTCAACATAGAAGAATAAGGGATATATCATACCTCAACTTCAGAGTCTAAATAGTCCAAGTCAACCCTAGTTCAAAGCCTAGCCCTCCAAAGAACCTCTAGGGAAGGTGGACAGGTCCAATAGGTAAGGTTCCCAAGCTTTGAGAGGTTGGTTTCTCCAACAAAACTCCTATCTCGAGCAAGAAGCACCTTCTCCACTTTAGAGGTGAAAAAACCTAACAAAAGAACATGGAGATGAGGTGTTTATGGGTTCTAGGTGGGGTTTCACCATGGAAGCCCATGCTTTTGACCTAGAGGAAGGTGTAAGGATGACTAACAACATGAAAATAGGGAAGGAAAAGAACACACTTTCTTGTTTTGGTCAAAATCACCAAGGAGGAGCTTGAGAAATCTTAAATAGAGAAATTTGGAACCCTATGTGCCTTATTCACCAATGTAGGCACCTACTTTTACCTTGGAACAACACAATCATGAAAAAATAGAGTAGGAATGATACTCTAAACTAGAGGGAATAAAGTAGAGCAATATTTTTCAAATTTGGAGTTGGGAAGGGGTAGATATGGCTATATAAAGAAAGAGGTCAAGTTTGAGGTGTCTATGAGGCTTTTTGTGTGTCATGTATAAGGGTGTCCATCGACATACAAGCCTTTAGGGATCAGGAAGAAGTCAATAAAAAGGTATCATGTTTTCCATGGGTTTAATGCTAAGGGTTCCTATGTACATGCAAACCTTTATGGATAAGGAAGAAGTCAAGCATGAGGTGTCCATGGAGCTTTCCATGTGTCCTTAGCCTAGGCATTTCATGGCCATGCAATATCACAGCTCATAGAGGCTTCTTGAATATCAAATTTTGGTTTATGGACACTTATAGGCCATCCCAACCGACCTTTAATTAAAGAAATAACCCCAATGGTGGATAGCTTCTAAACTTAAGCTCATTTATAAAAAGAGTAATTCCTAAAATTCCTTTAGAAAGAAACACCTTCAAACCAAGGTGCAACTAGGTGCCCTATGTTTCAAAAACTATAGAATGGTAAGTTAATATATAAGTATTATAATGCATGTGATAATTTGCAAAGAAAACTCCCAATTAGGTAAATTGCATAAAAGTCCAAAATGTACCAAAAATTGCATAACTTGCACAAACGACATCCAAATTGGACCAAACTTCATCTAGAAGTTATCTTTGATATGTTCAATTTGAATTTGTGATTATTTCCATATTTTGAAGTTATATAATTATGTTATCCATTACTTATGCCTTTTACACATTTTCTCTCTCCTAAACTTATCCTAATATTTCAAGGTGGTCCAAATTAGATGAAATTTTACATGTAGGGTAATTTTGATATGTCGATTTCAAATTTGATGTTTTTTTCCACTTTGAGACTTCTTGTTATGTGATATGTCATATAGCCCATTAATGGCCCATTATCTAAATTATTCATCAAATTAACTTCCTTATCTTCATATTACCACCAAAATGAGTTGCGTGGCATATTTTATGTGTCCATTATGAACCTAAGATTAATGTTAGAAAATTAGGTTATATTAAGGTGATCTATACATGCATTAGATCATTGGGGTTATATTAAACATGTATTTAGGTATAACCTTCAACCTTGTTTGGCTAAATCCAAAATTTCAACTTCCACGGTAGGGTCCGAGATCTAGTATGTTACAGAACACCACCCCTTAAAGGGATTTCATCCTCAAAATTAAAACACCCATATATAAGAAAATAACTTATTCACCACTCCTTAAAGGATTCATCTTATTATGTCAAAACTATTCTTTAGGTACAAAAGGTTCAAATACACTTTCTTTCATCCAACTACAAAAGCATCATGTGAAAAAAAGAAACATAACTTGCAAAGACTAACTATGAACTATGGGTTAACTTGCTCTTGTCTATCCTCAAACAAGTCTTTACACCTGGAAGACTAGTTCAACATATTAGGGTCCCTAAAGAAAAATCATATTTGTGTCTAAGGCTACTATTACCTAAAAGCATGCCATTTTGAACAATTCATATCATCTCAGGTCAGTCTGATATCATATGGATTCGGGAGTCCTCATTAACTTAGCTAGTGGTGCGGAGGAAAATCTTGACAGCCCCCGAACCCTGATCCTTTTTAGATATCTTTGCTTTCAACTTCATGTCCTAGTAGCTGCCTAAAGGCCAAGCTAAACAACCTCAATTTACTATGGTTACTTATGCATGTTTTACTTCTAAGTCTTTTAAGGATTTATTCATCGTCATTCTAATATGAAACTATATGATCCTCAATCAACCCTTCATCATCTATTGATCAATTCTAGGGAAAAATGTAATTGAAATGTAAGGCAAGTATTCAAACTAAGGAGACAAAATTGAAATAGTCATATTCCAACTACTATGGGCTCTGATACCATGATGTAAGGAGGCAGGATAACCCCCTTACTTAAGAAAAATTGAAGAATAAAATATCCATTCCAAACAAACTCAAAGGTATGCTAGAATAGGTGCAAAATTTTCAAACTTCAATAAATGGTATTTAGAACAACCATAGTAACACACTGGAATAAAAATGTTGACTATATTCAATTTATCACAAGTTTACAAAAGAATATCATAATCTCCCACAATGGGTTTACATGCGTTACTCAACATAAGGATCTAGTACATGGAGATCTAAACCATAACAACTTTATCTCCAATCTTTAACTCCTTAAGCTAGTCTAAAACATCATGCATTATCATCCAAGTCCTTCACCTAGGGTTGTAAGCATACCACAGCAAGAAGAGAAAAATAGATGACATCAGCAAAGGTTGGTATGTGCATACTAAATAAGAAATTGAGCAATATATGGAAAAAGGGCATCAAATGTAAAAGGCTTCCCATAGAAAGGATAAGGACCACCAAAATCGGTATCAAGTGAAAATGAATTGAAATTATATGATAACAAAATAAAACTTGCCATTAATAAAACATAAAGGTTGTGCCACACAAGACATGTATAGAATTAGGGCACACACCCCATATCATCAACCTGCATGCATGTGAGATAAACATAGCCCTCGAACAATATAAACACAATGGAGCCCAACTCTCATAAACTTAAAACCTGATAGAGAAAGGAATACTTCCAATCTCTGAAATATATAAAACATGGGCCAAGAATAACACATCTTTCCCTGGGTGTGAGGTTTCTTTCCATCCCAAAAAAAGCAGGAAATATCACATCTGCTCGGCAGGAAAAATAACACATCTGCAATAAAAACTAATGTAATTTTACTAATCTAGTGCTACTGAATCACATAGCATAATAAATGTAGAGGCAAGTAGAAAGTATACTCAAAATATATAAAGTAGTCACCACATAAGTGACCAACATATACATCCACCTCATAAGTGGGAAAAAGACATCACATGTCATCTTTTAGAGTTCCATCATGAAAAAAGCATAAGATATGACTTAAAAAGAATATCCATGATCACATGATCAATATCGAATAAGGTAGTTTACATGAACCATGATTTTTAAAAGAAAAGACATTGTGTATAGGCTAATGTCCATAGAACAAAGAGAATGAATAAGAATAGGTGAATTGCTCAACATAGAATAATACTTGATACAATATACCTCAACTTCAAAGTCTAAACAATACATGTCAACCCTAGATCCAAGCCTATGTCTTCAAAGAACCTCTAGGGAAGGTGGAAAGGTCCAATAAGTAAGGTTCCCAAGATTAGAGAGGTAGGTTTCTCCAACAAATCTCCTATCTCGAGCAAGAAGCACCTTCTCCACTTTACAGGTGAAAAACCCTAACAAAAGAACATGGAGATGAGGTGTTTATGTGTTCTAAGTGTGGTTTCACCATAGTAGGCCATGGTTCTAACCTAAAAGGTGGAATGAAGACTAAAAACATGAAAATAAGGAAGGAAAGGAGGATACTTTCTTGTTTTGGTCAAAATCACCAAAGAGCAGCTTAAGAAATCCTAAATAGAGAAATTTGGAACCCTAGGTTCCTTCTTCCCCAAGCTATGAACCTCCTTTTACCTTGGTATAGTACCATCATGGAAAAACAAAGTAGGAATGATTTTCTAAGCTTGAAGGAATAAAGTAGACCAAGAGTTTTCGAATTTGGAGTTGGGAAGGTGTAGATATGGCTATATAAAGAAAGAGGTCTAGTATGAGGTGCCTATGAGATTTTCCGTGTGTCATGTATAAGGGTGTCCATGGACATGCGAGCCTTTACAGATAAATAAAAATTCAAGCACAAGGTGTCAATTTACTTTCCATGTGTCAAATGCTAAGGGTTCCTATGGACATGCAAACCTTTATGGATTAGGAAGAAGTCAAGCATGAGGTGTCCATGGAGCTTTCCATGTGTCCTTAGCCTAGGGATTTCATGGCCATGCAAGAGGATAGATCATAGATACTTCTTGAATATCAAAGGTTGGTTTATTGAAACTTATAGGCCATCCTAACCGACCTCCAATTAAAGAAATAACCCCATTGGTTGATAGCTTCTAATGATAAACCCATTTATAAAATGAGTAATCTCTAAAATTCCCTTAGAAAGAAACACCTTCAAACCAAGGTGTAACAAGGCTCCCTATGGTTCAAAAACTTGAGGATGGTAAGGGAATATATATAGATTATAATGCATGTGAAAATTTGCAAAGAAAGTCTCACAATTGGGTAAATTGTATAAAAGTTCAGAATGTACCTAAAATTACATAACTTGCACAAACAACATCCAAATTGGACCAAACTTCATCCACAAGTTATCTTTCATATGTTGAATATTAAGTTGACATTATTTCCATATTTGACAGTTATATAACCACATTATTCATTACTTATGCCTTCTACTCATTTTCCCTCTCCTAAACTTAACCTAATATTTCAAGGTTGTCCAAATTAGATGAAATTTGACATGTAGGCTAATTTTGAGACGTAGATTTCAAATTTGAGGTTTTGTTTCCACTTTTGAGACTTCTTGTTATGAGATATGTCATATGGCCCATTAACAGACCATTATCTAAATTATTCATCCAATTAAGTTCCTTATCTTCATATTACCACCAAAATGAGTTATGTGGCATATTTTAAGTATCCATTATAAACCTTAGATTAATGTTAGAACATTAGGTTATATTAATGTAATATATACATGCATTAGATCATTGGGGTTATACTAAACATATATTTAGGTTTAACCTTCAACCTTGTTTGGATAAGTCCAAAATGTCAACTTCCAGGGTAGGGTCTGAGATCTAGTATGTCGCAACACACCACCCCTTAAAGGGATTTCATCTGCAAAATCAAAACATCCACATATAAGAAAACAACTTATTCATCAATCCTTAAAGGATTCATCTTATTATGTCAAAACTATTATTTAGGTACAAAAGGTTCAACTACACTTCCTTACATCCAACTACATAAGCATCATGCAAAAAAAAAAAGAAACACAACTTGCAAATTCTAGCTATGAACTATGGGTTGACTTGCTCTTGTCTATCCTCAAATAGGTCTTTACACCTAGGAGACTATTTCAACATAATAGGGTCCCTAAATGTAAATCATATATATTTCTAAGGCTCCTAATGCCTAAAAGCATGCTATTTTGAACAATTCATATCAGCTCAAGCCAGGCTGAGATCATATGGATTTGGGAGTCCTCATAAATCAAGCTTGTAGTGTGGAGAAAAATCATGCCAGCCCCTGAACCCTGATACTTTCTAGACTCCTTTTCTTTCAACTTCATGTCCTAGTAGCTGCTTAAAGGCCACGCTAAACAACCTCGAGTTACTATGGTTACTTATGCATCTTTTACTTCTAAGTATTTTAAGGATCTATTCATCATTATTCTAATGGGAAACTATATGATCCTAATCAACCCTTCATCATTAATTGATCAAATCTAGGGCAAACATGTCACTTAAAGGTAAGGCAAGTATTATAACTAAGTATACAGAATTAAAATAGTCATATTCCGACTACTATGGGCTCTGATATCATGTTATAAGGAGGCAGGATCATCCCCTTACTAAAGAAAAATTGAAGAATAAAACATCCATTCCAAACACACTCAAAGCTATGCTAGAATAGGTAAAACAAATTTCAAACTTCAATAAATGGTATTCAAAATAACCATAGTATCACAACGGAATAAAAATATTGACTATATTCAAGTTATCACAAGGTTACAAAAAACATCATAATTTCCCACAAAGGGTTTACATGTATCACTCAACATAAGGATCTAGTAGAGGGAGATCTAAACCATAACAACTTTGTCTCCGATCTTTAACTTATTAAGATAGTATAAAACTTCATGCCTTATCATCACAGTCCTATACCTAGGGTTGGAAGCATAATATAGTAAGAAGAGAAAATAGATGACATAAACAAAGTTTGGTATGTGCATACTAAATAGGAAATTGAGAAATATAAAAGGCTTCCCATAGAATGGATAAGGACCACCCAAATGGGTATCAAGAGAAAAGGAATTGAAATCATATGATAACAAAAGAATACTTGCCATTAATAAAATATAAATATTGTTCCACATAAGCACATGTAAAGAATTAGGGAACACACCCCATATCATCAACCTGCATGCATGTGAGATAAACATAGCCATAGAACAATATAAACACAAAGGCATCCAAGTCTCATAAACTTGAAACCTTATACAGAAAGGAATACTACCAATCTCCCAAATATACAAAACATGGGCTAAGAATCACACATCTTGCCCTGGGTATGAGGTTCATTTCCATCCCAAAAGAGCAGGAAATATCATACCTGCTCGACAGGAAATAACGCATTTGCCTTAAAAACCAATGCAATTACACTACTCGAGTGCTTCTTAATCACATAGCGTGTTAAATGTTGATGCAAGTTAAAAGTATAGTCAGAATATATTAGGTGGTCACTATATAAGTGACCAACATATACATCGACCTCATAAGTGGGCAAAATACATCACATGTCATCTTTTAGAGTTCCATCATGAAAAAATCATAAGATAAGAGTTCAAAAGAATATCCATGATCACATGATCAATACTAAATAAGGTAGTTCAAATGAACCATGATTTTCAAAAGGAAAGACATTGTGTATAGGCTAATGTCCATAGGACAAAGAGAATGAATAAGAATACGTGAATTGCTCAACATAGAAGAATATGGGATACATCATACCTCAACTAGATCTAAGACTTGGCCTCCAAAGAACCTCTAGGGAAGGTGGAAAGGTCCAATAAGTAAGGTTTCTAATCTTAGAGAGGTTGGTTTCTCCAACAAAGCTCCTATCTCGATCAACAAGCACCTTCTCCACTTTAGAGGTGAAAACCCCCAAAAAAAGAACATGGAGATTAGGTGTTTAATGGTTCTAGGTGAGTTTTTACCATGGAAGGCCATGGTTTTGTCATGGAGGAAGGTGGAAGAAAGACTAACAACGTCAAAATAGGGAAGTAAAGAAGGTACTTTCTTGTTTTGGTCAAAATCACCAAGGAGGAGCTTAAGAAATCTTAAATAGAGAAATTTGGAACCCCAGGTGCCTTCTTCACCAAGGTAGGCACCTCCTTTTACCTTGGGACAGAACATTCATGGAGAAACAGAGTAGTAATGATGCTATAAGCTATAGGGAATAAAGTAGAGCAAGAGTTTTTGAATTTGGAGTTGGGAAGGGGTAGATATTGCTATAAAAAGAAAGAGGTCAAGTATGAGGTGTCTTTGAGACATTCTGTGCGTCATGTATAAGGATGTCCATGGAAATGTGGGCCTTTATGGATAAGGAATAAGTCAAGAACAAGGTGTCAAGTTACTTTCCATGTATCAAATGCTAAGGGTTCCTATGGACATGAAAACCTTTATGGATAAGGAAGAAGTCAAGCATGTAGTGTCCATGGAGCTTTCCATGTGTCCTTAGCTTAGGGCTTTCATGGCCATGCAAGAGGACTGCTCATAGTGGCTTCTTGAAAATTAAATTTCGATTTATGGACACTTATAGGTCATCCCAACCGACCTCTGATTAAATAAATGACTACATTGGTTGAAAGCTTCAAAAGATAATCTCATTTATAAAAAGAGTAATCCCTAAAATTCTCTTGGAAAGAAACACCTTCAAACCAAGGTGCAACTAGGTGCCCAATGGCTCAAAAACTTGATAATGGTAAGGGAATATATAAGGATTATAATTCATGTGACAATTTGCAAAGAGAACCTCCCAATTGGGTAAATTGCATAAAAGTCCAGAATGTACCTAAATTTGCATAACTAGCACAAACAACATCCAAATTGGACCAAACTTCATCCACAAGTTATCTCTGATATGTGGAATATTAATTTTCCACTATTTCCATATTTAGAAGTTATATAATCACATTATTCATTATTTATGCATTTTACTCATATTCTCTCTCCTAAACTTATCCTAATATTTCAAGGTTGTCCAAATTAGATGAAATTTGACATGTAGGATAATTTTGATATTTAGATTTCAAATTTGAAGCTTTTTTCAACTTTTGAGACTTCTTGTTATGAGATGTGTCATATGACCCATTAACGGTCCATTATCTAAATTATTCATCCAATTAAGTTCATTATCTTCATATTACTACCAAAATGAGTTATGTGGCATATTTTATGTATCCATTATAAACCTAAGATTAATTTTATAACATTAGGTTATATTTAGGTGATATATACATGCATTAGATCATTGCGGTTATATTAAACATATTTAGGTCTAACCTTAAACCTTGTTTTGCTAAGTCCAAAATGTCAACTTCCACGGTAGGGTCTGAGATCTAGTATGTTATAACACACCACCCCTTAAAGGGATTTCGTCCTCAAAATCAAAACATCCACATATAAGAAAAAACCTTATTCACCCCTCCTTAAAGGATTCATCTTATTATGTCAAAATTATTCTTTCAGTAGAAAAGGTTCAACCACACTTCCTTACATCCAACTACATAAGCATCATGCAAAAAAAAGAAACATAAATTGCAAAGACTAAATATGAAATATGGGTTAAATTGCTCTTGTCTATCCTCAAACAAGTCTTTACACCTGGGAGACTAGTTCAACATATTAGGGTCCCTAAAGATATATCATATATATGTCTATGGCTATTTTTTCCTAAAAGCATGCTATTTGAACAATTCATATCACCTCAGTCCAGGCCCATATCATATGGATTCGGGAGTCCTCATAAACTAAGATAGTGGTGCAAAGGAAAATCTTGTCATCCCCCGAACCCTGATCCTTTTTAGACACCTTTTATTTCAACTTCATGTTCTAGTAGCTTCCTAAAGGCCAAGCTAAACAACCTCAAGTTACAATGGTCACTTATGCATCTTTTACTTCTAAGTATTTTTAGGATCTATTCATCATTATTCCAAGGTGAAACTATATGATCCTAAATCAACCCTTCATCATCTATTGATCAACTCTAGGGAAAACATGTCACTAAAAGGTCAGGCAAGTATTCTAACTAAGGAGTTAAAATTGAAATAGTCATATTCTGACTACTATGGGATCAGATCCATAATGTAAGGAGGTGGGATCACCCCCTTACTAAAGAAAAATTGAAGAATAAAACATCCATTCCAAACACACCCAAAGGTATGCTAGAATAGGTGCAAAATTTTCAAAACTTCAATAAATGGTATTCAAAACAACCATAGTATCACAGTGGAATAAAAATGTAGACTATGTTCAATTTATCACAAGGTTACAAAAGAACATCATAATCTCCCACAAATGGTTTACATGTATCGCTCAGCATAAGGATCTAGTAGAGGGAGATCTAAACCATAACAACTTTGTCACCAATATTTAACTCCTTAAGCTAGTCCAAAATTTCATGCATTATCATCCAAGTCATTCACATAGGGTTGGAAGCATACCCCAGTAAGAAGAGAAAATAGATGACATCATTAAAGGCTAGTATGTGCATACTTAATAGGAAATTGATCAATATATGAAATAAAGGACATCAAATATAAAAGGCTTCCCATTGAAAGGATAAGGACCACCCAAATGAATATCAAGAGAAAAGGAATTGAAATCATATGATAACAAAAAACCACTTTCCATTAATAAAACATAAAGATTGTGCAACACAAGCACATGTAAGGAATTAGGGAACACACCCCATATCATCAACATGCATGCATGTGAGATAAACATATCCCTAAAATAATATAAACACAAAGGCGACCAAGTCTTATAAACTTGAAACCTCATAGGGAAAAGAATACCACCAGTCTCCCAAATATATAAAACATGGGCCAAGAATCACACATCTTGCCCTGGGTATGAGGTTCCTTTCCATTCTAAAAGAGAAAGAAATATCACATCAGCTCGGTAGGAAATAACACATTTTCCATAAAAAACCAATGTAATTACACTACTCTAGTTCTACTGAATCACATAAAATTTTAAATATAGAGGCTAGTAGAAAGAATAGTCAAAATATATAAACTAGTCACCACATAAGTGACCAACATATAAATCTACCTCAAAAGTTGGCAAAAGACATCGCATGTCATATTTTAGAGTTCCATCATGAATAAAGCATAAGATAAGAGTTTAAAAGAATATCTATGAGCATATGATCAATATCAACTAAGGTAGTTCACATGGATCATGATTTTAAAAACAAATGACACTGTGTATTGGCTAATGTCCATAGGACAAAGAGATGAATCAACATAGGTGAATTTCTCAACATAGAAGAATAGGGGATACATCATACCTCAATTTTAGAGTCGAAACAGTCCAAGTCAACCCTAGATCATAGCCTAGACCTCCAAATAACCTCTAGGGAAGGTGTCAAGCTCCAATAAGTAAGGTTTCCAAGATTAGATAGGCTAGTTTATCCAACAAAGATTCTATCTCGAGCAAGAAGTACCTTCTACACTTTAGAGGTGAAAACCCTAACAAAAGAACATGGAGATGAGGTGTTTATGGGTTCTAGGTGGGGTTTTGCCATGGAAGGCCATGGTTATGACCTATAGGAATGTGGAAGGAAGACTAACAACATGAAAATAGGGAAGAGAAGGAAGATACTTACTAGTTTTGGTCAAAATCACCATGGAGGAGCTTAACAAATCCTAAATAGAGAAATTTGGAACCCTAGTAGCCTTCTTCACCAAGGTAGGCACCTCATTTTACCTTGGGATAGCACCTTCATGGAAAAATAGAGTAGTAATAATGCTCTAAGATAGAGGGAATAAAGGATATAAATAGTTTTCAAATTTGGAGTTGGGAAGAGGTAGATATGGCTATATAAAGAAAGAGGTCAAGTATGAGGTGTCTATGAGACTTTCCATGTGCCATGTATAAGGTTGGCAATGGAAATGCAAGCCTTTATGGATAAGGAAGAATTCAAGAAAGATGTTTCAAGTTAATTTTTCATGTATCCAATGCTAAGGGTGCCTATGGACATGCAAACCTTTATGGATAAGGAAGAAGTCAAGCATGAGGTGTCCATGGGGATTTCCATGTGTCCTTAGCCAAGGGATTTGATGGCCATGCAATAGGAAAGCTCATATAGGCTTCTTGAATATCAAATGTCAATTTATGGACACTTATAGGACATCCCAACTGACCTCCAATTAAAGAAATATCCCTATTGGTTGATATATTCTAAAGATAAGCTCATTTATAAAGGGAGTAATCCCTAAAATGCCCTTGGAAAGAAAAACCTTAAAACCAAAGTGCAACTAGGTTCCTTATGGTTCAAAAACTTGAGAATTGTATGGGAATATATAAGCATTATAATACATGTGACAATTTGCAAATAAAATCTCTCAATTGGGAAAATTACATAAAAGTCAAGAATTTACCTAAAAATGCATAACTTGCATAAACAGCATCCGAATTGGACAAAACTTCATCCAAAAGTTATCTTTGATGTATTTAATATGAATTTTCCATTATTTACATATTTTAAAGTTATATAATGACATTATTAATTACTTATTCCTTTTACTCATTTTCTCTCTCCTAAACTTATCCTAATATTTTAATGTTGACAAATTAGATGAAATTGACATGTAGACTAATTTTGATATGTAGATTTCAAATTTGAAGTTTGTTGCAACTTTTGACACTTCTTGTTATGAGATATGTCCTATGGTCCATTAACGGCCCATTATCTAAATCATTCATCCAATTAAGTTCATTATCTTCATATTACCACCAAAATGAGTTATGTGGCATATTTTATGTATCCATTATAAACCTAAGATTAATGTTAGAACATTAGGCTATATTAAGGTGATAAAGATATGCATTGGATCATTGGGGTTATAGTAAACATCTATATAGGTCTACCCTTCAACCTTGTTTGGCTAAGTCCAAAATGTCAACTTCTAGGGTAGGGTCTGAGATCTAATATATTATAGTGGCACCCTAGATCTTAAGTGTGATGGTGGAGGAGTAGTGGTAGCTAAGGAAAATTGTTCAGGGATGGATATAAATTCTTACAATAAATTGGGGATGGATCTGAGATAGTGAGGGATAGGTGGTCTCGATGGGTCCTATTTATATGTTTGGGTGATCAGTTGTGGGTGATTCCCTCAAGCCCTAGATTTCCTAACATAGTCAATTTTGGGAAATTTACTGATAGGAGATAAGAGAAGTTGTGCAAGGGGTTCTTATGTCCATTTCCTTCTCCTGAGTGTATTGGAGAATGAATCGAGGTGAGAGGGGGATAAGCGAGGGAAAGTGATCTGGGAATGGGACCTGCGTCCTATTCATAACACCTTCCTTTATCTCATGAGGTTGATGATAATGTGGAAAGAGGGGATAAGGGAGGGAAAGTGATCTAGGAATGGGACCTACGTCCTATAATAATACTTCCTTTATCTCATGAGGTTGATGATAATGTGGGTGTCGTTGGATTCAAATTTGACGACGCCTCATAAGTTAAAAATCCAATTGTTACATTACTTTTTTTATTTATAAGGTGACATTTAATACACTGATTTATAAAATTTTCCACTTTATGAAAACATGTTAAAATCATGTCTCTCTTTGTTTATCTTTTTATTTACAAATTGTAGGGGGAGGTCTTTAATTATTGTATCTAATTTTGGGTGGTATTTGAGTCTAAAACTCAAAAGGAAAATAAGTTTTCCGTAATATGCACATACACCTTTTATAAGGCACATTTTATGCATTAATTCAACCATTTTCTCTTTCTTATCTTTTCTATATCCTTTATTTTGATAAGATCTCATATTAGGAACTATGTGATACTGAAGTCTAACCCTCAATGGTCATGCATACCACTTTCTAGAGAAACATCACACAATTATAAAAAATATATTACTTATTATGCATTATCTTTTGTGTTTTTCATAATATTTTATTTGATTCTCTTCCTTTTCCCTTATATACATTATTGTAATAAAATAGTAAGAAGTTTTCCATACCAGAACTCAGTTTTGAGTTCCATGTCGCGGGAATGAGGGGGATGGGAGGCTCGGTCCAAGGTGACCAATCTGACCAGAGCGCTCATAGGATTCATCAAGGAAGATCCAATTGATCACGAAGAAGGTGAAGGCGAGCGAGGACACAGACTCGCGGGTAGGAGGAAACACATCACTCCATGCCTCTTTTAGTGTGGCTGTCTCGGGACACACTGATTCTCACAATCATAGCAGATTCGTGGACAAACTGTTTGAGGACTGGCTGCTAGAGGAAGTCGTGACCCTGACGAGGGAGGAGGGAGTTCCTTCTCTGTCAATTCTTCTGGAAGCAGAGGACACACATGCTAAGCCATGGAGATATGCGGTGGTCGTGAGGTTTTTGGGGGCCGACATAGGGTATATGACCCTGAAAGATAAACTGAAAGCTCTCTGGCGAATTGTGGGAAGATTTAACATGTATGAGCTCGATCTGGGGCACTTTGTGGTGCAGCTATCCTACAAACAAGATTATGAAGCAACGCTTACCGGTGGCCCATGGAAGATCTTTGGGCAGAATCTGTTGGTATGGGACTGGTTCCCTACATTCAAACTGAAGGTAGAAGCTCCCGCATAGATTGTTACTTGGGTACGAATCCTAAACTTGCCTCTCCATCTGTACATTTCCACCATCTTCGACTTCATTGGCATGGCGCTGGGCAAGTTGATCAAGGTTGATATATACACATCAAACCGATCTCACAGCAAGTTCACAAGACTTGCTCTAGAAATTGACACCACGAGGCCATTCATCCAGTCTATTCTTATCAATGGGGTGGAGTACGATATTGATTATGAGGGATTTCCTTGGGCGTGTGCAAAATGTGGAGAGGAAGGCCATATATCAAAGGACTGCAAATATGAGGATACAACAGAGCAGGTGCAGAATACTAAAGAAGAAGAAGAACAACAACATAACAAAGGTTCGGCAGAGCATACTCAGGAAACTCAACATTGGCAAACACCGAAAAGAAAGGGAGAAAGGAAACCAAGGAAGACCCAGTCGGACAAGGCAGTAACCACCAACTCTGAAGCTACAAACCATTTTTCTACGTTGGACGATGATGACTACATGGAATCATATCTAAAGGAGAGCAACATAGAACCCACTGCTGGAAGTAGCCAAAGTACTAGATGCATCACCAATGTATGGAGGAAAAAGAAAGCTGCTACACAGGGAGACAATGCCATGCTATTGGATAAATCCAGCAATCACACAGTAGTCTACCCAGATGTGGATGAAGTAATAGAAGTAGTAACTATCCAGGCTAATGCAGAGAAAGATATATTGCACATACACATGCAGCTAGTCCAAAATTCTGCAGTAAATGAGAGCAAGGTAGCCAATATGGATGTCACACCAAAGCAATCAGTAGGTAGGCGAATTAAAGGAAGTGGCACAAGGATGAAGAGGTGTGGTAGGCGAAGCCCGAGACTGGTAAATGTAGCCTTACGAGAAGAGATTGAGGATTTTTAGAGTCTAGCAATGGCCTCTGAAGTGGATCCATGTTCAAAGACCTGAACAACCTGAGATATGGTTATAGACTTAATCAAGAGGATCAAATTGCAACTAATGAAGTTTAAGGTCTATATTAGACTATACAGATTGTTTATTCAGTTTTTTATGCCTTTCATGCCACTGCAGACTCATTTGGAAGATGAAGCCATCCAAGCTCAAAGGAGCTCGGTTAGTCATCACCCTAAAACAAAACCTCTCTCTTAGGTTTCTGAGAGACTGATAGACCAAAAGGATATCATCACATTAGAAGATAATAATTGTTGTAATGGTATTGATAATACCATGTTTTATTACCGCCATCTTAGCTTGTTCTTTGTAAATTCCTTTGGATGAATTAGTTGAAGGGTCTTTTTCCAAAAAAAAAATGAAACTCACAAAAAGGGAAATTTACAAGGGAAATTCATACTTTCAAAACAAAGCACCAAATTTATAATATATCCCATTTATTCAAATAATTGCATTTCGATTCATATAATTTCATGGGAAAAACCAAGTTATAATAATAAGTATGAAAATTGGAAGAGTACCATAGAGTTCCACATAGTTAGGTACAACCACAAGATAAAGATAATTCTGCAAAAAATATTATGAGTCTACAATAAATAATAGGTTATCCTTCTATATATGTAATTATGAAAAAAGAATTTTTACAAATCACACATCGGATCTATATAGATGCAAATTTGAAAGAAAGAAAATAATATAGTTTTTTTCCATCGCAGTCCATAATAAGATAATTAGATGATAAAATTTGACAAATATTTGGACCTCAATATTTTTGGAACTCCAAAATGTTTAGAGAGCTATGAAACTTTATATAACAAAGAATTAAAATAATGTATAACCATACCTTTTGAAAATGGAGAAATAAAAAGGAAGTATATTTAAAATCTTGACCCAATAAAAACTTCACGTAAAAATAATTGACAACATTGTTAAGTATAAGTTGATGAAGTCTTGTGCTTGGAAATGGTACCTATAGTGTGTTTAAAGTTTTTGTGGTGTAACAAAAAATTTTGGTATTCATAATTTAGATTCTTGACTTAGAAATGTGTACATATATGGACTAGACATCATTAAGTGCACATGTGACTCTTTAGGTTTCATAGAAATCTAAATTCAAAAAATATCTCAAGCAGTTGGGATGATGAAGTGGTAGTGATTAGAATGTACATATGAGGTTATTGTGACTAAGTTTTAGTATTGATTTTGGCCATTTTTCAGTTTTATATCGATATGATATGTACAAAGAAAAATGATATTATGGAATTTCATCGATTGTTTTCTTGATCTAAGTCACAATCAAGGAAGTAATAGCGAAAAACTCTAGAGTAGGGTCACATGGAACCCTTAGAGCCAGAAGTAGTTTAAAAGTAAGTGAAGGATAATACATCATAGTCGACATGCCTATTTAGATTTGTAGTTGAATCCTTTAAAGCTTTAGAGTAGCACCTGACAAAGTCAATTTTGGGGATGAAATTTAAGGGGTGAATAGTTGTAACTTACAAGATGTTTGAGTGCAAAACCTACATTCAACCAAGATTCATAATTCTTTCAAAATTTGAGTCTCGTATTCTCAAATTGGCCCCTCATTGTAAATATCATTTGATTATTTTGGTCAACTGTCATGTTATTGAATATTAGTTGGTCTTCTGTTGAAGTTATTGTATAAATGAGTGAATATTTCCTAGAATGACAAAGGCTAACTAATTCGTCCTTTTGTGAACTAATTTAGGGTACATTACAATAATTCAAAATATTGAATTCTAGATATATTGCTTTCACTTTCCATTCACGAAGTACTTTCGATTATATATCTAATGGTTTTGGATTGAAAGAAAAATATTATTCAAAGTAAAACCTATAAATAGTATAAATATTTAGGACAATGGTTGAAATATGCATATCTTAAAATCCTAATTATAGGTGTTAATAGATTTACCTAGTCAAATAAAAATTAAACATATGATATATTGAAGAAAGTTGAAGTCCCAATTTGGAAAATTATAAAGGAGATGGAAATAAAAAGTGAATTATGAGATACTAATAAATTCCTAGCATATTATTTGAGAAAAGTGTGCCTATGATTCCTCTTTGGGCCCTTAATTCTTTGGTTGTTACAAGAGAAACGATGACCTAGTCTTAGAAACTAGAACATTTGAGATACATCATTTATGCACATTAATGTCAATGACATTGATACCCTATCAAAAGATAACTTCAAGCCCCAGTTTCTCCAAACCCCCACTGTCCTCTCTTCTGATCAAGTAAATTGCACTACAACTATTATGTGTGGGGCTAACACTAGTAGTAATGCTAGAAATAACTCCTTCCACTCTCCTTCTCCTTCTTATAACTCCTCCCCAAATTAATCCTATGCATTGGTTGAGGTCCTTCAGGGAGTTATGAAAACAAACCTCGAATTAGATCCATCAACCAATCTGCAAACAACCATCATCATCAACATATAGTTCTTTGAGTCAGCCATGGTGGCATAACCCTCTCTAGTACACAGTTTGATACCTATCTCTACCCCCTTCACACCTGCACAATGATGCATAAGCCATCTTCTCCATCACCGGCAACCCTATCGACCAAAAACTCACCAGAGCCATCACCACTTTCTCTAGTGCGCATCAGAGTCACCATACTATATTGCACATCTAAAAGGGTGTAGATCTCAAGTAGTCAGACTCTTATATTTGTAACCTGACTCTTAGGCCTTCACATCTATTATATGGGATCTAATGTAGTAATCAGGGTCAATCCAAATGGACAAGCATGTTTAGTGCTAAGAACATAGAATCTAATCTCAATTATGACACCAAGAAGGTAGATAAAGATGGTGGTCACTAAGGAACAAAATGACATCAACTAACCAAACAAACAAGTAAAAGGATTATAAAGAAACAAAACAATATAACAAAAGAAAACAAGCATGTGGTAACAAGATATGGATGGGAACTTGGATTGGGTTTCACCTACTAAGATCTCTCACCAACATGAAATACCCACACCCCTTTCTATACCATTAGAAAGATTATAAGCAATCATCATATATGTCTATTCCCTCCTCTCATGAGCTTAATATATATCTATATTATAAGGCTGTCACTCTCTCAAGATGGCAAACAAAAAATATCAATGAGAACCATATCATCATAAGCTTAAGTATTCTAACATTCACATGCATTCATGCAACTTCAAAACACTTAGATATGGTTAGAGTTTATTTTTCAAGACTCTAACAATCAAACATCACTAGGTGTTAGCTAATCATACAAGTGAAGCATTAAGACCAAACAAATGGAGATGATCTTTGCTAAGAGAATATATATATATATATATATATATATTTTGCAAAACCAAGACCTTAATTTAATGATCCCGTGCCCTAGTACAGGAAGTAACTAAAGAGATTGTCTCACTGACATATATATATATATATTCAAAATAGGTGCAAGTATATACATGTTGGAAAGCCTTAGTGGCTACTCCCAACCCAAGCTATGAGTTTAGCCACTCATTTTCATTAGAAGCATTACAGATTTACAAATAGAAAAGAACATGGAGTACTGCAAGGAAGGAGGAGTGGAAGATCAAGATGGGTGGGATGAATGGAATAAGAGAAGAAGATGGTACACCAACTACAACCATTGTGTGGCTACGACAGATGGTCAACAACTCCTCAACAGAGTCAGCACGACTTCGATCAAAGTTGGATGTATGTCCTTCTTCTCCATCGAGGCACGTCAGGAAAGTAGGAGGGAGTGGAGGCCGCAGTGGACTATCAAGACTTTCTTCCTAGCTTCCACAGACCAATTGCTGGTGGTAGGGGACATGGTTGTTCTCTTATGTGTGGGTACTTCATCATCCTAGATGGAGCATGATGGTATAACACCGCTTTCATCTGCAAGGGCACTCTATTTATAAGACTCAATGTGGTGTCCTCGAGGCTCTCCTTTTCATGCGCTACAAGTATCTGATATCCTTGCCTCGTGGCCCATGAGTAACAGTTTTGAATGACCATTCTCATAGGGTTTCCATCGGTCACTAGTCATCTATCGAGGTTTGCCCTAGTGGAACTTTTGGTTGATGGATCTAGAGAACCATTCCATGGAGTAAGTGTGACTGTTAGGGGAATGACGAGGGTGGCTATCAGAGGTGAGTCAAGCTGACCATTGGTGGCAAGTTAGGATGACCATTATATGCTAGTTAGGATGACTATCAATGGGTGATGTCCCAAGAAACTGTCAGTCACATGCCCGATGGTCAAGAAGTGTAACTTCTTACACTTGAAACCACTGAATGGGGAATTGATGGTCATCCTAAAGCTTGGGAGAAGGTGTCTATTATTTTCTGTAGATTGACAGTTATTCTAACACTTGGCTGAAGGTGTCCATGGGTTGTGCGGGCAGATGGTCATCATGTTCTTGCGTCAGGCACAAGGGTTATCTTAACAAAGGGCTTGGGAGTATCATGGAGAACAGGTAAAATATGTTTTGAATGTAATAGTAGTAAAAGTGAGTATGTATATGCATAAAAGGTGAGAGATAAGAGGTAAGTTAAGGCATGAATCATCCAAAAAATTAGATGTGATCAACTCCCCCAAACATAGAGTCTAACCTATCGTCAGACTAAAAAAATAGAATTGAAACATCAAATGACTTCATATGTATTTACTAGTTATTATTTTTGCAAGTATGAATGATGTGATAGTGCCATCATTAAGTTGAAAATTATGTATTAGGACAAGGTTTTGAAGGTTCCTTGACTCTTTCTCTCAGTTTGGAGTTGTGGTACTCCTATTGTCGATCATGATTTTCTTTATCAGAAAGATATCTCCTTCAAAATGCATCGCTGATCATTTTTCCAGGATGTATTTGTGAAAGGTTCGGATGGAGGTAGGTTTCACACCCATATATTATTTTTTTGGGATTCCTAGCTAAAGCATTGGGTAGGTTAAGGTTGCTTTATTTTCTATGATTCTTAGGCTTGCTCAACCATTTTTGTTGTCTAAGGATAGTGTTTCCCGATTGGGCCCTGATGTAATGCCAGGTGGTTTTGTGAGATTCCACTTTGAAATGTAGGTGTGTTAATGGTGGATTCCATACTCCACAACCTGGCACGACACACTTGCATTCCTGAGTGTAGCAAGATGCCAATCGGGCAAAGTCCTTCGGCATCTTTCCTGACACAACTCTCATAATTTTATTCCTCTCTTCTTTTATTCATTCTTTCAAGCTTTGGGATGATAGGATTCTTGACGATGATTTTTAGTATGACATGCCTCTTTTGATCCAAAAGCAAGGATTAAAGCACTAGATGGGGTAGCTTTTTCTTCCATGCCATGGTTATGCACTTTCTGACATGTACTTTGAAACATAAAGATCAATTAGGAGCGTATTAGACTGAGTCATCCTTTATTCAAGTTTCTTCCTTAGGGAAAAACCATCCTTGTGTCTTCTAAATTATTTTGAGGTAAGATTGACATGAAAACATTATCACACTCAAAATTTTAAGTAGATTAGATGGCCCAAGTTTGTCATTCTTAAAGTAGTTACGCTAACAGTTAGCCTAAAGATAAGAAAGTCTAAGGGTTGGGGTTATGACACAATCCTACAAAATTGGATCAAAAATTTTCCTTTTCAGACTACCTGTGTGTCAACATTTCAATAAGAAAATCTATATGGACGTGTATTAAGCAAAATTGGTTATTTAGGCCGATCAAAATTTGTCAAAAATGTTGTAACACGGGAGAGAGATTGAACATTTAAAGTAGAGTCGTATCATGGCATGTTCATATCCCCCCAAACTTATTTTCCACATTATCCCCAGGGTGTCGAAGAATGAAATTGATCTATTATAGGAAAGTTGTAGTTGATAATGTGAAATGGACCATACGAAAGCTAAGACCTTCATAGCATATTGCCTTTTAAGGTTGTGGTAGTACTCATCTTGATAGTGTTCAATCTTCATGTCTAATGTAGCTAGCATTTGCATCTAGTAGAGTACGTAAAAGCCACAGCCAATCAATAAAAGTTCTTACTGTGGCCATCTATGATAGAACTATGGTTTCTCAAAAATGAGGTCATCTAGAATGTAGCAGCCATACATTTTGACCAGTTCAACAATCTTGTTAGCCACATTTATTGCTTTTTCTTCATTGACCATGTTAGTAGTTTTATGGTATTTTGTGCGCTTGTTATTAAACTTAGTATCTGAACTGTTATAGAAAAAGGATGTCCTATTGATGGTATCAACAGATAGCAGTGACCAGTGTCCATCATGTAAGATTGGAAAATATATTCATCGAGGAACATTGTACTTTAAGTGGTCAATCAGATATGTAGCAAGCCAGATTCTTTTTTGGATACCACATCACCCACAATGCCATGGAATGCCATATACACATTGGAGAGGTCATCTGTTAGATGCAACTTAGAAGCTTCCATGATGTTGACTGTCATATATCCTCCTATTGTCAATATATCATGGAGGTCTGGGAGAAAGAGTTTTACATTTTCACATTCAAACATAATGACTAGGTCATCTTCCCTTGGTTGAAGTACATCTAGAAGGAATTGAACTTTTTCCATAGATTGTCCATAGCATTCTAGTTCATCAAAGTTCTCAAAAGTAGTTGTTATTACATCTATCAATTGTGGTACTTCTAGTGAGTGAGCATGTTGTTCCTCCTCTTATAATTATGCCTTGCTTCCTTCAACAGCATGTTATGCTGGAATTGTGATTCAACCGAAATGATCCTAGTGGATTGTGGAAAAAAAGGGTTTAATTGTTGAGGGCTTGTTGTACATGTTTCAACCACTTTAGATTGTTCCTACACAACAGGTTTAGGAACTTCTACTAAGGCTTCAGGGACAAGTGTTTATGTTGTTGATTCAAGAATGGGAGGTGGTGGGGATGTGTTGGGACAATTGGAGTTTTCCTCCCTTCTTCATTTTTTGTTAATTCATTTGAAAACATGAGATTTTTGAGCTCCTCTCTCCAAGGTGTCTTTTTGGTAGTGTAATATGGGAGTGCATGCACCTTGGTATGTCTACCATTTGTCTATCATATATGAATCTCCTATCATGAATGATTTCCATGACATATTACCCTCTCAGAGCTTGGAAATCATCATTAGCCATCTACTCCATCGAGATTCCTCTATTGATGGCTTCTATTATCCTCAGTTCTATGAAAGCATTGTCCCTTGAATTTTGTTTTTCTTGGGCAAAGGTGCTAAAATATAAATATCCTTCCAGTTTGGACAATACCACCCACAGACTCGTTATATCAATATTTTCAGACAGGTTGGAACTTCAAGTATCATCCTATGCTATAGTTTCTCAAAGACCATTCTTCCATGTGGTAGGTCTTTAAAACTAAATGTTTATATGACAACTTTTCTTTTAGATAGGACGGCCACTATGAGTAGCCAATGATTAAAGTCTTTGAAAGGAAGAGTGTCAAACTTTACAGACCTATTTCTATCTAGTGCATCTTGTAATTCTGGGATATACATTGTATCACTTCTTTCTTTGAAAAGGTACGTTGTAAAATTTGAGGTGGCATTGAACACTGGCCCATTCTTGAAAAAGTTTTTTCTTATATTTTCTTATCGCAAAAAATCATAATGTAGGTCATTCCTTATTAAACTGTAGTATTTTTTGGGGTAAATGATGTCTTATCTTGACTTCTCAACGTCTAGGATGTCGACTAGGACATGTACATTACATACCAGCATGCATGTTATTGAGTTCATGTCCATGTTTGCCATCTTGCATGGTAGTGGAGGTGGTTTTGTAGGTCTTGGGCTCTCATTGGTGATAGAAACTTTAGGGGGGGTGGAGAACACCGAGTTCTCTTGTTTTGGTGGCACGTCGGTGAATGTGTGATCCATATTCCCATTGTCAATCTCTGACATCATCTATTATGACTCTATTTTGAAGGAGATTGGTTGGCCACCTCTTGTCATTAGCTCATCTAGGAGTATTCCATTCATGAAGATGTCATAGTCATGTGGAGGTGGTGGAGCCTTGTCGTTGAACAGTGGGTCAAGCTCATTGATTATATCTTTTGTTATTTATGTCACTTCCACCCTCATCAGGTGTTATGTTTCTGAATTCGTTCTCTCCAACTGCTTCTTCATGTAGTGTGGGAAACTCTAGTTCCACAGGTTGAAGGGCACTCTTCTTAGGAAAACTTCAAATTCTCTATCCTCATTGTTATTTGTTGAGTGCCCTAGTGATGTTGGGGAGGTGGAAAAATTGTCATCCTCAATAGACACTTTCCTACTCCTGAAAGTCTCCTTTTATTCCTCTTACTCCATTGGAAGAGTCCATACTGAAGTGGTTGCTTCATCTTGTTGTATTTCTCGAACAGGGGACATGACAACCATCAATATGTGACATTTAGGTGTATGTCAGTATCTGCTACAATGGATGGTTCAGTGGTGACTATTTACTTCCTTTTAATGAATTCTCCATTGGTTGTGGATGTGGATTCCTTCATCTTTGTTGCTTCTTCTTTTACCTTATGGTTCTCTTGGTGTAGTTCATCGCAATCCTTCCATAGGGAAGCAAGTTCATTTGTTAACCCTGCAAAAGATTGCATGACTTACACTTGATTTACCGCTAGTTGCTACATTTGGAGGGGTAACTTGAAGACTCATTGTATGTTTGTCATTAACTTTTGATCTTGTTTGGTTAGTTCAAACATATTCACTATTATGTTATAGATATTTAGGGTAGAGTTTGCAACAATCTCATAAAGATCTTTGATCTCCTACCCTATCTCCATGAATGTTCTTGCAGTAAGCATCCTATAAGGTTGCTTTGGTTGGGTGGTTGAGTTCACTTCATGATCTACCTCATTTGCTCAAGTAGATTCTCCATGGTCTCTTGTTTGATGCTTGCTATGTTCTTAGCATGTCTTCTTCCTCTCTGTAGAATTTCCTTACAATTCTTTTTCATTTTTTGCGTGAAGTGATTTGTTTACTTTATTCCCAACATCAGTTGTGCCATTGAGTGAGGTTGTGCTCAACTCTAGTTGCTCCTTATGTTTTGCGACAATTGTTTCTTCTATTGCCTTTTCGTGGATAAAGGTGGTCACCTCAGGTGTCACAGACTCTATTATTACCATCACATCCTGGATCTTAAGGCTCCTTTCTTCTCTTTCCTCTAGGTTGATAACTTTACGTGTAGGGGGCTTCATTTTTAATCCTTTCAAGCATTCATACCAGTTGCTTCTTTCTTGTCTACAGGCTCTCCTTCAGACTCTTTGGACACATTTTTCTTGGCTCAAATGGTACTCTCATTTCTCCATACTTGAAAGATATGACTTGTAGAATTTTCTCCTCCTTGAATATGAGTTTACTGAAGATGTAGTCACTACATTCAGGGAGAGGTAAGTACAAATTCGTTCTATAGAACTTGTAGTAGAGCTTTCCTTTTTGCCTTTTTAGTATTCTAGTGGTAGTGAGGTACATTACATCAATCATCATGTCTCCTCTTGATTTTAGGACCAATGTAGTTGTTTAGGGTAGCCATGTCAATGGGGCAGATATGTTATAAGTCCTCCCATTCAGAAGTCTTGTGAACCTTTAGGTCCTACCGTCGTTGCTGACCTATCTATCACAATTTTCCCTACATTTACGAGTTTGTTTTCCATTATACTCCATAGTATATGGAGGTCCATCCTTATCACGTTAATTGTGTTTGTCTTGAAGAACAGGGTGTTAGCGGCTATCTTTTGCACTACACGCATAAACCTTGAGTGCATCGGAATAGCCTTAGACTGTCCATAGTTGAATTAGCTTTCTCCATATATCTTTTCCCAGATCTTGTCTATCAAGAATCATTGTGCATTTATGTCCCCTAGTGCTCTATTAGCTCACTCTTCTTTTTCTTCTCTGGAGTTTGAGAATATTTTTTTGAGACCCTTCTCAGTCCATAGATAATCTTCTTTATTAATTCATATGTGTAGTTTGAAATCTCCACTGCATTCTTGAGATTCTTCCTGATTTATTGAGACTCTTATCAGTGATGACATAAACTCTAGTGTGAGTTCATGATAAGATATTTGATGTTGAAGCATACTTTGAATAGTCCTACACTTTCCAGACTTTGATTCATTCTACCATAAATTCCCATCACCTTAAGGGTGTCCTCCTTGCCAAACCATATTACTTTATAGTTATTATCTGACATTATCTTTTTCTAGAGTTGCATGTTTTCCTCATTTCTTGGTGTGAGGTCATTATCCATTTCTTCTCTGGTAATTACCCTTGATGGGTTTGCATCATCAGATTCATCCTCTATGTCAAAGTCAACCTCTTGCGCAGTCATTTTTTGCATTTTTTAGGGTTTCTTCTGATCTGTGCTAGGTGCTTTCCTCTTCTTTTTTTATTTTTACTCCTCAGAGGGGACATATTTAGACACTTCTCTCTCCATTTTTTTCAGGTTTGTAGACTCTTAAGGGATTGGCTCAGCCAGATTTCTTTCTCTTTTGGCTTCCAAGTGTGCCCTTATAATATTTAGAGTGGGCTCCTGATGCATTTTGATGTAGGCATCATGTTAATCTTTTAGTTTTTCTATCCTCTCTTTTTCCTACACAATGATTGATGCTATAATCTTCCTAGTATCTTTATATTCAATCATACCTATAATTATATTAATTTTCTTTCCATTATGATTAGTATATAAATGGGTCTCTCTTTCTAGGTTAGGTGTAGGTTAATGTATGCTCAACAAAGAAAAACTAAACGATCGATGACTTTAGACCGATGGTTAGCAGTGATGATCATTGGTAAAGAAAACCAAACATGAAGGGAGTGGGGTTTGGATGACTGATGGTGGTCTACCACTGATGGCAGGCATGACCGATGGGAGGTGTGACCGATAGCTAGTCTTCGATCGAAGGTTGGTCTTTAAGAAAAGGTGGAAGG
Organism: Alisma plantago-aquatica; assembly: GCA_963693085.1. Taxonomy (NCBI): domain Eukaryota; kingdom Viridiplantae; phylum Streptophyta; class Magnoliopsida; order Alismatales; family Alismataceae; genus Alisma; species Alisma plantago-aquatica. The sequence continues at coordinate 320,589,180 of OY856411.1, read as the reverse complement.
TTGAAGGAGACATGTGATCCAAGGTTGAAGGTGATCGAAGGTCGTGTTCCTTGAGAAAAAACAACAAAGCGTCAACACAGAGATGAAGGAAAGATGGTGAAGGAGAAATCATCAGATATCAGAATAGCCTAGGGGCAAAGGCAAAGAAGAAAAAAGGGAGAAGGAAGATGTCGCTAGTGTAGCATTGTCAGTCTGATCATCTTCATATCCTTGATCTACCATATGCTCAGACAATGAAAGGGAAGTTCACTCCCTTAGTCTGGTGGTGGATGTGGTGATGATCGTCAATGGGGTCGATGAAGTGCTTGTGGTCTGGTTAACTTATAAATAGAGGTTGATGGCGGTACGAATAGGGGTTCTTTCATCTTCACTATGTGTGCTTCTTCTTCAGTCTAAATGGCTAGGGCTTCGAGGGGGCACTCTTGATGGTAGTCTCGAATTTCACTGAGGGTGGGGTGATGCCTCCGCTACCTTTGGTCGGTCAGGTTAAGTGATGACTCAGTTCACTGATGGTATTATTGAGCGATGTTTGGTTGTTTGATGGTTGTTCTGTCAATGACTCAAAGATTGAAGGCTCGGTAGAGGCAGAGATCGAAGGCTCAACAAGGTCAAACATCCAAAGGTTCTTATGAAATGCTAGCTAGTCTCCCTTTGATGGTTGGTTGACCGATGGTTGTGAGGTCTGATGGAAAGATCAATGTCTACCTTGGTCCAACAGAGTGCCTACATTTATTAGTTTATTTAAGTTCAATAAATCTTTAAAATGAGATTTAACATACCAAAACTAAGATTAAAAATTTATTCACACTAACAATTGATATGAAATAAAGGAAGTTTAAATACAAAAGGGAAACAAACAAAGTTGAATAACACATTGGTTGCCTCCCAAAAAGTGCTAATTTAAAGTATTTAGATTGATTTTCATATTTTTCTCTACACTAATCTTCTATTGGTGCTGGTTTTGTCTCGTCAAGAATAGTTTTGATCTCCTTACGGAAGCTTCATCCTCATAACACATTTTTATTGATTGCCCATTCACTTTAAAATTACCAATCTTTTCACTGGTAATTTCCATTACCCCAGATGGGTAAATCTTGGCTATAGTGAAGCGGACAGACCACCTAGACCTGAGATTTTATGGAAAAAGTCTGATCCTTAAATTGATCAACAACACTTTGTGTAGTCATCATGCCACACCTTTGTTCTCATCTTGTAGATATGGGAATTTTTGTAAGCATGTAACCATATCTCTTCAAGCTCTTATAGTTGCAGGAACTGCTTCTTTTCTTCCTTGTCAAGGTCCATATTCAAAATCTTAATGGCCCAAAGGGCTTTGTGCTCTAGTTCTACCTATAAATTAAACAAATTCCCACATATAATCCTGTAAGGGTTCGTCCCTATCGATTGTTTATAGGAAGTTAGGTATGCCCATAGAGCATCATCCAGTTTCATGGACCAGTCCTTTCGGGTTTTTTTGATATTTTTCTCAAAGGTCTATTTAATCTGTCAATTTGATAATTTTACTTGTCTTGATGTTTGTTGATGGTAAGGCATTGCAACATTATTTTAACTCCATATCCCTTTAATAGGGCTTCAAACTACCTTTCCCCAAAGTGGGATCCCACATCACTAATTATGGTGGATGGGACCCCAAATCTGGGGAAAATAGTTTTCTCACATAATTTCACAACATCTTTGGAGTAGCAATTGGAGGGTTGCAACAATGTCCACCCACTTGGAAACATAGTCGACACGAAAAGGATGTATTTGTTGCCTTTGGAGGGGGAACGACCCATGTAGTCCACTTCCCAGAAGTAAAACATTTCACTTCTTCCCAATCAAACATTGGTATCTCATTCCTCTTGGTGATGTTTCCAGTAAGTTGGCATTCTTTATAGGACTTAACAAAATCCATAACACCTTTAAAGAGGGTAGGCCTGTAAAAACCTTACTAAGGGACCTTAGACATGGTCATTTCTCCTCTGTGGTGTCTCCTGTAGGGAGAAGAATGGCACTTCTTAATGATTTTTGGTACTTCCACTTCTGGCACACATCAATGATACAAGTTGTCAGAACATCTTTTAAACAAGAGTGAGTCGTCCCAATAGCAAATCTTCTGGTCAGAAAACAACTTTTTCTTCTGATTATTGGTAATGTTATGCGGTAGTTGCTAGCATGCAAAATAGTTGTAGATATAGGCAAACCATGGTAAGTTCGGCTCAACGAACCTTGCTATTGTCAAGGATTCATCAGCATAATTGTCATTAGTAGGTAACAAATCTTCTTCCATAATCACAATCCTTTAAAGGTGATCTACAACTAGGTTCTCTGTTCCCTTCTTGAAAATGATCTCATGATCAAATTCTTGAAGCAATAAAGCCCACATTAACAATCTAGGATTAGTATCCTTCTTTTGCATCATGTACTTAATTGCCCCATGGTATATATACACCTTTTGATCCTATCAAGTTAGATCTGAATTTGTCAAAGAAAACACTAACACAAGCATCTCCTTTTTTGAGGTTGTGTAATTGAAAAGGGAGCTCCCAAACTAGAGCCTGTGTGATGGGATTGTAGTTAAAGCATTTTTTAGAGTGTTGAAGGTATTGCGGAACTTATATAAAAAATCAAACTCAACATCTTTCACCAGAAGGTTCAACAAATGCTTGGCAATTTTTGAGAAGTCTTTAATAAACATCATACAATACCTAGCATGACCAAGAAAACTTCTTACTCCCAATACTCTTTTTAGGGAGTTTGGATACAACTTTGATTTCACGAAGGTCAACATCTATTCCTTTCTCAGATATTTTATTCCCTAGAATGATACCGTTGTGTACCATGAAATGTCACTTCTCCCAATTCAATACTATGTGTTTCTCTTTACAACTTTGCATGACTAGAGATAGATTTGTGAGGTACTAATTAAAATATGTGACACAGACAGAGAAATTATCCATAAAGACTTCCATTATATCTTCTAGGAAATTTGAGAACATTGAAATCATACATCTTTGAAAGGCGTCTGGTGCATTGAATAATCCAGCATGACATTCTCTAAAAGGCATATGTGTTGTAGATATAGGTGAAGGTAGTCTTCATATAATCATCTGGGTCAATCAGCACTTGGTAAAATCCCAAATATCAGTCTATGAAACAAAAGTATGAATGATTTGCCAACCTTTCCAACACTTGGTCAATAAATGGTAAAGGGAAATTTTCTTTCCTCATAGTTGCATTCCATTTTTGGTAATCTACGCACATATATCAACCTATCACGGTTTGCATTTCTACTTCATCTTAATTTCCCCATTTAGAATAGTCATTCCCCCTTTCTTGGGTACAATATGAAATGGGCCGACACAATTGCTATCACTTATAAGATATATAGTTCTAGAATCTTGCAACTTGATTACCTCTTTCTTAACAACCTCTTTGAGCATCTGGTTTAGCTTCCTTAGAGATTGAGCTAAAGGTTTGACATTGTCTTCTAGGTTTATGTGATGCATGTAGAGTGTTGGGCTCAGACCTTTGTTATCATCTATTGAGTACCCTATCGCTCTCATGTGTTGCTTGAGTTTGTTTATCAACTACTCCTTTTGATCTTCTATTGGAGTTGGTTTTATAATAATGAGATTCCTTTCCTCTTCATCAAGAAACTTGTATTTCATACCTTTAGGTAATTGCTTCAATTTAGGTTTTGGTTTTGGGGAAACTTTCTCTTTAGGTGTTTGTTCCAACAAAGCATACTTTACCGTTTCCATAATACCTTCTTCATCACTAAAATTTTACCCTCGGTTGGTTTAGATAATCCAAAATTTCTACTACTTTAGGATATTCAATTTTTATGTTTGATCGTTCAAATATCACATGAGTGATTTGACAATGGTATTGTATTTGTGTACCTCTTCACAATATTGGGTGTAAATATCGACAAAATAGTTTGACTCAAATAAAAATGGTCCTATCATAGAATCTTGGAAATGAAAGTTGATGTGGTCATTTCCAACATGGAGAGTAATAATCCCTTCTGCCATGTCGATCAGGGTTCTACCTGTGCCCAGGAAGGGTCTTTCAAAGATCATCAATCATGTCGGGTCCTCAACGGTGTTGATCACCACTATGTCGCATGAAATGGAGGTCTTCCCACATGAATTGGGATGTCTTCTACTATTCCTATATACTTTGTAAAAGTGTGATCAACCAACTCAATCCTCATTCCAATCTTTACCATGTCCATTAGTCCAAGCCTTTGGGCTAAAGAGAGAAGCATTAGACTTATTCTTGAGTAGAGAGTGGGACCCGATAATGGGCCCACTCAATGGTACAAATAAAGTCATGAAATATTTAAGCAGCTAAAAGAAAAACTATTTACAAAGTTACAAATGTTTCCATGTACATAACTATATTAATATATGGGTGCTACATAAAATGAAAGGTTTTCATCATTATACACATAAGCCCATTTGTAGAGGGTAACACGGCTATCTCAAGCTGTCCTAAAGTTCACCAGTGGGCTCATGATAATCCTGAGTCTCTACCCTATAAAGGCTCCTACAATTGGGTGGCGGGAATGCCCACAAAAAAATAGGAAATAAAAGCTTATGCGTTAGCAAAATCTGAGTATGTACATTTACCAATATTTTTGGCATTTGAAATGAGTAAAAAGAGTAAAGAGATGTTCCCACAAAAAGGAGGGTGATAAAATATAAGTAAGTTCCAAAAAGAGATTTATAAAGTAAATGAATTCCAAAAGAATTAGGCGTATAAGAAAAAAAATAACTGAGATAACACATCTTTCAATTAACCATTCATAATATCAAAACAATCACAATCATTCACATGCACAAATATATTGACTAAAGTTAACTATAGTAGGGCCAAGATACCACTGAGCCAATGGCCGATATATAATATTGGGTAGAAACAACACATCCATAGGAAGAATTATCACACCTCTATATATATAAGGGTAGACATAGCACACTCTGGGTAGAAGTAGCACACCCTAATTGCTACGCATATGCATCTATGATAGTTACCTAGTCAATTTATCTAACATGAATAAATAGAGTGGAAAGATAAATTATTCATCATAAACATGTAGCAAGATTAAAGAACAATATTAGGTGGTGTCATTGACCACAATCGCAAAAGAGAACAATAAGTTAGAAATGATAGAATGTGATACTTCAAAAAGTTGAGAAAAAATAGTAAATTCCTACGAGATGCCTCATTATAAGAAGGTTTAAGTCAAATCATGCCCAAAATTAAATAGAAAGGAGTACATACCTTATCTTCATGCTTAGAGGTCAACTCAATGAATACTTAGTCTCCAAAATTGAGTAATCATCCTAATAGCATATTATAGGCATTAGTTAAACTAAAATGAACATGTATCTATATCCTCATTATAGATTTGGTCAATTTAGCGTTGAATTAGATGATCCATACCACAAATCGGTCTATGGCTTCCTTTCTTTATTCCTTCCTTCCTTCTTTAATTCCTATGAATCATGAGTAGTTCCCCATATTGGGACACAAGGAGTAGCCCCATAGCCATAGTAGATTAGGTTGAATCCTTTATGATAAAAACTTGTTAGATGGTGTTTGTTTAGAATATCACCCGACTTAAATGACTTGATCTCTTATTTTTGTTGAATTTAGTTTTGTGTGATGAGATATCATTCTTGTCCTAGAATGTCATGTTACGGTCGTTATTTTAGCTTAAATACACATCTTGAATTTCATAATATTTGAATGTCTAGGTTAGAATATGGTTAGGTAATAATAACCATTCTTAAAATATAGACATTGTAATTTTATCCTCTCTTTCTCTCTATTAAGCTTCAAGTTTCATCAACTAGGGCTAAGTTAATTTTTACAGTTAGGTATATTTACAAGAATTCTCTATTAATAAAATATAGGATTTTAATTATACATGCACTCACATGTGATTATATAGTTTCTTCTAATTGTGTATGAATACTATCAAATGTAGGTCATAGATATACATAAGTATCACATCTTTGATCCATTAACTTACCATCAAATCCATTATCTAGTATACTAGTTATTCATTTGATAGCATTAAGGTTCCATGAAATGGATATACCGAAGCATATACTTGCGTTACCCATACACCAATACATATGCATGCTATAGATCATGTATCCATATGATTACATTCAATATTTAAGGTGTTTAGTATTCATTTGAATTAGTGACTAGAGGGTAGTCATTAACTAGTATGAGAAAGTTAATTGCATTGAGTGGGAGGTATAGACCTATAGACTTATGGATGAAGGCAGTTGATTTGTAACATATTGGGTTGATGCTGACCTGAACCGATTAGGCTCTTGATTTTATCTCACTATATATGGGGTCAACCATGATAAGGATTCCAGACTAAACCAGACCTTCACATCCATTGAAAGCTTCAACGATCATATGCATGAGGTGAAGGATTCTAGTTGTAGAATCTAGGAATAATGCTACCATAGGTGCATCTGCATGTCTCCCTCCATTCACTATATTTTTTGTAGGTCTAATGATGAATTACTGGTGAGGCTTACTCATTTTTGGGGTCATGACAAGAGTGTGGTGATGGTCAAGACATTAGGTGGCATTGGATATTGTCATAAAATAAGAGAAGAAGGTGTTGTGTCAATAGGCAGACTGGTTTCTTACACTGCTCTCTGCACATGGTGCACCATAAGAAATGAAGCAGAGGATAACACATGCAATGGTTAGGATTCTTGGTGCGGGGCAGGTTAAGATTGGTGGCTTGTTCTTGGTGGCAGTGTCGATGCCTGACGGCAAATCCTCCTGTGGTATCGATGGTGTTTGCATAGGAGGATGCCACGTAAGGAAGGAGTTACAAACTACAACAGGTTGTCATGATGTCAGATAGGTGGCGGTGGCATGATAGATTGTCTACAAATCTATGTTGTTGTAGGTCTACAACTAGGACTATTGTTCTGCCCAGTTTTGGTTGCATTGAGTGTTTCTGTAGTCATGGGAGACAAGAAAGGAATTTTGCTAGAGTTGCATTCTGTTATGGCCTCGACAAGAGAAACAATGTGGTGTTCATGGACGATGTAAGAGTTGGTTGTGGAAGAAGGATGAGGAGATAGTTGAATCCTTGGATTTAATGTTAACAATTTCCAGTTGGCCCAATCATCTACAATCACGGTGGATAGACTCAAGGGCATAGGCTTCTGACATACATATCATGGCGTTCTTTGTGCTTGCTATAGTATAAGGACCATTGATGGATCTTACTACTTCTATGACCCTCGGCACATCGAATAAACTGGTGAGGGGTGGCCAGGGTTAATGGATGAGGAAGAGGTGAAGAGGCGAGGGAGAAGGCAAAATGGAAGACGATACCACTCTTAGAGTTGGCTGTGAATTCTGCACCACCAGTGCTGTTGGGCGGTGCAGTACAAGAGGAGATGGGTGATCTGTGTCATGGTGGCAGCTAATCATTAGAACTACATCATCATCATAGACCCTTCATCCTGGTGGCATTGGGCTTAGAGGGTGATTGTAAAGTAGAAACAATGAGGTGATCACAAGACTTTAGAATGTGACTTCACACCAGTCACTATCATCTATTAATAATGGATCCTTTTTGTCATTGTGATGCTAAGTAACACAATGGGTGACTAGTGTCCGATCAAGTGGCAGTGGCATGGCATGTTCTAGACCTACTGCATGGCGTTGGGTGTGAGTAAGGGTAAAATGAAAGGTGCCTAGGGTTAGGTAGGGATGGGAGTGGAGTGGGAAGTAGAAATCGAAGAGAAGAGGAAGAAAAATGAATGGAGAAGGAAGAGAAATGATGTGGAAGGGGGAGTGAATTATGAACATTTCAATGTTGGTCATCAACCCTATGCAGTTTTGATCCACACATGTACTGGAAGAGGGTATCATGAATAAAGGGAGAATTAATATAAATATTTCATTGCAATTATGTGTATTAAATGAATGGTCAATGAAGGTTCAATTATTACAAAATTTATAGAGTATGCTATATAAGACGTGAGGAGTTTGGTTTTAACATCAATTTCCCCTTTTAAAAACATTTGGTGTTTTATCTAATTATTTCAAGTTAACTACTCAACTAATCCATTTAATATCTTTCTTGATCAATTGGAGGCATTATTCCACATTTATTAGATGTCTCTCTTCGTTTAGACTAAGGAGGTTTTGTATTGCTAATATGTGGTCGAAACCAATTCATTTGTGAAGTAATACGAAGGAATTCTAATTGAAGACTTTATTAAATATTTGACTTTTAGCTTTATATTGAAGGTGATATATTTAATCATTATATATGTTTCTTGGCTCCAACAACTCTTCTTCATTCTAAATTAAGTGAAAATTTATTTATTGTTAATCTAATGAAATGATACTAAGGAGAGGAAATTTTTAGCTAATTACCCTGATTTGGGTATGTTACAGCTTGCCCCTAGATCTACCAACCATTTCCTTTCTATGTTATCTCCAATGTTAAAACAGATAGTGAACACCCCAGGAACTTTCTTCTTGGTGGGTATCTTGGCTTGAACAAATGCACTAGACATCTTGCTTAACTACATCATCTCTATCTGATCTCTGCTTCTTTTTTTCATGATAAGATCATCAAAAAACTTTGCATATGTGGGTATTTTCTCAATAGAGTCAAGGAAAGGGATATCCAAGTGTAACTTTATCACAACCTCCATGAATTTCTCATATCTTTTCTTTAGATGTGGTTTAATCAATTTGTATGGGAAGCAAACTCTTGGGGAGTTGAGATCTCTTTTTGCAAAGACTTCTTTAGAAAGATCGGCTTCTTAGTCTTTGAAGTTTTCTTCTCCTGATCTTTTCCTTTACACTTGTCTTTCTTTGTGGACTCCTCCTTCTCAGAGTCCTCCTCTACTATAGTGGGTTTAGGTTGTGGCCTCCTTCTTGATGAATTTCTTCTTGTTGCCTTTCCATGAATTTTATAAAGGGAAGAGTAGCCATCTTCACAAAGTCAGTGTTGTAGGGGATCTTTCCTTGAGGATTCTATATGTGTTTAGAAAGTTGTGTGAGCTATTGATCAATCTATTTTTGATGTGTCTACATGTCGACAATTTGGTTTTGCATTGTGATTAGGACATTGGAGTTAGTGATGGCGCTTTGAGTGAGCTGATCATTCACAGAGACTTGTATCTTCACAAAATCAAATAGTGGAGCCATTATGTCTGTCTGGTTGTTGCTCTTGGTTTGGCTTTGATCTTGGTTTTGTTGATTTGTGTTCTTGTTCAGATATTGGCCTTGAACTAGTCCTTGCCCTAGGTAATTGTTTTTGTTTTGCTAGTAAGTTGTAGTTTTGGTGTATTGAGTCTATCTACATCCTTTTCCAAATCATGGAGTTGGTTTAGATGAATTTCCTTGCTAATTAGAATTCTCAGCAACATCTTTGTTTTTGTAATTTAAGCCAGGTGATTTGGTCTTTTAAAACTTACATAGGAGATGTTCTTAATTTCTTCCTCTTCATTACTTTGATGGTCATCCTCTAGTTGAGTGTATATGAAGTTATCCACATCATGTCCTTTGTCATTATAGGTGACACATTTCATAACTTTCTCAATCTTGACCTTGCTCTTTCCTCCAATATCCTTCAATTAATTAACATCCAGAGCAATCTTTTGGATTTGTGATGTTATTTTCTCTAGAGCCTTTTCCTCTATAGAGTATCCTTCAGAGTTATCTTCCTTTGTTGAACCCTAATCACTTCCATCATAACCCATGCCTACTTATAGTGCTACCATGCTATCAATAATCATCATGTTCTTTTTTGGCTTCTTGTCAAGGAAATCACTTCCAGCAATGGCATTCGGTGAAGTCCATTGTACAAGTGTCAGACCATTGTAAAATGTTGTTAAAAGAAAGACCTTGTCATTATTGTGATGGGGACAATCCCTCTGGTATTCTTGGAATAGTTCCCATGCTTCATGGAGATTCTTTGCAGGCTTTTGTAAGAATCCAGTATTCTTGTTCCTATTTTTGATGGTTTTCTAGATTGGATATAACTTCATGACAAAAGCATCAGCTAGAGCTCTCCATCCATTAATGGTATGTGAGGTAGACCAAGATACCAGGATAGAGCCTTGTCTTATATAGAGAAAAATAATCCTTTGTAGTATATAGTTTCTTGGAGCACTCACTTCATCTTGATGGCATCACAGATGTTCTTAAAAGGCATCAAGATGATGGTAAGGATTCTCTTATTTTTAGTTACCTGTGAAGGTTTTGTTTTGGATCATGGAGATGATTGCAGGTTTGAGCTCAAAATTTGCATCATCAAATTGAGGAATAATGACGGGGCATCTAGATTTGTTAGCTCTGGTTTCATCCAATTTTCTAAGAGAACGACCATTTTCTTCCTCTTCCTCGTCATCTTCATTGTCATGGTTAATTTCCTCATGATCATGATAGTTACTTTAGTTTTTTCTTGCTTGATGTTAATGATGTTCATCACATCGTCTTTCATCGCACTCCTCATTTTCATGACGTTCATCTTCATGGTGTTCTTCATGTTCATCTTCTGCATGAGGTCTGTAGTGAGGTATAAAATATGCCCTTGTCCAGTTCCATCAGAGTAGTCGTAATCACATTCAGACTCGATTACCATTTGATTTTGAAAATCCTCCACTCCTGGGTTTTGATCTTCTCTGCCATGTCCTCTACCATGTCCACTAGGATGTCCTCCACTGTGGGGTGACATGTTGATGTGAAAAGGGAATGAGTTCTCATCTAAATCCACTTCTCCCAAAGCTACCTAAATAATTTGCACAGTCGAGTCAGAAAATTGGACAAACAAAATGAAGTATTCAAAGTAGTTAGATGTAGCAAATTTAGAATTTTGTGCAGTTAGGTCTATTGCTAAACTTGAAGCACGGGAGTACAGTGAGTAGATTTGTGTTTTCATAGTACCGTTTTGCCTTTTACCTGGAAACAACTCCAAAAGGTTGACCGGCCTAAATTGCACATCCAAAAGGGAGTAGATGTAGAGTAGTTAGACTCTTAAATTTGTAACATGACTCTTAGGCCCCCACAACTATTATATGGGGTATGATGTAGTAATCGAGGTCCATCCATACAGACAAGGATGGTGAGTTCGAAGAATGTAGGATATTATCTCAGTTACACCATCTATGAAGGTAGAAAAAGATGGTGTTCCCTAAGGAACAAAATTACATCAACTAAACAAACAAACAAGTAAAAGGAATATAAAGAAACAAAACAAGATATCAAAAGCAAACAAGCACGTGGTGACAAGATATGGAAGGGAACTTGGATTGGGTTTTACCTACTAAGATCTCTCACCAACATGCAATACCCACACTCCTTTGTATACCATTAGAAAGGTTACAAGAAATCATCATATATGTATATTCCCTGTTCTCTTGAGCTTAGGATGCATCTAAATTATAAGGTTGTCTCTGTTGGGTTTTTAGGGGAGGCATGATGGAAGCGGAAACAAAATTTTCTCCCCAAACCCAGAACCCAAAGAGATCTCGTCAACATCTATACGGTAGGAAGGATGGTTTGTAGAGGTGTACCTTGACCCAAGGCTTGCTCGGCGATGTTACCTCACGGCTAGCAGTGTCTTCACCTCTGGTCTTGGACGGCGTCTATGTAACACCTGGTCACAACTGGACTGACGGATTGACAGATATCCTCCGAGCGGCAAAAATCTCCCGCCTCTATAGTAGTCTACACGGACCACCTGGAACTCCAGTTATTCTATCCTACAAGACACTGGAGGATTTGTCCCCTTCTATTGGCATACTAATCAGTGACATGATCTCCCTCCACCCATCGACTTTCTATAGTTGTCTTTCCCTCACTGTGCCTCTTTAGTCGGGTAGCACCTGCTCGGGCTCTCCCGGTTCACAACCGGAGAAGACAACTTTGCAAAGCAACTGGAGTTGTCTGATATGTACTTGATAAGCCCCCAATACCCCTCTATATATAGGAGGGGTTAGGGTCAGGGTTCTCTATCCCTGGCAATGCAGGACTAAAGCGTGAGTAGAAGGGTTCGAAATTTTGACAAATTGATATACTGCGACAAGTGAACCGGTCGTTTCATAAATGAACTGATCATTTGGGGACTGAATCGATCGGTCCATCTCATGAACTGGAAGGTTGGGGAGCGGAACCAATCGGTTCATTCATGAACTGGTCGTTTCACTTCCCAGGACAGTTCCTAATTGACTTTCTTCTTTCCATTTCCAATTAATCCAAAGATCAATACTCTCCCAATCGAATTGCACAAGTGAAATGAATGTATTTTCTCACCAACCTTACTTTCCCAAGCTGGCTCATTTGGTCCAGCTGAGTCGATCGATTCAACAACTTCAATTGGTCATCTCACTGACCTAAGCCAATCGGTTCAATTGTTTGAACCAGTCAGATAGCAGTTCAGGTTGTGCAGAAATCGTCAATGCAGTTCTCAATCAATCTGACACTCTAATCGGTTAGTCCAACACTTCAACTTGGTGATTCTAAGTCAAGTCAATTGATTGAATGTTTAATTGAACTACTAAACACATTTAGTAAACAATCTAAACATCATTAATGGATAAACTCCTCTTCCAGGTTAAATCCTATGTGTGTGACCCTACATTCCCATTTCACGTTGGCAGTGAAAGTCCATAACACTAATGACTTCACAAGCAAAGAGCGGTGCCTAGTCGCACATCAATGCTACTAAAGTGAAAAGGAAAGTTGGAAAACAACTTTCAATCCTACAATCTGTGACTAGTGTTACAATGAATGTCTAATTCCTTTGTCACTGATATCCCAAATGAACTCAAGGCATGGAACAGTCATCCTTTCAACGTTCATTCACTTCCTTGATCTCAGAGCAGACTGGATGAGATATGTGTGACATCAATATATATGTGTGATGTCAATATCACATATTGATTCACACATGCATGCGCATGTCTTTCTCAGTCCTACTCGTAAAGTGGCCAAGGACATCAAACTCCCTTAGGAGGGACAAATCCCATATCTATCACTCACCCCACAAAATCCCTATGTGTCAAAGTCACCTAATCATCACCTTTATAACAGTCTATATTTTAGGACTGCATTTGATGATGTCAAAGTGTACCCAATGACATGTGTTGAGTGTAGTGATTTTAGGTCAAAGAATCACACTCACCACCATCACTGTGAGAGCTGACTGTGACTACCAAGTCATGGTTCCATGTGTCACTCTCATAGTGGGTCTGTTCGATACACTTGTTCTCTAACAAGTACCTATGTGCTTGGTTTGATATCACTATATCATGACTAATGAGATTCTGTCATCAACCAATACACAATCTAGTCTTGTGTGTCATTTTTGTCTATCAACCTTCCACAATGACATCCGACTAGGGACATAATAAGAATGTATACTCTTAACATCCATATTATCTCATTGTTTAGGTCCTCATCCTAAAAGCATACATCATTGAGTAAAATAATTCTTTAGACATTCAATATGTTCTGTCATTATCTCATAATTGACTGAACCAGATTGAATTGGAAGCTTGCCTTTGAATTTTATCAAATCAATCTTAATGTAACCCACCAATCATCCCATAATTGGGTCTTAGGGCATACATACCAACATACTCCCACTTGCACTACGAGCCAATCACCCTTGAATCATATTCCTAGTGATCTTCAAACATGTCCCACATGTTACTATGCTCTAGTGCTAACTGTGAGCCAATCACCCTAGAATAATATTCTTAGTGATCTTCAAACATGTCCCACATGTTATTGTGCTCTAGTACTAATGTAGTGAGTTATGGCAACACTTTGCCTGAGTCGGTATTATTGCATGTCTCACATCTCTTCATTGTATGTCTTACGTATGAGATTGAGTTGTCGTAATATGCGATCCAATATTCCTTTGCTAACCTTTAGCCTCATTGCATGACCAAGAACTCCTTACTTGTCATCAATGATCCAACTATCTATAAGTTCATCTTTATGAACTCCCAGATCCATATAGTATCCACTGTTGTTCTCTAACACAGAGATACTCGGCATTTCCTTTTAAAGCGGCTTTATTGGAACGCTTCCAATTTTCAACACACATTCACTTTTATATATCCCATATATATTTTACGATAAATTTTCTGTCTTTTCTGAAAGTTCACTTTAGTGTAACTCTTTACAGTGAACCCTTCCTTTTTTTTCATAGAACTAGTACTTATCAAGTTCTCATGGTATTCTAGTAACCCTTACTGGAACTAAACAAACATCCACTCATCACGTCCCACATATCAGGATGAGCATACCATATTCTCATGTCCTACATACAATATTATAAATGCATTTTATTCTTGTTGTGTCCATACATGCAAGATAACATGCAAGATAACGGGATGATTACATACATGATGGATCCATATCTATTCTTTGTTTTCCCATTCTTCATAAGAATTGAGACACTTAGTTCTGGGATACTAACTCCATGTAACATGGACAAGTTTTCTCCCACTGAATCTATACACATTGAACCCTTAAGTATAGATTGCCAATGTATGCTCTCTCTTTTCCATGTCAAGCGGTTTTTGAGAACTATCTCTATAGGTATCTATTACTAACACATAGGAAACGTATCTATCTTCCATAAAGATAATTTCCACAAAGGATTCCATTTTTAGAACATCTCATTCATTATCAACATGTGGAATGCAAATACGCTCCCACTAAATCACAGATCCCTTCTTTATATTTGACATATCAGTCAAACCCTTTGACTATATCATCAAAGTGAAGATCCTAGCTCTGAGTTGCTTGTACTCAATCAATCACATTAATTAGTCCATTGTAACTTATACACTTCATTTGCATTAATGGATTCTTAAACCATATAGTTTGTGTCACGCACATCCTTATCTTATTCCTCATAGGAATGCATTTTTAGTATTTTAATGCCAAATCTCTTAGTTATTTAGTTGCAATCAACAAGCATGATCCTTTTCAAAATGTTATCCATGTGTCTTAACACTTAAGACTCATTTTCACTTATGGGCTTTATTCGAACAAGTACTACCACTAAGGTCATACATTATGGTTAACATGGAAGTCATTTAGGATCTAATGGTTATAAACCATAAATCAAAATTTGGTTCCTCAATATCATCTACATTGTTGACTCATCGTATGACCAACTCATCATATAGATATTTGAGGTGTATCTGTTAAGGAATTTGAGAACTCACAACACTTTGTGATTCTTAATATCCTTTATTAGTGTAAGGTATTCTCTAGTTAAGAAGATTTTTAGTTATATGATAATCATCCTCTAACTCCTTAGAGTATGACTCCATTTTAATTTAGAAATCAATATGCCTTAATCATGAGTTCTCTATGATACACTATCATAATCACTCATAAGGTTCTCAACATTTGTTCCAAGTATTTCATTCATTGATCTCATCAAGAATTAACACTTTACCAAATTCATACTTCATCTATGATATTCTTGAACACTTCAATGTATTCATATTACCATTTGAAGTACTAGCATTAACTCCAATAGGTATGTAAATGCATCACATGTATTATACCTAATAGGATAATCATTCTTCCACTACCTTAGTGAAGATTTATTAATAATGTCTAAGAGATTCATGTCTCTTACTGGTTCTCTAGGCAAAAGAGTCTATCTTATCCATCAAAATGGAAACTAGAGATGAATTTATCATGATAATGCTAATTCATTGTTTGAATTATGAATAACTTTTAGGTATCATTTTATCTTATGTATACCAAGTACCACAATATAAACAAGGCATTGCCACAAAGATCACATCTTTGAAATTGAATCATCAACTTTATTGATAGCCATCCTTATCAGAACAAGATGCAGCAATAAAGTGTTTCTTTTGGCAAATTGAAATAGAAGTTCTCAACTATATTTCGTGCCCTTTAGGCTGAAATAAACTAAAAGTTACTCCTATCTATGGCTGCAAGACTTGTTCCAAAGATGAGTAATCTTTCTTGGTCCTTTCACAAAGGCCATCACTTCTTTGTTAGATCATACATATCATATATGTCAGATCTATATCTTGGTATCATATACCTTAGAAAAAGAAGTGTTTATTTCATGATACCTACGGTGGAGATCTCTGTCCCCTTCCTTCCATCTTCTTTTGCTCTTCTGGATATAGAGGGCAATTTCTCCTCCCTCGTTCACCCTTACTATATGCCTAGAGGCTGAAGATGGCTTGGGTTGCTGGCTAGCATCATAACACTTCTTTGCTTTGCCCTTGCCCTTGCCCTTGGACCTGCCTTTCTTTCTATTGATCGACATCACCGACTTAGGCTTCTCCTTCTTCATTTATGCCTTGAGGCTTAAGACGGCTTGGGTTACTGGCTAGCATCAGAACACTTCCTTGCTTTGCCCTTGTCCTTGCCTTTACGACTTGTCCTTCATTGATCACATCAAAGATTAGGGTTTGTCTTTCTTCATATTTTCCTCTACTATCCTCAACATGTCCAACAACTCTATCAACTCTTGTCAAAGTTGTTCATGTTGTAGTTCATCATGAAATGTATGATTCCCGCAACATTTGTAGTATCATCCTAGTAGAAAACTCTGTGATCATAGGGAATCCTTGTCTAGTCAAGTTTTCCCACATACCCAATCACATTGAGTGTGTGAGAACCAACTGAATATCCTTCTATCATGACATATTAGGTCAGTGTCTTAGAGACATCATATGTCTCATATTGTCTCTACAACTCATAGATCAGAGAATACAACACTACACATCAATGGCATCCTCAGAATGCTTCCAGTAAGCATCCCTCTCAGCCTTTGGTGTGGTGGGAGCGAGTTCATCTGGTTCTGGTATAAGTAGGACTTAGAGCTTTTGCTCGTCGATTGAGGACACTTCTCAACGTCCTAACTAGTCGTGGAATTATTCCCATTTAGTTTGTCCATCTCAAGGACAGATCATAAATAAAGTGATTATTGTTCGTGGCCATTTGTATTACAAAAGGAAATATATGCAATTTAGTCCAAAAACACAATTTTGACTTATTTGATTTGAAAAAGTTTTACGATATAATTAGGACTTTAATTAATTATTTCTCCCACTATTTTTTGTTCAAATTGATAGCCTTCACCATCAATTTAGAAGATTGCAGCGTACAACCTTCTAGTGGGTAAGAATCCTGAAATCCTCTCAGTCATGGACCAGCTAGGGCTGTCACCCACAACTTAGATCTTCCAGGTAGGCAACTCTTGCCAATTGCATCATATGAAACTCTTAAAAGATGTCATGCACAACTCCTTGGAATGATCATCTCCATGCATCGAGGTGCTAGATCCTATCTAGGTCACCTTGTTAAGTCTGACCCAAAGCCTACACAATGAATATGCACCCAGCTAGGGAAGACCCACATATTCACCCTTCACGCTTCCATGAGATGGATGGTGCACCACGCTAGGGCATTCCCACACTTGGTCGATCAAGATTTTTACGTGTGTCACATTTGGAAGGCATCTAAAACTTAATATTTATTGAGGGATTTAGTTTTATAGGTACATATACATATCCAATCACCACAATATATAGTAAGTATCATATACATGTTATGTCCCACAGAAAACATGTGAAACGATAAAAGCGATGAGTATGGCCATCCTAATGTGATTCCTCGAGCCAAGAGGAATCACGGTCATCTAGTTCTACATCACATGGAAATTGTATAAGATGAACTCTGTGCTTTGCCGTTATGGGTTTGATCAACTCATCTCCATGATTGATCAGCTCGCCATCAGGCCAGTCGGTTGGGTGCCACTAGCCGATTGACTGGCACTTCCAGCCAATCGGTTCCCTGGTCATTGTGCATTTCCTCAGGTCACCACTCACTCATCTCGCTCTAGGAACTGGTTGCCTTGGTCTACCGGTCGATCGTCTCATACCCGAGATGATCGTCTCGATCGTCCAAGTGTCTGTTGTTCTTTGACATAATAGGAAATAAACTAATCCTATTTACAATTGCATTGGGAAACCCCAAGTTACATTTGGGGGGAGAAAAGGTAGGAAAGAATTCTCAAGTTATCTCAAGTTACATCATGAATAGGAGATTTGGAATCAGTGCACAGACTAAGATCCATGCAACAACAATTAACCACACACATATTTAGGGTTTATGGCCACAATCATGCTACAATCACCACAAAAACCATCTAAGGGCAACGTGTGTCGAATGCATTTATATACCATGCCATATATGTATATATAGGGATTTGGTGGATTTATATTATACATGCATAAAGCTAATTAATTATTCGCATCGTATGCAATAAATAAAAGGTGACAAACCAAAAAGCGATCATATCAATTATCCTAAAGTATAGAACGTTGATGTGGCTCTGATACCACTATTGGGTTTTTAGGGGAGGTAGAGATGGAAATGGAAACAAAATTTTCTCCCTAAACCCAGAACCCAAAGAGATCTCGTCAACATCTATACGGTAAGAAGGATGGTTTTTAGAGGCGTACCTTGTCCTGAGGCTTTCTCGGCGACATTACCTCACGGCTAGCATGGTCATCACCTTCGGTCTTGGACGACGTCTGTGCAGCTCCTGGTCACACCTGGACTGATGGATTGACAGCTGTCCTCCGAGCGGAAGAAATCTCCCATCTCTATAGTAGTCCACACGGACCACCTGGAACTCTAGTCGTCGTGGTCCTATAGGACACTGGAAGGAGTCATCCCCTTCTTCCAGTGTACTAGTCACCGACATGCTCTCCTCTACCAGTCGCCTTTTTGTAGTTGGCTTTCCCTCATTGTGCCTCCCTAGTCAGGTAGCACCTGCTTGGGCTCTCTCAGTTTACAATCGGAGAGGACAACTTTGCAGAGCAACTGGTGTTGTCTGAGATGTACTTGGGAATCCCCCAGTACCCCTCTATATATAGGAGGGGTTAGGGTCAGGGTTCTCAGTCCCTACAATGCGGGACTAAAGCGGGAGTAGAAGGGTTCGAAATTTCCACGAATTGATATACTACGACAAGTGAACCGGTCATTTCGTAAATGAATCGATCCTTTGGGGACTGAACTGATCGGTTCATCTCATGAACCGGTCAGTTGGGAGATGAAACAATCAGTTAATTCATGAACTGGTCATTTCACTTCCCATGACAATTCCTAATTGACTGCCTTCTTTCTGTTTTCAATTAATCCAATATTTGTCCTAATCAAATTGTACAAGTGAAACAAATTCTCACCAAGCTAACTTTCCCAAATTGGATCGTTTGGTCCAGCTGAGTTGATCGGTCAACACCTTGAACTGATCATCTCACCGACCTAAGCTGATCGGTTCAATTGTTTGAACAGATCAGTTAGCAGTCTAGGTTGTGGAGAAACAGTCAATGCAGTCCTCAATTAATCTGACACTCTAATCCGTCAGTCCAACACTTGAACTTGGTGATTCTGAGTCAAGTCAATTGGTTAAATGTTTAATTGAACTAGTAAACACATTTATTAAATAGTCTAAATATCATTCATGGATAAACTCCTCTTCCAGGTAAAATCCTATGTGTGTGACCCTACAGGCCCATTTCACGTTGGCATTGAAAGTCCATAACACTTATGACTTCACAAGCAAAGAGCGGTGCCTAGTCACACATCAGTGCCACCCAAGTGAAAAGGAAAGTTGGAGAACAACTTTCAATCCTACAATTCATGACTGGTGTTACAGTGAATGTATAATTACTTTGTCACTGATATCCCGAATGAACTCAAGGCATGGAACAGTCATCCTTTCAACATTCATTCACTTGCTTGATCTTAGGGCAGATTGGATGATATTTGTGTGACATCAATATCACATATTGATTCACACATGCATGTGCATGCCTTTCTTAGTCCTACTCATCAAGTGGCCATTGACATGAAACTCCCTCAGGAGGGACAAATCCCATATCTATCACTCACCCCTCAAAAGCCCCATGTGTCAAAGTCACCCAATTATCACCTTTATAACAGTCTATATTTCAGGACTGCGTTTGATGATGTCACTACTACAGAACAGGGCTTTAGTGTCGGTTAATTAAGGGCTTTAGTGTTGGTTTCCAAGAGACACCCAAGTGGGCGCCGCTAAAGGTGGGGCCCTTCGGCGTTGATTCCCAACCGAAGTCAAAACACTTCCCGCCACCGAAAATGTGCCAACAAAGGGAATATAGGAGTCGATTATTTAAGAAAATTGACGCTATAGTTTGGTTACAGATGTTGGTTACTAAAAGAACAGATGCCAAAACACTTACCACCACCGAAAACACACCAGCAAAGGGACTATAGGCGTCAGTTTTCTAAAATAACCGAGGCCATATCCCCTGCCACCACGGCCGTGCTTCCTAGGACAGACGTGGTTCCTGTCCATATAGATGTCGGTTGTTTATCAAAAATTTCCGCCATACATCTTTGGTGTCGGTGCTTTACAAATAATTGACTCCTATGTTATCCCCTGCCACCACGACCGTGGTTCGCAACATGGTCATGCTTCCTGGCCACATAGACGTTGGTTTTTTGTCAAAAATTACCATCGTACGTCTTTGGTGTAGGTTTTGTTCAAATAACTGACGCCTATGTTATGATTTTTTTTAATCAGTTTGCAGGCCTGCTGTATGGCTGGTCACAGGATGAGAACCTGCAGTTCAATTCTAAACTATAGATTTCTGGAATCCATTCATATCAGCCAACAACAGACCACAAACCTGCAAAATTAACAAGATGGACAATATTATATATATGTGATTCACACACATGTATAAACACATTTAATTCACATTATTGTATCATCACACACATGTAGAAACCAATAGAAACCTATAGTTTCTTTCATTTCATCTATTTTCACATTCAAACACATGTAGAAACATTCATGTGATCATTTTCAGACACATATGACAATTCATAAAAATTCATTCACATTCACACAAAAATAATTACGAGAACAAAGTTATTCTTTATTCATCATTGTCATCATTGTTAATAAAATTATATTTAAAAATTCCCTCTCTTCGTAGGGCTTTTGCCCATTCTTGTCTTACATCATCTAATTCATCTTTCGTATAGGGAGCATGTACATCGAAATGCTTTCCACCTGTGTTGAAGTTAGCAGTTTCAAAGACCTACAATGAGAATGATGTATATGTATAATTAATAATATATAATAAGATTGATATATTTCATATTATCTAATGTGACTATGTATAATACATGTTGTATCGTATCGATTTTCATTACGGCATGTTTGATGATTAGGTCCATAAATCGCATCACATAGTAGGCACATTCCCTGCCATTGTCTTGTGTAGCACGCTATAAATTAAAACATACAAAATATTCAAAAATACAAATAAGCACAGTTCACATAAATAATATATACATTGGAGTCAGGAATTTACTTTCACATTCTCCCAAATTAGTGACAGATTCTTTTTCCTAGGGACCTTTCCTCCAGCTTTTTTGTACTCTTGTAAAACCCTACATAAGTTAATGTAACACATTAAATTGCATAATTAAATAGTAATGTAGTAACAGATGTTAACAGATATAAAAACATGAAATATTTCTCACTAGAATAATGGTCTTTTAATTGCATGTCCATGTAATGTATTCAACTCATTCCTCGCATGATCTAGATAATAGATAGTGAACGGCTTAGGGACAATAACTAGTAACTCCCAATGTTTACCACTACAGGTAAGAAAGTAGAAAATTAATAACTCAAAACCCACAATAAAAATGTAATTTTCTTAAGTCCAAATTATAAGAAAAGTAAACTTACTCGACATTGAATGGAGCTATTATCACTGTGTTATTATTTTTACCAAAATATTGAAAAGCATCACATCAGTAATAAGTAACAAAAGAAGGGTCTATATCTACAAGACTAATCAAAGATGGAACCAAATATCCCACATGGGAAAACCCAAAATCTTTACATATCGTGTGTAAGTGGCTGGAAAACATGTATTATGTATGCGCTAATATATAAGAAATCATATCACCGTATATAAAAAAAGGTATTGGATGTATAAACAAGATCTCACCATATCCACAACTCTATTGTAGATGTGTTCAGCCAAGCATAACTAAACAACTCCAAAATATGTTATTTTTGTATGATTGACCTGCATAAATACCTATGCATTAATATGTATGCAAAACTTGTATTACGTATGCAGTAATACGTATGCTAAACTTATATAAATAGATTGTTATCGTATGATTTACCTACTGCATCATCTGGAATAGTAACATTTATAGGGCAATTTGGATCATGTTCGTCGATCCATACTGCCACACCCCTATAATAAGAACCTATCGAGGCGTGTAGGTCCCTTGGAAGCCAACTTGGTAGTTAAGGAGGTGGAGGCCGAGATGTAGCGGGTCTCGTATTTTTTACCTGTATATATAATTTTAGATCAATTGACTCATATATACACAGTACCAAATTAATGTAATGGAAGTTTATCATTCAATATTAGTATAGAGGACATCCGCTTCGGGCCACAGTATCACTCTGCCTACTACATCACCAAGTGTTTCAGCATCTGGGTGTGCATGAGGCAGTGCAAGATCTGTCCAGTCGGGGAGTACATGTATCAGACTCACACGTACCACACCATCTAGTACTGGATGCCCATGAAACATGCACCCTTTAAGGGGTGGGTAAGTCGACGCCTCTGCAATGATATATTCTTAACTTTTTAGTCGGCATGGATTCAACCCCTACAAATTTATGTAAAGAATGTTATATGCATATATACAAAAATATATCATCTTGAATAGACTAGTTACTATGTCATAAAAATACTTACAGAGGACGTGCTAGCTGGTGGGTCTATATGATTACTCCCAACCTCTGTAGTAGGAGTAGTAGGAGAAGCACGGCACGTCACAGGTACTAGATGAGTGGCCGTCTGAGACGTCTGCCACTGAATCATTGCTTCTTAGATTCTCTGGGTAATTAGAAAATCTACCTATACATGGATAAAAGAAACACCAGCTTCTGATTATTGAATTCCCTTTCGCAATAACATTCTAAAAAAAGAATAGGTTACCTCAGTTTGTGAAAGTCCCACTTTTGGGACAGGTTTGCGTTGGGATGGCCCAAAGAACTCTTTGATGCCCACACCAGCCCCTGCACCCCTAACACATCCAGGATATTCTGGGTTACCCATAGTAACTGTCAGTTAATCCCTTGTGTCCTGAGGGATGAACTTGCCTTCCTTCCTCCACTTGTGCAGCTCCCGCTAATCACCATCAACAAAAATTAGTAAGTAAACATAATAATAAGCAATATCGATCGATTGCTCTAAGAGTTTATTTTTACCATTTTTGTAGCTGCCTCAGTAGTTACGGGCTTCGGTATGTCTCCCTTCTTGTTTTGCCTCCCAACTATCCACATAGC
This sequence comes from Alisma plantago-aquatica, assembly GCA_963693085.1. Taxonomy (NCBI): domain Eukaryota; kingdom Viridiplantae; phylum Streptophyta; class Magnoliopsida; order Alismatales; family Alismataceae; genus Alisma; species Alisma plantago-aquatica. Next base: position 320,565,695 of record OY856411.1, on the reverse strand, counting down.
ATGGTGAGGCAGAGGTGCGGGAGCAGTAGTTGATGACTCTACAGTATCCTGTGTAGTAGCAGGATGAGCAGACTCATCTTGTAGTCTTTGGCGAATGCCTGCATATCCTCTTAGACCCATTGTGTGTCCGTGCACATTCAGTGCACGCCTTGCTCGTTGAGCATTGATGATAGCCTAGTTAGTTAGCACATTGATTTGGTTATTAACACTAAAGGTTAATCTTGAATAGGTGAATACATAATAACGTATATTAATTAAATTGGGAGTGGTGCTTAATACCTTGAATTCATCCATTTTTCTTTGGGTAACAAACTCCTCCAGTCTTTGGGGTCCAAGTAGTTCCATTGCTTTGTGGCTTTCTTCTGCCTAAAATTATTTTTTAAAGAGAATACAAACAAAAATTATTATTGTAGAGTTAGTAAAATAGTGATCAATGTCTAGAATTGGAAATCAATCACGATCCTCTTCTCAGCATCGCTTATGTAATCTCGGGTGAGATTGGTCCTATAGTTCCTTAGGACCCTCCCACAGCGTTGCATCACACATTTACGATGCATCTTTTCATCCAGATCAAATATGCTCTGCAAATTAAATAGAATTTCTATTAACTAGTATCCTCAAAATTAGTAATCTACACAAATAGAAATTCAAATAATAATAACTCATGCATAGTTCCTTCCATATATGGTCTTTATTCCCCTTAGGAACATTATGCCAGGATTCTATGTTACGACTGCAATGGCTGCGAGTAAGAACCCCAAGATATGAAATAAATGAGTTGTGGTTCACTCCATATGCATTTCCTGCATGATAGAAATCCACAATCAATTTGGGTCCATTGCCCCTCTGTTGTAGTAACTTGTTCATCATTGTGATGCCCTCACTTTCTCAATTTTCTTTTTTTTTCTCATCAAGTGCTGTAATTTCTTTAGGGGGTACATCACCAACCTAAAATTTGATAAAAAAACACACTTTCATGATATAATTTTAAATGAACATATAAATAGAAACCACATGGATATATTCTTAAAACATTCATTGTCAGGTGGCGCAAGCACGTCCTCACCCTCACGGTGATCATCAGCATGGTCATCATGGGAATGCTCAGCCATCTGAAAGTTCACATTCAAATTATAAATTTCACATTGTAAAGTAATTCACATTGTAAAGTTCACATTGTAAATTACACATTCACATTGTAAAGTTCACATTCACATTGTAAAGTTAACATTCACATTGTAATGTAATTCACATTGTAAAGTTCACATTCACATTGTAAAGTTCACATTCACATTGTAAAGTAATTCGCATTGTAAAGTCCACATTCACATTGTAAAGTTCACATTGTAAAGTTCACAATCAGAAGAAAAAAAACATATAAAAAATATAAACATTCATGACTCTAATATTGTGATCTTTTATCAATTAACAATACTTCATTATGATCCCTACGAACATACAAGTTACTGTGACCCCCAGCTTCAATGTTTGGTGGTGTTAAAAACCCAACTGAGAATGGGTTGGATTCATCATACTTATCATAGTACTCTTCTTCATCTATAGGATCTTCAATGAACCGCCTTTACCATGAATAAAAACCGACCATTTATCATTTGTAGGATCATCGATATAAAAAACTTATTTCACCTGTGATGCCAATATGAATGGTTCACCCTTCTCACCAATCTTTTCGAAGTTCACTAACGTGAAATCCAATTCATCCACTGTAACTCCTTTGTTGTTGTCAACCCAATTACATTTAAAGAGAGAAATTCTAAAATCAACACAGTCAAACTCCCATATGTCTTCAATGACACCATAATATGACATTTTAGCTTTGCGTGGACTCTTATCCTTTGCACTTGAAAAAAACAATAAAGACGCTTGAAGGGTGACCCCACTATTTTGGATGGCACTCTTATCATCTTGAAGCTTTGTGTAATACAAGAATTCATTTATGTCAAACCCTTCATAAGATATAACATTCAATTTGGGTTTAAAGGTGAGGCATTTTCTGGTTTCAGTAAGATTATATGGTGTTTGAGATAGTTGATGTAAGACTTTATCTTCAAACTACTTAATAAATGTCTTGTTATGCTCTCTAGCAAGCCACATTGAATTGGATCGGGATACTGTCTCTTGATGAAATTGGTATGTTCCACGATATAAACACTCACTTCGTCGATGTTGTGGAAAATATACAAATGACCTTGCTCCAACTGCTCATGGCTAATTACTTGCACCCGTGATCCCAAAATTCCTTTGCAAAATGCTCCTCAATATTCTTGTCATTCATAGGAGCGTCATTACCACTCAGAAAGTCATTGCAAAAATCCATAACCTCTCTTTCCACATAACCCTAAATAATACTCCCTTCAGGCCGATAACGGTTTTGAACATCACCTTTAAAAATGATCATGTATCGTTCAAAGGGATACATCCAATGCAAGAAAACTGGTCCCAACATTTTCACTTCCCTAGTCAAGTGGACAACAAGATGTACCATGATATCAAAGAACAAAGGAGGAAAATACATCTCAAGCTGACATAGGGTAACAACCACTTCTCTTTGCAATTTATCGAGAGTATCAGGGTCAATAACTTTGTTGCACATACTATTGAAAAAGAAACAAAGTTTGGTGATTGCAAACCGTACATGCTTTGGCAATATAGATCGAATTGCCACGGGAAATATTTGTTGCATTAGAGCGTGACAATCATGAGATTTAAGACCTATCAACTTCAGATCTTTCATTTATACCAATGTACGGACATTGGATGAGTAACCCTGTGGCACCTTAACATTTACCAAGCATTCACAAAAAGATTTCTTCTCCTTTCTAGAAAATGTGTAACAAGCAAGAGGTAAGTATGTTCTCTGATCGCTACTAACTACTTCTGTTAATTCAATTCTTATTTCCATTTCACGTAGGTTCATTCTAGATTTTATCCCATCTTTAGTCTTACCTGGTATATTCAACAGAGTACCGATGATGCTATCACATACATTTTTCTCAACGTGCATGACATCGATACAATGCCTGACTGTCAAAGAACTTCAATAAGGAAGATCCCAAAATATCGACTTCTTCTTGAATAAAGACTTGTGACTCTGTGTGGCCATCGTACATTGTGATCTTTTGCCAAATTCATTGACGATGTCTTTTACTCTTTCGTAAACATCCTCGCCTGATATAAGTTTAGGTGCACTCTGTTCCTCAGTCTGTCCATTGAATGCTTTGCGCAACCAACGATACGGATGAAATTTTGGAAGAAACCTTCGATGACCAAGATATACAGTCTTGCCGTTGTGTTTTAGTCATATTGAATCAGTGTTCTCTGCACATATAGGACACTATTTAGATCATTTGACACTATATCCAGACAAATTCCCATACGCTGGAAAGTCATTCATAGTGCAAAACAACATAGTGTGCAAACAAAACGTCTCTCTTCGTGAAGCATCATAGGTCATCACACCTTCACCCCAGAGCTTCTTCAAGTCATCAATTATAGGTTCAAGATAAACGTCGATATCATTTCCAGGTTGTTTAGGGCCCGATATCAAAGACGACAACATAACGTACTTATTTTTCATACACAACCAGGGAGGAAGATTTTATATAACAAGCATAACTGGCCAAGTGATATGTTTGCTACTCAATGTCTCGTACGAATTCATCCCATCTGTACAAAGCCCAAGTCTTAGATTCTTGTCTTCTTCACTGAATTTAGGGTACAATAAATCAATCTTCTTCCATTGTGGTGAATCAGACTCGTGTCGTAGGATCCCATCATTATTTTTCTTCACATCTATAGGATTGGAAAACAAGCATTGAAACCGTGGTATTATAGGTAGATACCACATCACCTTGGCAGGAGAACTAGTTTTGGACTCTCCCGAAGTCGTCAATTTATACCTTGACGCACCACATTTCAGACAATATTTCAAATCCACATAGTCCTTTTTGAAATAATACACAATCATTCTGGCATGCGTGTATCTCCTTGGCCTCCATTCCCATTGGGCACAACAATTTCTTTAACTGGTATGTTGAGATCGGCAGCTCGTTTCCTTCAAGAAGAATTTCTTTCAACAAAGACAACAATGACGTGAAGCTTTTGTCGCTCCATCGATTATTAGCTTTTAGTTTATACAATCTCAACACAGCGCTAAACTTCTTAAACTTCCAACATGTGTATAACGGTATCTCAACATCATGCACAATGTTTCTATACATGGGAGGTGGATCGGTGTGCTCTACCCCACAACTATCCAACATCACATCAACAATGTCTACTGGAACTGGTTCGTTCACATCTACGTCATTGGATGCAATTTCTTCTTCCACACAAGCACTACTATCAACATCCACTGGTTTCAGGTTTGAAATCTCCCCATGCCAGTGCCATTCTATATATCCTTGTACAATCACGTTGCACATGACATGAATTTTGATTTCGTCACCAGTGTTGACTTGCAAGTTGTTACCACAATGCCTACATGGATAGTAGAACCTATCTCCAGGTTTTTTCCTATGTTCCTCGGTAAATCTAATAAACTGATCAAGACTGGAAATAAACTCTGGGGTGCAGCGATTGCAAATGGACATCCATGATCTATCCATTCTATGATCAAAGAGAAAACAAGTATATATTACAACAAGATAGGGTCTAGGGTTAACATATTAGAGTTTATGCATGGTTAAAACTTTAGGGTTTAAGGTCTTACATATAATTAATGGTTAAAACATCATAAGTGAGATTAGGTGTTCAAGAACAGTCCCAAACTGGGGACTATCCAAGATTTAATCCTAATGAGTAAATCTTGGACCGGTTTCTAGGCAAACAAATACATGTGATGTCATTCTTATATATAATAAATGTGTACCACCTATCCCATTCTTGAGCACCTAATCTCACTAGTAAGTGTATAATTTGTATTGGGTTTTCAAGAAAATTTTGGCAGCATGTCCCCGCTATTCTCCAAGTACATATGTACTTAGAGAACAAACGGGGAAATGCTGCCAAAATTTTCTTGAAAACCTAATACACTTTATACACTTACATCCTAAGTGAGATTAGGTGTTCAAAAATAGTCCCAAATCGGGGATTATCCAAGATTTACTCCTAATGAGTAAATCTTGGACGGGTTTCTAGGCCAACAAATACAACTATTGTCATTCTTATATATAATAAATGTATACCACCTATCCCATTCTTAAACATCTAATCTCACTAGTAAGTGTATAATTTGTATTGGGTTTTCAAGAAAATTTCGGCAGCATTTCCCCACTGTTCTCCAAGTACATATGTACTTAGAGAACAAATGGGGAAATGCTATCGAAATTTTCTTGAAAACCCAATACACATTATACACTTACATCCTAAGTGAGATTAGATGTTCAAGAACAGTCCCAAACCGTGGACTATCTAAGATTTACTCATAATGAGTAAATCTTAGATGGGTTTCTAGGCCAAAAAATACATATGTTGTCATTTTATAACATTGATTTCAACATTTTGAGTGTCCATGCAAATTCATCATTAAGATAAAGATTACAAATAAATTAGTATGACCTAGGGATGGAGAGATTCATAATTCATTTCAAAATTTTAAACTAGCTCATGCAATATCATCAATCTACATCATACAATAGGGATTCATGTAGATGTTAGGGCGACACATCACTCGAAATCAGAGATTTAACATTTGGGTTTTAATATCGTACATAGATTGATCACAAGATTTCAGAAATATAGTTAATTCAAGATTATGATGAAATGTGTATTAGGGTTTTAATATCTTAATTCAACATGCATAAAAATTTACAGAATTAGGTCAAGCATTAGTATTTAATTGCAAATGTATCTTCTTCTTCCTGATCCCTCCTTACCAAATGGATAAAAGCAAGGTACGGCCTGTGGGCTGGACACAGCGGTTGTGGCTGTGCTGGCCAGCACAGCCATGGTCGCCGTGTCCAGCCCACATGCAGGTCGTGCCTTGCTTTTATCCATGCATTTGGTAAAAGGGGGCAGGAAGAAGAAGAGGTGGAGGAAGAAGAAGAGGTAGAGCAAGAAGAAGGGAAGTAACCTACCTATCAACACGACATAGAGGAAGAAGCAGAGCAGGTAAGAGAGCAGTGGCCGGCCGGAGCAGTGAGCTAGAGCTAGAGTAGCGGCCAGAGCTAGCGACAGTGGTGAGAAAGCGGCGGCGGAGGCGGGGGCAGATGAGCAGTGGACACGGGTGAGCAGACGAATCGTCGGAAACCCTCAATCACACGAGACTGAATGAAACATAGAAAGGGGAAGACTCTGGCTCACGCAGGTGTTGTTAAGTAAACAATAGGTGTCGGTTATTAAAAAAACTGATGCCTATAAACTATAGGCGTTGGTTACCAACAAAAAACTGACACTATTGTTCATTTATAGTCGCCAGTTCCAACTAGAGAAACCGACGTCTATCTTTATATGCTGACAAAAATAAATGTTCTCAAATTAAGACCATATTCGTCAGTTTCCTAATAAAAACCGACACTAAAGGGAGGTGAAATTGTTTGCGGTTAAGCATGCAAAAACACACCGGCGTCAATTATTGTAAGACAACCGATGATAAACATTGGTCAAATTTCTGTCTCGCGGAAAACCTTTAGGCATCGATTTCTTTGTAAACAACCAATGATGTATGTGAAATTTTGGAGGAAATTTTTTTCACTGGAAATTTTGGATTTGGTGGTTAATTTTTGGTGTCGATTTATTATTAAGGAACCAATGCTAAATAAAAGCAATACTCGTGTCTGATCGCCCTTTACAGATAGATGTCAGTTTTTTATTTAACAGACGCTTTATGTTTTAGGCGTCGGCTTTTATATACAATTGACGCCTTTAAAAGTGACGTTATAAGCCATTTCTATAGTAGTGTGTCAAAGTGAACCCAATAACATGTGTTGAGTGTAGTGATTTCATGTCAAAGAATCACACTCACCACCATCATTATGAGAGATGACTGTGACTAACAAGTCATGGTTCCAAGTGTCACTCTCACGGTGGGTCTGTCTGATACACTTGTTCTCTAACAAGTACCTATGTGGTTGGTTTGATATCACTATATCATGACTAATGAGATTTTGCCATCATCCAATAGACAATCTAGTCTTATGTGTCATTATTGTCTATCAACCTTCCACAATGACATCCGACTAGGGACATAATAAGAATGTATACTCTTAACATCTATATGATCTCATCATTTAGGTCCTCAACCTAAAAGCATATGTCATTGAGTAAAACAATTCTTTAGACATTCAATCTGTTTTGTCATTATCTCATAACTGACTGATTCATAATGAATTGGAAGCTTGCCTTTGATGTTTATCAAATCAATCTTAATGTATCCCACTAATAATCCCATGATTGGCTCTCAGGGCATACATACCAATAGTCTCTCTCTATCTCTCTCTATCTCTCTCTCTCTCTCTATGTCTCTCGATGGAAAATAAACAATCGCAATAACAACCATATGATCGTAAGCTTAAGCATTCTAACATTATCATGCATTCATGCAACTTCAAAATACTTAGATAAGGTTAGCGTTACTCTTTTGAGACTCTAACAATCAAACATAATCAGATGGTAGCTAATTATATATGTGAAGAATTAAGACCAAAAGAATGGAGGTAATATTTTCTAAGAGCATATATATATATATATATATTCATTAGTGGTGCAAGTATATACATGTGAGATCCTTGGTGAATACTCCCAACCCATATATGATTTTAGCCACTCATTTTCATGAGAATCTTAACGAATTTACAAATGGACAAGAAATGGAGTATGTAGCGAAGGAGGAGTGAAAAAGCAAGATGAGGTGGGATGAACTGAATAAGACAAGAAGATAGTACACCAACTATAGGCACTGAGTGGTTACAACTGATGGTCACCAACTCCTCGGTGGAGTTGGCACGACTGCAATCGAAGATGGATGTTTGTCCTTCTTATCTATCGAGGTGTGTCAGGCGAGTAGGACGGAGTGGAGGTCACAGTGGACAGTCAGGACTTTCATCCTATCTTCCATGGATTGATGGCTGGTGGGAGGGGTGATGGTCATTCTTTTCTCTGATGGCACTTTGTTGTCCTCTGTGGGAGCATGATGATCTAACCCCTCTTTCATTCGTAAGGCCCATGTATTTATAGGACTTGGTGTAGCATCCTCATGGCTCTCTTTTCCTTCAGCCACAAGTATCTAAGTTCCTTGTCTCGGGGCACATGAGTAAAAGTTTAGAATGATTGTTTTCATAGGGTTTCTACTGGTCACTGGCTATCGGGCAAGGTTGGCCTATAGTGGAACATTCAGTCAATGGCTCTAGAGAACTATGAAGTTAGGGTGACCGTTGACAGATGCCTAGGGTGTCTATCGAAGGCGATTCATGCTAATAATTAGTGGTGAGTCAGGTTGACCATTAGTGTCTAGTGAAGTTAAATATCAATGGGTGATGGATAGGGAGACCTTCAGTCGCATCCTTGATGGTCAGGAAGTTTAGCCTCTTACATTTGAAACCAATGAATGGGGAATCTATTGTCATCCTAACACTTCGGTGAAGGTGTCCATCAACTGTGGGGGCTGATGGTCATTCTGATGCTTGGCCAAAAGTATCCATCGATTGTGTGATATGATGGTCATCGTGTTTTTGCATAAAGCATAAGGGTTATCTACATAAAGGGCTCGGGATTACCATCGAGACAAGGTAAAAATATGTTTCAAATGTAAAAGTAGTAAAAATTGGTATGTCTACATATAAAAGGTGAGAGATAAGAGGTAAGTTAAGGCATGAATTGTCCACAAAACTACATGTTATCATAGAGCTTCCTGCAAACCTCAGACCAGGTACTAGCAACGTATCTGAATGGAAGGACACCCATCAACTCTGCAACACTGCCCTCATCTTCCTCTACTTGAGGATTGCTTGACTCTATTGTCCTACTAATTCAGCAACCCAACATGGTCTTTACACACCTACCACCACCTCTATCGAGGCCTCACATTATCATACCACTGGCCACCCGAGATACCTCACCTTCGCCTCCTTCCCTTTCACCCTAGTGGTTGCAATGCCAGCCTATGTTGGACAACAAAACAATTGACTCCCTTCTTATTCATTCCCCTCAATCCTTCTCTGTGACAAAGTGGATTGTTAGGCTTAATTATGAGGATGGAATTTCTTTTAACGTGTGTAGGATGTGATGGTGTAGAGTTTTGGAATCCTTAAATGTCTAATGACATAAGTGAAGTCAGGCATGTTGAGTTGTTTGAGAGTCCTAGGTGTATTGGTAAAGCTTGAGTGTCATTTGAAGTTGATATCATAACTAAGATCCCTTAACTTCGTGGCCTTTTGAGGTATTTCATTGATTGGTCATATAATTGAGTTTTGAAACCAATCATGAATAGACTGTTGCTTAAGTTGTTATAAAGCTATGGTTAAAATCTAATTATATTTTGATACTCTTGGAGTAGGCTAAATGTTGAGTATTTGAAGTACTTTGGACCAAAGTATTTTATTGATAAACATAGTTTTAATAGTAGGCTTTATCTCACACCCTTACAACATCTGACCTTGTAGCTTAAGGGTGACATGGTTTATAATCGAAAGACTTAGGCTTTCAGCCTGCTCACAATGGTTACCATGAACAATGATGCAAAGCATCAACCAACCCACGTCTTGGTCGTGGTTGGATTAAGGAGACAAAGTGTGGGTAGTTGCTCACTCCATATCCATAAACCATGCAACCCTTATCAACCTCTCTGGGTAATGGAGAGAAACACAATCATACTACCCTAGTTGTATCCTTTCAACCATGAGCTGTAGGTGCTTGGGTAGAGAGCAATGAAAGAGTTGGAGACTCCTGTGATGGTCTTGAGAATGGAGGATCGCCTCCAATAGAAGGAGAAGAGGGTGGCCTCATTGCAAACGCGATCGTGAGGAGAGGAGCAAGAGGGATGGATTTTGTTGATGATCACCCTAAGGCTAGTCCTTGTAGGCTATGCAGACCTCACGAAAGCCTCAGATTTGAGCCTTGAAGTGAGAAGGTGGTTCTCGCATTTATCCTTGACTGCGGCAGAGCCACCTCGACCAGGGGAAGAACGAGCTCCAATGCCAAACCTGCGGAGATAGAGGAGATGCCATATGTGTACAAGCAGCTCCTGGCGATGACCAAATCCTTGTTGGAAACATGGCTCATGCCAGAGGTGATGTGAGGATGAGCAGAGAGCGGTATTAATGGGCTTGTGGAAGCAGGTCTCTGGAGCAAAATCTAGGGATCAATGGAGTTGTGAAGGTCATGACGAAGTTGTGGGGAGATAGAGGTGGCCTTGGGGGCTACTAAGAAGCACTCCTAGATGGTTGATTTCTCACTAGGGGAAGCCTTATGGCGGCAGGCCTCATGCGTTGAAGAATAGAGGGACTCGTGTAGAACAGGAAGTAACGCTTTGGGCGAGAAGTTGAGAACGTGAGAGAGAAGTTTTGGTTGGTTCAATTCAATGGACTAGCCACGTACTGATTAGAGAACCCTGCAACCCAGCCCAGGCCGGTTAGCCCAAGCGTGCAGTAGCACCACCCTGTGAAGCATGTGGCGAAACGCCACTGACCGAAAAAGGTAAATTACCCAATAATTATAGTAAATATACAAATCTTGCATAATTCATATTAAATAGCTCGCTTATCAAAAAATTACAAACAAGGTAGAAAAATTCTTATAAAAATGTGTAGAACAATATGAAATCATAATATCAAGCTTTTGATACACGATTATTAGTGATATCTTATTAGTTTTGAAATGCTTAATTGATAGATAATATATATCAAAAAATGACCTAAAATTATGATAAAATGTCAGTAAATCCATATTCTTGCTTATAATCCATCTGATGTCAGATATATGTTGATTCACAAAATCATGTATTTTGCTTAATGTGGCTAATTAAGACTTTTAACCCCAAATAAAATCCATTAAATACATGCATGCTTCATAAATGATGAAATTTATAGAATAAGCTCATATCCTTATGTGGAACCTCAAATTTTATTATGAGATCATGACAATTCATAGAATTTGTTTTATATGAAGATGAACCTTGATACATGTCATGAAACCCTAATTTAGGTTAATGATGTAACCTAGGATTAATTAATGTTCACAAAAATGCTATGGAAGATAATGTTCAAATAATGAACTATAATCTGGAATATGACATCAGTAATATAAATCTAAGGCAAGAATACAAATAATCTTGAGAATATCATAATGAGATAAGGTAAACCCTAAAATGGATATAATTAGGATTAAGAGGATGAGAACCTGATGGTGACATGGTATTTTCTTATCACGGTTTACCAGGATGTAGATGATATGAGGATATGATGATTAGGTTTGTCTTGATCAAGGTACACAATTACCTCTGCTTGTGGTATATGTGTAGTAAAATACTTGGCATATGATATTGGATGAAATGATTGTTCTTGTATAATATGTTGCATGATTTTCCATACTTATTGTTATGAACACATGAAACATAATATATCTATTCTATTATATCTAAGCACTTCAACTCTTTGGTAGTAAAGTGCTGGAAAATAAGTACTTCAACTCTTTGGTAGTAAAGTACTTCAAAGTGATTCAACTCTTTGGTAGCAGATCGCATTATCAAATCATCCAACTCTTTGGTAGTAGATCATAAAGGCCTTAATGCATTCAACTCTAAGGTAGTAAATGCATGGATTTAATAATGGAAAATATGCCTAAAATATGTGTTCTCTTTTTTTAATGAACATCTTTGTGCAAGTATATGATTTTCTTATATTTGTTTATAACTGCCAAGTATTAGTTTTATCTTATTTCCAAGATATGATGACAGGCATATAAAAGACATGTAGGCTTACTCACTACAATATTCTTGAATGTTGTGCTGACGTGTACCACATGTAATCTTTTATTTAGGTTGTGGACATGTGTTCTTGAAGACCCAGGATAGTTGAGAGTTGCGTAGAGAGCTGATGTACAGGTGGACCTATTGTCTTAAGATCCTATAGTTTAGTGGTAGTACATGTACATGTAGAAGTTTGTTGTTCAATGTGTAATATCAAATGTTGTAACAAGTCATGTTGTAATTATATGTTGAATGGTGAAGATGTGTTGTATGGTTTTATTATTGTTCATGTGCTTGTGCTACTGATTGTTTCCTTCCGACCCCCTTGATTTTCTTCTTCTTAGCCTAGTGTGGGATGTTTAAATTTAGATTCTCATTGAGGTGAGGGTTTAAATTTGTACGTCACACATCAGAATAATTTTTAGAAAATCTAGGGATGTCAAAGGTGGTATCAAAGCATGATTTATAGCAAAGCCTTGTTGGGTTTTAGGGGAGACAGAGAAGGAAGTGGAAACAAAAATTTATTCTCCCAAACCTAGAACGAAGGAATTGTTTCAACGTATATACAATAGGAAGGATGGTTTGTAGAAACAAACCTTATCCCGAGGCTTGCTCAGTGACGTTACCTCACGGTTTGCGTGGTCTTCACCTTCGGTCTTGGACAGTGTCTGTGCAGCTCCTAGTCTCACCGGGACTGTCAGGATTGACAACTGTCCTCTGAGTGGCAGAAGTCTCCCGCCTCTAAAGTAGTCCACACAGACCACCTGGAACTCTGGTCTCCTTGTCCCACAAGGAATTAGAAGGAATCACACCCTCCTATTAGTGCACTAGCCACCGACACACTCTCCTGCCACCAGTCGCCTTTCTGTAGTTGACTTCCCCTTGTTTTGCCTTCCTTGTCGGGTAGCACTTGCTCGGGCTCTCTCAGTTACCACAACCAGAGAGAACGACAACTTTGTAGAGTAATTGGTGTTCTCAGTTGTTGTTGAGAAGCCCCCAATACCCCTATATATATAGGAGGGTCATGGGACATGGTTCTCTATCCTGGGCAATGCGGGATTAAAGCAGGAGTAGAAGGGTTTGGAATTTCCACAAAATATGACATACTGTGACACTTGAACCGATCGTTTCAAGCATGAAATGGTCAGTTGGGGACTTGAGCTGATCGGTTCACACCTGAACTGATCGGTTGGGACACCTAAAATGGTCGATTCACTTCTGAACCGATCAGTTCACTGCCCTGGTTAGTTCCCGATTGACGTTTCCTCTTTTATTTCAAATTGATCCAAATACTAATCCTTGTTCCAATTAAATTGGACAAGTGAAACTAAAGGAAATTTCTTACCAACCTAACTTTCCCAACTTGATCATTTGGACTAGTTGAGCCGATCAATTCAATCCTTAAACTGGTCATTTCAGCCTGTCCTGAGCCGATCGACTCACCAACTGAGCTGATCGGTTCACTAAGCTGAGCCGATTGGTTCATCATATGAGCCAATCAGTTGGGAGTGCAGACTGTGAAAAATTAGTCAATTGCAGTTCCAATCAATCTGATACTCTTAAACATCTGGTCCAACACCTTGAACACTATGATTTTGAGCTATCAATTAATTGAGTGTTTAATTGAACTACTAAACTCCTTTAGCAATCAATCTAAACATCGTTTGTGGACAAACTCCTCTTCCAGGTTTAATCCTATGTGCGTGACCCTGTAGGTCCATTTCACATTGGCAGTGATAGTTCATAACACTTATGACTTCACAAGCAAAGAGTGGTGTTTAGTCGCACATCTGTGCTACCCAAGTGAAAAGGAAAGTTGGAGAACAACTTTCAATCCTACAATCTATGAATGGTGTTACAACGAGTGTATAATTCCTTTATCACTGATATCTCGAATGAACTCAAGGCATGGATCAGTCATCCTTTCAACGTTCATTCACTTTCTTGATCTCAAAGTAGATTGAAGGAGTTGGAGGATATATGTATGACATTGATATCACATATTGATTCACACATGCGTGCATGCCTATCTCAAACATACTCATCAAGTGGCCATGAATATCAAACTCCCTTAGGAGGGACAAATCCCATATCTATCACTCACCCCTCAAAAGCCCCATGCGTCAAAGCCATCCAATCATCACCTTTATAACAAACCATGATTCAGGACTACGTTTGATGATGTCAAAATGTACCTAACGACATGTGTTTAGTGTAGTGATTTCAGGTCAAACTCATGGTGGGTCTGTTTGGTACACTTTGTAAGGACCCTGACCTTCGTTTTGGGCATACCCTATTTGTTTTTCCTAAACCTTGTGCTTGGTTGCTTGCTAATTAGAGTTTGCTTGTGCTTTGTTGAGAGTTGGAGGTGCTACTTGCAAGTAGGGTATGCCCAAGGTATCGCCCAACCTGAGCTAGGGTTGAAGGGCAAGTTTTCCACCTTGAGAGATGTCTTTCTCTCTCTTTGCTTCCTCTAGGGTTGAGAGGAAGGTCTGGGCTCATGCCCTGAGTTGTCTTGGGCGTGGTTGAGCTCTTTTGGGCCTTGCCTTGCTTGGTTGAGCCCTGTATCAGGCAAGGTTGCTTCGTATCGGCCATGGGGTATCGCCCATGGGGGTGTGTCGACCTTTGACCTTTGTTGACCTCCTTGCCTTAGTTGTGTCACCCTAGTTTGTACATGTGGCCGAACCTTGGATGAGTGGTGGCATGGCATGCACATGAATTTTGCAAAGTGGTGAACCATGTGGACAAGTGTCCCTTGGTAAGGCGACACCTTGCCTTGGTTTAACCTTGACCCTCATCTATATATGCCTTGTCTTTCTCTTCCTTAGGACCCCTTTTAGCTATTTGTTGCTCCTCTCTTCCTTTGTGCACGATACATCTTCCCTTTGGTGTGTTTGGTGGCCGATACAGCTTGTTGGAGCTAAGGTTGGTGGCCAATCCCCTTGGAGGAGTTCTTCTTCTTCTTCTTCTTCCTTTATCTTGGCGGCCGAACCCTAGGTGGGTCTTGTTCTTTGGTGGCCGAAAGTGGTGTGCTTGGAGCAAGGAGCTTGAAGTTTGAAGCTTTGGAGCTTGAGGAGCTTACTTAAGGCGGGTTACATAACTTATAACCCTAACTATACTACCTTCTATGTGTTGCATGATTCATAGATGTCGAATATCGGCCATGTGCATGTTATGTTTCTTGTTCTAGTATATGTTGTTGATCTATGGATATAGTGAGCATGATGTTGTTGATGGTTTATATGTCTTTGTTCTCGCTGGCCAAACTTTTAGTTTGGATGTTTCCTTTGGTAGCAATACTACTTTCTCTCCTTGGTTATGAGAAGTGAGTTTGAGCTCTATGATGTAGGCAATACCCCTCTCTCGTTTAAGTTGAGAGGTGAGTCTACATCCTAGTTGCTTGGGCAACACTCTACTCTAACCATGGACTTGAGAGGTGAGCTCTTGGATGGATGATGACCTAGTTGGAGGAGGAAGATGACCTTGTAGTAGTGCTACCTGATAGTTAGTCTTCAGTTGCACCCTTGGCTGTTGTGCCTAGTTGGAGTTTAGCTTGGTGGCCGATAACCTCATAATTGGGCGATATGCTTTGTTGAGTGTCCTGCACGATACACCTAGTTAAGATAGTTGGCTTGGTGCCCGATGTGCCTTGGACGTTATAGAGCATGGTAGGCTATCCTTATGTTGGGCGACATGGCTTGGTCGTGGTGATGCCTGAAATGGTGGCATATAAAAATCCTAGATGTTGCTTTGATGAAGGCCGATATGGAGTGCTGCCCTTGACCGATAGGCTTCCTTGAGGTGCTTTTGTGTCCCCTGTGTTGTGAATAAGTTTGAGTGATACCATGTCGTGCTCGAGCGCCATGTTTTTGACAGTACAAGCCTTGGGCGATAGAGTGGTGTGGCTTTATAATAGGAACCCTAATCCTAGATGGGTGGCTTAGTCAATGTAGATAGATAGTCGATACATGCTTAGCCTTGAGTGCATGATACACTATCTTTTCCTAGTTGTACTATAGTGCCCTGTGCACTTGGTATGCACGACAGAGTTACACAATAGTGCCTTGATCTCTATTTGCACGACACCCTTGGGTGGTGGTCAATACCTTTTAGAGTTGGCCGATATGTGATTACATGCTTAGGCCGATATGCTTTTTGTAAGGGATGCCACCCTTCCCGATACGAGATGTGGTGAGGGACACACTACCTGTCACACCTTTAAGTGAGGGTTGCGGAAGCTTTGGTAAGGGTTCTGGTAACCCGTGATGTATGTAGATGATAGTTCCATGTTAATAATGATATTACATGTGCTATGGTGTAATCACCTTGAAACCTGCAACTGTGATAATGAGATCAGATGATAGGTTGTGAACTAGGAATTTTGGCAGGATACGATGTTGCTACAACTCATGTATATGACTACATGTTTGGGATCTGATAAATGCTTATGTTTGATAATAAAACTATGATCTCTACTACTGATGTGTAATATACTCACAGATCTTGATCTATGCTTGATAGTATGATAATCCTATAAATCCATGATGACTTTGGTTATCTTTATGGATGTGTATACTAACCATGTAGGTATTTCTATGTGGGATCATAGCATATAAGGGCTGTGAGATGTATGTGCTTGAGTAGCACTAGGTGAGATAACGAATTGATAGGTCTGAGGACCTGATATAAGGCTGAGTGTCTAGTTGAGATGAGATGAGGGATGCGTTCCCAGACGTTCATGCAAGTTTATGATGCCCTGAGAGGCAGTGGTGATATAATGAGGGATTGAGGTCCCAGGACAGTATGAGGTCCCAGGAAAATATGATGATCACAATAATGATGTAATTCTATAAGGTTGTGTTTATACCCTTGTTTGCCTCAACAATTAGCTTAAAATATACTAATTAACTATAGATGAACATATCATGTAGTTTGCCCTGGCCATAGTTCCATCATCGTCTGTCTCAGGGTGATGGTGAAATAGGTTTTATCCTACGGGATTTTCCTGGAGCGCATATTGTTGAATATGTGAGGTTCCCCTAGCCTAAAATAGGAGGAACTATGTACCACTGAGGATATATGGAGAATGGTGAACACACCCATGGCTCAGGGTATGTGATGAAGAGCATGATGCGTTCATGGCTCGGAAGTATGTACTAGCACCTATGATAAGGTGAGCTAGAGATATGGGTAGCTTGAGGAGCTGGCCCAAAGGATGAGGCCCTACAAGCATAAGACTGTGGCCTTGCTTGATGATTCGTGTATTGATCATGAGAAGGTGAGGTCATGGAGTCCGGATCTCATTAGACCTTGTATGGCACCGGATTGGGCTTCACAACCAATGGCTGGATTTGAGCAGGGAAGGCTCACTTCCTTAGGGCATAATAACACGTAATTCAGCTGGATATTATGTATTACTTAGAACAAAATATGAAACATTATTTGAGGACTTGTTTATGGAATATTCAGTTACCTGCTACATTTGCTTATACGATCTTGATATAATGTGGTAAGTTCTCCTATAGTTTATCTTGTCAATCATGTTCCATAAATAGAATCTGCATACGGGCCTCATGGATATCCTGGTAAGGTTGATGGATGTTATACTCTTGCTCAGTATGTTGCTCATAACAAGTTATCTTCTTTATCTGCTTTACATTATAAGGTTTTATAGTTGTGGCGATGAGTTATGTTTCTCACTGGGACTGTGTGTCTCACCCCGCTAGTTTACAACCTTTTTAGGTAATCGTGCTGGTCGAGGTGGTGACCCCAGTTTTGAGGCTGAGCAGCAGGAGGAGCAGTAGTCGTCAAGAGGTGGATGCTGCTATTTTGGTCTTTTGTAGAGTCCTAGATGTCATCCAAGTAATCTCAGGTCTGTGATAAATTGGGTTTTCTAATTTCTTTTATACTTTGTTCCTTTAATCTTTAATCTAATTCAAAACCCTAACTCTCCTAAAGATTAATTGACCACTCAAAAATGGGAATCTCGAGCTCAAACTTTATCAACATATGGTGTATGCTATGGTGAAGCTATGGTCCAAATTTCATGTCATTTGGACATTCCTAGCTCCCTCTATGATTTTTACAAGATTTGACTTAGGTTTACCTAATATTTGTCACGATTCAAATTATTTAACCTATGTTTGCTATTTTGATATTTGGTCACGCGGCGCTGACGTTAGCAATCTGCGGTCCTTCCCTCGCGAGCTATCTGGACCATTGGATGGCACATCCATGGATCCAGGGCGGATCGAACGTTCCTCCGATCATCCCCTACCTCTGATCACTCCACGAAAATGTGGCTACAGCCACCCCGTGCAAGGGAAACCCACTCCCCGTCACTCCACGTCACCTCGTGCAAATCTGACCAAGGCAAACGTCTCCCCTCACATCCACAAACCTGCTGACCCCTCGCACGACCCGTGCTGATGATCAGAACCATCCCCTCGATTGCCACCCATAACAACAGGCTCCAGCACACCAAACTGGAATTGGGCTTCTCACGCTCAGACCCTCTCCCGTCTATATAAACCCCATCATAGCTCCGCCGACACCTCTTTAGTCCTCTCTTGCCTTCAATTTGACCGAGGGAAGCTTCGACAAACTCCAACCCACAGCCAACACCTCTGGTAGCTTCCTCCATGGAGTGAGCACTGGATGAGCTCCTTCTTCCCCTCTTCACCCTGAATTAACCATCCCCTTAGCTTTGTGGTGCCTTCAACTACCTAGGAGGCACCTTGAAGGATCTCGAAGACACCCGTTGCTCTCTCGAACTCCTCCCTCTGCCGCGGAGCTACCTGTTGCTCCGACCACCTAGGTGGCGCACTGCTGCAAGGGGAGCTATGACCTGAGTGTGAGCCGCCCTGACTCGAATCACCCTCACGAAGGTGATCCCAGCCTTGTCCTCGCACGAAAGGCAACACAACAGTCGCACGAGCTCACCAGAGTTCACCTCCCCTGCCTGTTGTGAGCGTCGAGCAAAAAGAAGAGAGGGACCCGCTCGAGTCTAGTTCGACCAGTGAGGTAAATCCACCTCAGCAACACAGATCTTTTCTAGCTTATGCGTGTGAGATCTCGACCGTTGGATCTGAACATCCAACAGTCCACGCTTTTGCTATTTTCATTTATCAATTCAAAGTTCAGTAAATGACCCAATCTTGGGAAATTCATTAAAAATAGTAGTAGTGTCAGAAAAATACGAATAAATACTCCATTTTGATCACAAAATTGCAAGGATCATGAATCTGACATATTTGGACCCTAAATCTAACTCGAATAAATATTCATATTTATTTTGTCTATATCTAATTTAATTATTGGGAAAAATACTCGAACCTGTCTAAATCACCAAAAACCTGGGATAATTATATTTTCGCATCTATGTAATTATGGAACTATCAAATCCAATTATTGAGACTCAATTATCAATTAAACCTAATTATCACTCTTTTCCCGACTTTGACTTATCAATATGTGCATAATTATCTAAAGACCATGGTTCTGACTTTAGGACCCTACTCTGAGGTGACATTAATAATCTTGGATTCAAATCCATACTCTAAGATTCATACTCAACTCTCATGGCTCCAAAGCTAATAAAAGGGCCTTTCATATACTCTTTAGATTAATGGTGATTTGATCAATAAAATTAATAAATACCAAATTTCCAAATAATTTCAGGAAATCAAAGGTACCAGTGAGGAGCATCTCTGGACTCTCCACTTCTGTATAGAAGGTACGCCATTACCCTCATTTGGCTCATACTAGTGAATGGTTGTATTGTACTTATAAAAGACTTGGCATATGATAATGTTTGAAATAGATAGCAATGTATGATTGATTTTGCATGTTATTTTGTATAAGGTATGTTACCACACCTGAACATAAAATGCTTATTCCATTATATTATAGCACTATATCTCTTTGGTAAGCATAGTGCTTGAGGGTGATCTATCTCTTTGGTAAGCAGATCACCATATGAAATGATCTATCTCTTTGGTAAGCAGATCATGAGGCCTTAAAGCATCTATCCCATTGGTAGGCAGATGCATGAGTATATAATGGAAAAATAAACTTAAAAGATGTCTTTGATTTTTTCCATTTAAAAATCTTGGTTCATGAATATGCCTGATTTTACTATACTTTGCTAAAGTACTAGTTTTAATACCCCTGCCATGTCTCTTGTGTTTTTGTTTTTCCAAGATATGATGAGTGGTATATTTGAAGACACATAGGCATACTCAGTAAAATATATTTATATATTGTGCTGACATGTACCATAAGCAAATGTTTTATAGGTACCTTCTACTTATGATGCTTATGATGAAAGTAAGATGATATTGCTACTCAATATGCTGGCGCACAAAAATCATATCTATCATGGGGATGCTAAAGCTAAATGGGACTGTTAGATTATGTTCTTTTCTTCTGTAATTAGTTTCTCATGTATTAAGTTTTCTTCTGTAGAACTCCTATGCCTTCGGGCCCCTATGTAATGAACAATTTGGTTTATGTATGGAAGCTATTTATTCGGTGCATTTATATATTCATGTGTTTGATCCACTCAGGGACGGGCAACTTTAACTTTATTCTACACCTTATGTTGGCGCCTGAGGTGTAGAGTGGAGTTAGGTTGTTAACCCGTGACAGATGGTATCATAGCAGGCACATGAATCAATATAAGTGTACCAAATAATTAGTAACCTTACCTAGACCTCGGTTAACCTACATTTAGCAGTAAATTGTCGAGGTGTCTAGAAGGGTACCTTGCGGAAGGTTCTGACATAATTACTCTCCCCATTTGTTTTCACGGTGCGAGGGTTCCCGCCGCAAGCTATCTGCCTGGCTAACGCAATTATTGTTAAATTGGGCACCCTTATCTTAAAAAAATCTTTCCTCTCATCTTTTCTCAATTAGGGACTACTCCGTCAACCAACCTATTAAGTGAATAATACACATTAGGCTTCTCATCTATTTCCTCTCTCATGACTATGATCAATGATATGCTCTCTCTATTACATGGGTAGATTCGGAAATGGAGACAACTAAAAGACATGAAAAATTGGAAAAAAAACGTGCCATGATTGCTAAATCTTTGTTGCTTGCTTTATGATCTATCTCAAATCAATCTCTAAACTATATGTTATAAAAAAATGCAGATGCCTCCAAAAACTAGGTCCAAGAGAACAAGATCTAGTGATGGCTCTGGTGATGAATCTCAATCACGCCCTAGTAAGACCAGGGCTGTAGGCAATTGGGAAGAACAAAAGAAGGTGATGTTGGAATGTATGCATGCCCTAGCCCTAAAAGAAACCAACAATAGTGCCTCATCCTCTAGTACCAACCCTGAAACCACCATTAGTGACTTCCTAAAGCTCAAACCCAAAACCTTTCATGGGGAAGACTTAGGTGAAGTCCTAGATAAAGCTGATGCATGGATCCTATCTTTTGAAAATGCCTTTAGAGCCCTTAAGTGTCCTGAGGAAGATAAAGTCACCTTTGATACCTACCAACTTAGGGGGTCTGTGAAGTTGTGGTGGGAAAATTATTACCATACACTAGCACTTCCAGATGCCCCCATAGGTTGGGAGGAGTTTAAGGGGATCTTTACCAACCGTTTCATGCCCATATATGCTAGGAAGGAGAAGAAGAAACAGTTCCATAACCTCACCCAAGGAAACCTATCTGTTGCTGACTATGTTAGGGCCTTTAGACTCCTAGAGCATCATGCTCGCAACCTTGATGAAGATGAAAAGATTGAACACTTCATAGATGGCCTTAACTAAGAAATCAAAGTTCACCTTTGTACCTCCACCCATCCTACCTTTGAAGCTGCCATCAACAATGCCCTTACCCAAGAAAGAACCTTAGGGAAGAGCAAAATACAAAGTTTGGGATATCTAGGTTTAACTGATGCCTCCGTCACCAAGGAAAAGGATAGGAAGAAGCCTAATAGCCATGGCAGGGGAAGAGGAGGAGGAAATCACCACAGAGGTCAATCATACCGAGGAGGACCAAACCGGGGAGGCCGAGGTCAAAGTGGATCATACCGGGGATCATCTTCGGACCCCAACCGTTGCAGAAACTGTGGAGGAGTACATGCTGGAAAATGCAAGTTTGAGAAACTTGTATGATACTACTGCAAGAATGAGGGACATATGAGGTATAATTGCCCAAATCTGGTCCAGGGGGCACCTCAGAACTGTCCTACCCCATTACCTCAGCTTGGAGCTCCACCTGTTCAGCCAACTGTCCCTATAGCTCAGGCTCAGCCAGAACATCGTCAGGGCCGAGTCTTTGCAATTGATGCAGAGGAAGCTAAGGCAAATGACAATCGTCTGATTGAAGGTAATAATGTTAAAAATTCTTTATTGTAATAAACCTTTGAAAGCCATGATCTCATATAAAATCATTATGTAGGTATGATATTTCTCCAAGATCATCCTATTGTGGCCCTATTCGATTCAGGATCAACCCATACCTTCATATCTAGAAATATTGCTTCCATGCTCAAGTTAGAGATTAATGATCTAGGTTATATCTTGGATGTGACAACTCCCAGTGGCCGAATTTATACTTCTCTTCAGAAAACCAAAACCTTACTTTTTTCTTTGGGTGGTCATCAACTTCAATCTGCTTTCATTCTCCTTGATATGGAAGATTTTGACAAAATTTTGGGGATGGATTGGCTCTTTTTCAACTTTGCTATGCTTGATTGCCGAGGCAAAAAAGTAGTCTTTTGTGCACCCAATTCTAAAACTTTGACTATTTTCGGGAGAAAAGAAAGAAACCGAAATATGATTGTTTCTTCTCTTAAAGCCGAATCTTTGATAGCCAAAGGATGTAGAGCCTATCTTGCTGTTGTATTTGTGCATGATCCTAACGTGAGACCTTTAGAGAGCTTGGATATTGTAACGTCCCAGGACTTTGAGGCCTTAGATAAGATGATCTTAAAAGGAATGATTGGACTACCCATATCACCAAGGTGCACCTCCTTTTCAGGAAGCCCATCTCTAAAGAACTCCATAGTTAAGCGTGCTCAGCTTGGAGTAGTACTAGGATGGGTGACCAGTCGGGAAGTTTATCCTGGCTTGCGCGTGAGTGGACCAAAGCGTGCAGTTAAGGCTAGTGGTGGTTTGTGGGGCCAGTCGTCATTCCTGAAACTCTACTAGACCTTGGGCAGTGGGCCCAGGCGTTACAAATGGTATCAGAGCCATAACCCCTCCAGTAGGTGGGGCCCGCATGGGCATGTGGCATGCCAGTCTTGAGCCGTGCAGTCCATGCCTGTAGGAAAGGGTTGTCCATGGTTGACGTAGCCACCCTTGCACTGGTATTTCGTGATCGAGAGTTGGGTGTCCATGGGCCATTGTGGGTCTGCACTGAAATGGGGTCAGATTATGTGGCCATATAGTTGAGCCTTGACGAGGACGTCAAGAATCTAAGTGGGGGATGTTGTAACGTCCCAGGACTTTGAGGCCTCAGATAAGATGATCTTAAAAGGAATGATTGGACTACCCATATCACCAAGGTGCACCTCCTTTTCAGGAAGCCCATCTCTAAAGAACTCCATAGTTAAGCGTGCTCAGCTTGGAGTAGTACTAGGATGGGTGACCAGTCAGGAAGTTTATCATGGCTTGCGCGTGAGTGGACAAAAGCATGTAGTTAAGGCTAGTGGTGGTTTGTGGGGCCAGTCGTCATTCCTGAAACTCTACTAGAGCCTTGGGCAGTGGGCCCGGGCGTTACAGATATGGTGAGAGATTATCCGAACATTTTTCCTGAGGAGCTTCCAGGGCTGCCTCCAGTTCATGAGATTGAGTTCTCAATTGAGTTAGCACCGGGCACCACACCAGTCTCAAAGGCACCTTATAGGATGGCACCTATCGAGTTTGCAGAGCTCAAGAAACAATTAGAGGAACTTCTTGATAAAGGCTTCATCTGTCCTAGTACTTCTCCTTAGGGTGCACCTGTCCTTTTTGTTAAAAAGAAAGATGGGTCAATGCGAATGTGTATTGATTATCGCATGATCAACCAAGACACCATTAAAAACAAATATCCCCTCTCAAGAAATGATGATTTGTTTGATCAGCTTCGTACTGCCATTGTGTTCTCCAAGATTGACCTTAGATCAGGCTATCATCAATTACGAGTAAAAGATTGTGATATTCCAAAGACAGCTTTCAGAACTAGATATGGACATTATGAATTTGTGGTAATGTTGTTTGTCTTGACTAATGCTCGTGGAGTATTTATGAATCTAATGAATATTGTCCTCCAGCCTTTCCTTGACAGCTTTGTTGTGGTCTTCATTAACGATATTCTTATATATTCAAATTTTGTTGATCAACATAGTGAACATCTCCAGAAAGTCCTTGATGTTTTGAGAGCCCAGAAATTGTATGCCAAATTATCTAAATGTGAGTTTTGGATTGACCAAGTCATGTTTCTTGTCCATGTCATTTCGGGTCAGAAAATTTTTGTTGACCCTGCTAAAGTTTTAGCTATCCTTGATTGGAAAGCCCCTATCAATGCTTCTAAATTTTTTTGGAGCTTCCTTGGCCTAGCAGGCTATTACCGTCGTTTTATCCTTAATTTTAGCAAAATAGCCCTTCCCATGACTAAACTTACCAGAAAGGATGCCAAATTCGTTTTCACTCCTGAGTGTGAAGCTAGTTTCCAAGAATTGAAATCTCTCTTGACTTCTGCTCCTGTTTTGACCTTACCCTCTGGTAATGATGGTTTTGTAATATATTCTGATGCTTCCAAAATGGGTCTGGGTTGTGTCATCATGCAAGATGGTAAAGTTGTTGTCTATGCCTCTAGACAATTGAAACCTAATGAGTTCAATTATCCAACTCACGATTTGGAATTAGCTGCCATTGTCTATGCTCTCAAAATCTGGAGACATTATCTATATGGTGCTACTTTTGATATATTCACAGACCACAAAAGTCTCAAATACCTCTTGACTCAGAAGGACCTCAATCTTCGATAGAGGAGATGGTTAGAGTATCTAAAAGATTATGATTTCACAATTGCATATCATCCGGGCAAGGCCAATGTTGTAGTGGATGCTCTTAGTCGCAAGAAGTCAATTTGTGTATCAATACATCTGGAACCTTCATCTTTTGGGTCATCTCAAGCAGAATTTGACTCTATTATTCTGGAAAATATCAACATTATTCCCAGCCTTCTTTCTGAACTTTTGACGTCTCAAAAGAACAGCCCTAGCATGGAGGAGATGATCGCTCTCATGGCTAAGCCCCAGACACATCTATCTGTTGGTATTGACGGTGGACTAAGGTACAAGCATAGGATGTGGGTACCTAAAGAATCAGATATTAAAAAGCGTATACTGCAAGAGGCACATGGATCTAAGTATTCCATACATCTTGGATCTACTAAGATGTATAAGGATTTACAGAGACACTTTTGGTGGAGAGGTATGAAGAATGATATAGCGGAATTTATCTCTAAGTGTCTCACTTGCCAGCAGATTAAGGCCGAGCACCAACGTCTCGGTGGTCTATTGCAACCCTTACCAATTCCTGAATGGAAATGGGAAAATATCACCATGGATTTCGTGGTGGGACTACCCAGGACCAGGAAGGGTTATGATGCAGTTTGGGTCATAGTAGACCGGTTGACCAAGTCTGAACATTTCTTACCTATGCGGACTACGACCAAGGTTCCTGAGCTTGCTGAGCTATATATTAAGGAGATTTTACGGCTGCACGGAGTACTAGTATCTATTATTTCAGACCAGGATCCAAAGTTCACATCACATCTATGGAAGCAGGTGTAGAATGAGCAGGGTACACAATTGAATTTCAGCATCACATATCATCCCCAAACTGATGGCCAGTCAGAACGCACTATCCAAATCTTGGAGGATCTTCTCAGAGCATGTGTTTTAGATTGGGGAGGATATTGGGATTACTACCTCCCATTAGCAGAGTTCGCATACAATAATAGCTACCAATCAAGCATTGATATGCCACCCTATGAAGCTTCTATGGTAGGCCATGTAGATCCCCTCTCCATTGGGATGAAGTCGGAGAAAGGAAGATGCTAAAGTCTGAGGAGTTGCAACTTTATGCTGATAAGGTGTCCTTAATTAAGCAGAGGTTGAAATGGGCCCAGGATCGTCAAAAGTCATATGCTGATGTGCACAGGTCTGACAGACAGTTTAAAGTTGGTGACTATGTTTTCCTGAAGATTAGACCTATTCGTGCCACAGCCAAGAACAAAGGGAAGCTTAGTCCGAGATATGTGGGTCCTTTTGACGTTCTGGAGCACATTGGTGAAAGTGCTTATCGGCTTGCTCTTCCTCCGCAGTACAACATGATGCATAATGTTTTTCATGTATCCAACTTGAAGCAGTATGTCAAAGATGGCAGTCATGTGCTGAATCACGAACCTCTTGAGTTGCGGGAGAATCTCTCTTATCCAGAACAACCTACAAAGATTCTCGACTCCAGGGTCAAAGAACTCACGAACAAGCAAATCCAGATGGTAAAGGTGCAATGGAACCATCACGGTGCAGAAGATGCTACTTGGGAGCTACGAGCAGATATGGAGCAACGTTTTCCTCACCTCTTTCATCCAGTTTAATTTTGAGGACAAAATTTCTTTTAAGTTGATTAGGATGTGATAAAGTGGGTTTTCTAATTTATTTTATACTTTGTTCCTTTAATCTTTAATCTAATTCAAAACCCTAACACTCCTAAAGATTAATTGACCACTCAAAGATGGTAATCTCGAGCTCAAACTTTATCAACATATGGGGTATGCTATGGTGAAGCTATGGTCCAAATTTCATGTCATTTGGACATTCCTAGCTCCCTCTATGATTTTTACAAGATTTGACTAAGGTTTACCTAATATTTGTCACGATTCACATCATTTGACCTAAGTTTGCTATTTTGATCTTTGGTCACGCGGTGCTGACATCAGCAATCCGCGGTCCTTCCCTCGCGAGCTATCTGGACCGTAGGATGGAACTTCTACGGATCCAGGGCAGATCAGATGGTCCTCTGATCATCCCCTACCTCCGATCACCCCGCAAGAACGTGGCTACAGCCACCCCGCGCAAGGGCAACCCACTCCCCGCCATTCTGCGCCACCTCACGCAAATCTGACTAAGGCAAACGTCTCCCCTCACCTCCACGAACCTGCGGACCCCTCGCACGACCCGCGCTGATGATCAGAACCATCCCCACGATTGCCACCCGTAACAACCAGCTCCAGCGCGCCCAACTGGAATTGGGCTTCTCGTGCTCAGACCCTCTCCCGTCTATATAAACCCTCTCATAGCTCCGCCGACACCTCTTTAGTCCTCCCTTGCCTTCAATTCGACTGAGGGAAGCTTCGACGAACTCCAACCCATAGCCAACACCTCTGGTAGCTTCCTCCATGGAGTGAGCACTGGACAAGCTCCTTCTTCCCCTCTTCACCCTGAATTAACCATCCCCCCAACTTCATGGTGCCTTCAACTACCTAGGAGGCACCTTGAAGGATCTCGAAGACACCCGTTGCTCTCCCGAACTCCTCCCTCTACCGCGGAGCTACCTATTTCTCCGACCACCTAGGCGGTGCACTGCTGCAAGGGGAGCTACGACCTGAGTGTGAGACACCTTGACTCGAATCACCCTCACGAAGGTGATCCCAGCCTTGTCCTCGTGCGAAAGGCAACACAACAGTCACATGAGCTCGCCGGAGTTCACCTCCCCTGCTTGCTGTGAGCGTCGAGTAAGAACAAGAGAGGGACCCGCCCGAGTCTAGTTCGACCAGTGAGGTAAATCCACCTCAGTAACACTAATCTTTTCTAGATTATGCGCACGAGATCTCAACCGTTGGATCTGAACATCCAACGGTCCACGCTTTTGCTATTTTCATTTATCAATTCGAAGTTCAGTAAATGACCCAATATTGGGAAATTCGTTAAAAATAGTAGGAGTGTCAGAAAAATACGAATAAATACTCCATTTTGATCAGAAAAATGCAAGGATCATGAATCTGACATCTTTGGACCCTAAATCTGACAAGAATAAATATTCATATTTGTTTTGTCTATATCTTGTTTAATTATTGGGAAAAATACTCGAACCTGTCTAAATCACCAAAAACCTGGGATAATCATCTTTTCGCATCTATGTAATTATGGAACTATCAGATCCAATTATTGAGACTCAATTATCAATTAAACCTAATTATCACTCTTTTCCCTACTTTGACTTATCAATATGTGCATAATTATCTAAAGACCATGGTTCTGACTTTAGGACCCTACTCTGAGGTGACATTAATAATCTTGGATTCAAATCCATACTCTAAGATTCGTACTCAACTCTCATGACTCCAAAGCTAATAAAAGGGCCTTTCATATACTCTTTAGATTAATGGTGATTTGATCAATAAAATTAATAAATACCAAATTTCCAAATAATTTTAGGAAATCAAAGGTACCGGTGAGGAGCATCTCTCGGCTCCCCACTTCTGTATAGAAGGTATGCCATTACCCTCATTTGGCTCATACTAGTGAATGGTTGTATTGTACTTATAAAAGACTTGGCATATGATAATGTTTGAAATAGATATCAATGTATGATTGATTTTGCATGATATTTTGTACAAGGTATGTTACCACACCTGAACATAAAATGCTTTATCCATTATATTATAGCACTATATCTCTTTGGTAAGCATAGTGCTTTAGGGTGATCTATCTCTTTAGTAAGCAGATCACCATATGAAATGATCTATCTCTTTGGTAAGCAGATCATGAGGCCTTAAAACATCTATCCCATTGGTAGGCTGATGCATGAGTATATAATGGAAAAATAAACTTAAAACATGTCTTTGATTTTTTATATTTAAACATCTTGGCTCATGAATATGCCTGATTTTACTATACTTTGCTAAAGTACTAGTTTTAATACCCCTGCCTTGTCTCTTGTGTTTTTGTTTTTCCAAGATATGATGAGTGGTATATTTGAAGACACGTAGGCGTACTCAGTACAATATATTTATATATTGTGTTGACGTGTACCAGATGCAAATGTTTTATAGGTACCTTCTTCTTATGATGCTTATGATGAAAGGAAGATGATATTGCTACTCAATATGCTGGTTCACAAAAATCAGATCTATCATGGGGATGCTAAAGCTAAATGGGACTCTTAGATTATGTTCTTTTCTTTTGTAATTAGTTTCTCATGTATTAAGTTTTCTTCTGTAGAACTCCTATGCCTTCGGGCCCCTATGTCATGAACAATTTTGTTTATGTATGGAAGCTCTTTATTCGGTGCATTTATATATTCATGTGTTTGATCCACTCAGGGACGAGCAACTTTAACTCTATTCTACACCTTATGTTGGCGCCTGAGGTGTAGAGTGGAGTTAGGTTGTTAACCCTTGATATGGTCCTTGGAGGTGTTTTGATGATGTTTTTCGACGGTTTCTTATTGTACATCAGTTATCCTGTTCTAGGCCTAAGATGGATTGTAAAGCATGTATAAACAGGTGATAAACGTACGTGTGCTATTGTGACAGCTGTTGGCTTATGATGTGAACATATCAGGCATGTAATCTTGGATATATATAAGTATAACATGGTTTCCTTGTAGGGCCTGATCGTAAATGTTACATAAGTATGTTTTCTGTAAATTGGTTTTTATTAACCTGTGTTTTTAGTAATATGTGGTTCTGCACGTTCTCTGTGTGGCATCTCATTATCTGAGTGATGGCGGGGTGTCACACACTTGTTCCCTAAAAAGTACCTATGTGTTTGATTTGATATCTCCATATCATAACTAACGAGATTCTGTCATCAACCAACACCACAATCTAGTCTTGTGTGTCATTGCTATCTATCTACCTTCCATAATGACATCTGACTAGGGACATAATAAAAATGTACAAATTGTTAGCATCTGTATGATCTCATCGTTCAGTTCCTCAACCTGAAATCATATGTCGTTGAGTACTATCATTCTCTAGACGTTAAATTTGTTCTATCATTATCTCATATGACTGAACCAGAAAGAATTGGAAGATTGCCTTTGATGTTTATCAAATCAATCTCATTGTATCCCACCAATCATCCCGTGATTGGATCTCAGGGCATACATACCAACAGACTCCCACTTGCACTGTCATCCAATCACCCTTGAATCATATTCTTAGTGATCTTCAAACATGTCCCACATGTTACTATGCTCTAGTGCTTACGCAGTGAGTTATGGCAACATCTTGACAAAGTTGGTATTAACTACATGTCTCCCATCTCTTCACTGTACGTCACACGTATGAGATGGAGTTTCCGTAATATGTGATCTAGTATTCCTTTTCTAACCTTTAGCCACATTGCAAGACCAAGCACTTGTAACTTGTCATCAATGACCAGAATAATTATAAGTTCATCTCAAGAACTTCCAGATCCATATAGTATCCACTAATTTTCTATAACATACGGATACTCGACTTTTCCCTTTAAAACAAATTTAATGGAACATTTCCATTTATCAATAAAAATTCACTTTTATATATCTCATATATGTTTTGTGATTAATTTTCTGTCCTTTTCAGAAGTTCGCATCAGTGTAACTCTTTATAGTGAACTCTTCCTTATTTCCATAGAACTAGTACTTCTCAAGTACTTATCAAGTTCTTATGGTATTCCAGTAACCCTTAATGGAATTAGACAGACATCCACTCGTCATGTCCCACATACGAGTTATCAAGATGAGCATATCATATTGTCATGTCCTACAGACAAGCTGATGAAGGCATTTTATTTTTCCTATGTCCATATATGCAAGATAAAAGTATGATTACATACATGATAGATCTATATCTATTCTTAGTGTTCCCATTCTTCATAAGAATTGGACACTTGGCCTTGGGATACTAACTCCATGTAACATGGACAAGTTTTCTCCCACTGAATCTGTGCACACTAAACCCTTCAGTATAGATTGCTAATGTATACTCTCTCTTTTTAGGTCAAGAGGTTTTCAATAACTATATCTATAGATGACTATTCGTATCATATACGAAACATCTCTACTTTCCCTAAATATAATTTCCACTTTGGATTTCCATTCTAGAACATTTCCATTTCACATCAACATGTGGAATGTGAATACACTCCCACTAAATCACAGATCCCCTTTTATCTTTATCATATCAGTCAAACCCTTTGATCGTATTATCAAAGTAAAGATCCAGCTTTGAGTTGCTTGTACTTAATCAATCAAATTGATTAGTCCATTGTAACTTATAGACTTCATCTGCATTAATGGATTCATAAACCTTATAGGTTGTATCACGTATACATCCTTGTCTTATTCCTCATAGGAATGTGGTTTTAGTATCTGTATGCCAAATCTTTTAGTCATTAAGTTGTAATTAAGAAGCATCATCCTCCTTAAAATGTTTATCCATGTGTCTTGATACTTAATACTCATTCTCACTTATAGATTTCATCCAATGGGTGCTACCATTAAGGTCATATCATATGGTTCACATGGAAGTCATTTAGGATGTAATGGTTATAAACCATAACTCAAAATCCGGTTCCTCATATTCATCTAGATAGTTGACTCATCACATGAACAACTCATCACATAGATAATTGAGGTGTATCTGTCAAGGATATAAGAACTCACAAATCCTTGTGATTCTTAATTTCCTTTGTTAGTGTGGGGTATTCTTTATTTAAGAAGAACTTAGTTATTTGATAATCATCCTCTATCTCCTTAGAGTATGACTCCCTTTTGATTCAGACTTCACCATGTCTTAATCATGAGTTCACTATGATACACTATCATAATCACTCATAACGATCTCAAACATTTGGTCCAAGTATTTTATTCATTGATCTCATCAAGAATTAATACTTTACCAAATTCGTACTTCTTCTATGATATTCTTGATCACTTCAAGATATTCATATTGGTATTTCTCCAAAAACCATTTGAAGTATTAGCATTTTCTCCAATAGGTATGTGTATACATCACATGTATTATACCTAATAGGATAATCATTCTCCCACTACCACTAGTGAAGATTGATTAGTCATGTACAAGATATTCATGTCTCTTACTGGTTCTCTAACAAAAAGAGTATAGATTTATCCATCATATGGAAACTAGAAATGAATTTCTCATGATTTATGATAATTTGATTGTTTGAGTAGTGGCGCGCTCCAGCTAGAGGCTTGCAACGAGTGCAATCCATGAGGTCGAGAGGTACGGGATGATGGATGGGATCCTTGCCTTCGAAATTTGTATGGTCCCAAATCAAGTCTATCACTAAAACTAAAACAATGCGCCCGTAAGCGTACGGGGTACTGTTGTAGTATAGATCAAAGGCAAGAAGCGGGGTCGAACCGCGGAGACAGAGGGGGCTCTAGAGTTAGAAAGTGTGAGCTATGTTCCTTATGCAGAGCTTAGGGTTTTTAGGGTTTGAAGGTTGTTTTGATTGATTAAGCTAAACGAGTAAGTAGGAAATGCAGTATGAAACTAAGTTATCAAAAGACTAAATTAGCAATCTAAGTTAACAAGCTATCTAAACCAGAGCAGGAGCAAGCTACACTAGACTAAGCAAAAGCAAAGACCTAAGTTAACACTAGAGAGCAAAGCTAGGCAAGAGACTAAGTTAAACTAGAGCAATTGAACTAAGCTAGCATTAACAGGCAAAAGGAGCAATTAGGGTTTAAGCAAGCAGATTAAGGTAGGTGGGCCATTGGGGAGATGTAACTTTGATATTAGTTGGGGGAGGTCATTAAACAAGCAAGTTCCTCAATTCATATCTAGATCATCAAACCAAACAATAAGGTCAATGCCGTTAGAATGTACCCTATACTACTAGTATAAGACTAGGGTTAGGTGTAATTCTAATGGGATTAGCCAAATCTAGGTTTCTAGGGTAAGTGATAGTGAGCAATTGAGGGTTGAGGGTAGATGTGGGAGTAGAGATGAGGGTGTTTAACCTCATGCCACTAGCCACTCTAGCCTTTAGAAGGCCCTAGGAAATTGTATCACTCTCACTTACACTAGCTACTTAAATCTCACACTCACTAGTAAGGGGAGGGATGTGTATGTAGGAACAAAGGGGGTTAGCTAGGGATCCACTAATTGGACCTAGGAACCATCCTAAGATTGCTACATGCACTCCAAATCCTCCTAGAAGCTAAGTGTCAACATACATCTCAAAACAAGAAATCCATGCAAAAGAACACAAACCACATGCAATAAAATGGGAAATGAGATTAAAGCAAGAAACAATCATCATAGATATGAATTAAGTTCATTACAAATTATATTCCCCCAACATGGTATCAAAGTCACATTTTTTTTCCCGAAACATCCCACCCAAGGGGGCTTAGCTATACATGCTCAAAATAGAAACAAAAGAGAAGGGGAAGAGAGTGGGAAATGCCATGGATGCTTGATGAAGCTTGACTTTTTCACCTCCTTGCTGCTAGCCACGAACCTCCTCCTCCAAAGGTGCCCAAGAGCATGGAAATGGTGGAATGGATGGATAGAAACCTAGGGAAACTAGGTTTCTATGGTGGAAATGAGTGGAAATGGGTGGAAAAGGGATTGAATGCAAGGAAGTAGGTGAATGGGAGTAATGGAGGCAAGGGAGCAGCTGGGTGGCGGCCAAGAGGTGCTCTAGGGGTGCTTGCCCCGAGCCCTAGGAGCCACTAGTGCTTATATAGGAGCTAGGGTTAAGTGGGGGTAAAATAGGAAAAGCAGTGGAAAAAAGTACAGGGTAGGTGATCACCACGGTCGTGGTGGGTGTGCCACGGCCGTGGTGAGGGCAGTGGCGAACGACCGTGGGGGTTAGAAACGGTCGTGGTAGGCTGAGGGTGGTAAGTGTGGAGGTGGCCACGGCCGTGGGGGAGTGCCACGGTCGTGGTGGGTTAGGGGCACCACGGCCGTGTTGGGTAACACGACCGTTTTGGAGGAGTAGGAGGTGACCGTGGGGAGGGGCCACGAGCGTCTTGAGCATCTTTGGCCACGGTCATGGCTGTCCGGGGTGACAACCTGTAACTCGGGCTAGCCATGCGCAATAATGCCCACAACCGTGGCAGGGTGCCACGGCCGTGTTCTCTTCTCTTGACCACGACCGTGCTGATGGCCACGGTCGTGTTGCCTTCATTGGCCACGGTCGTGGGCGAACTATAGATTCTTCTGTAGCGACCTGTTGGACTTTGGAAATAAAGGCACGACCGTGGCCTTAGGGCCACGGCCGTGGCGGTGCTTGCATACTTGAATCTTCAACAAATTCGGATGTCTTTGCTTGGGGATGGTCCCTGGCCATTGGAGGTAGGTTGAGGAAGATTTTGGGGGTTTCTTTGGGTCCCTCCTCGAGTGGGGGAACCCTAGAACTCCCTCTCTCTCTCTCTCTTTGATCTAAGAATGGTCCAAGTACCTGAAAAATAGTGCAAAGAGCATCCATAGGCGTATTTGCAATCATAATCATATTGGGGAGAATAACATGTAATTCTAATGCATTTGAATGTGATAAAGGTACAAAATGACACAAGATACAGCCCTAGAATAGGTTTGGATCACCACCCCAAACTTGAAACATACTTGTCCTCAAGTATGCTCCAACTCAATCTCTTTTCCATTTTTCCACAATCAAAAGGTATGACAAATGCAATATGATGGGTGACAAATGCTAAATGGGATCAATGGTGACTAGGTACATGCAAATCACTTCCCTCCTCTTCTACTTTCACAAACCAACCATGAAGAGAGCACATAGCACATGAACTTCGCATATAATGCATGGATTGCACAAGTTATCAATATCTCATTCATAAGCTTCTGGGTAGACCGTTTCATGATGATGTTAATCTCCGGTGACTAGGAGTGTTGTTTCACCTTCATGCGTTCAACCTTATGCTTCAAGTTATGCCAAATGACCCACATGGCTGCGGAAAGGGATAAAGTGGGCTAGGTTTGATGTTTCCTAGCTCCATGGGTATGAAAGAAGAAGAAAGGGTTGCGGTAAGATTTGGAGTGCTTTTACACACTCTTCTCTTCTTTATTTGAATGCTCTTAAACAGGAGCATCCTTTTATTTTATTTTTGCTTTTCTTTTTCTTTTTCTTTGCCCTCGGTATAGGTAGGGCACAAGGTGGATAGAACGAAGTGGGGAGATAGAGGTGTGGCCACCCCAAACTTTTGGAGGTGGCCACGGCTAATGTGTGCACTTTTGGCATCCTTTTATGAGGCAGAGAGGTATGGAGATGATGAA
Source organism: Alisma plantago-aquatica (assembly GCA_963693085.1). Taxonomy (NCBI): domain Eukaryota; kingdom Viridiplantae; phylum Streptophyta; class Magnoliopsida; order Alismatales; family Alismataceae; genus Alisma; species Alisma plantago-aquatica. The sequence continues at coordinate 320,530,498 of OY856411.1, read as the reverse complement.
AGAGTGGTCGGGTCAAAGAGGGGTCACTTGGCATAATCTTCCACATAAGGTCTCCTTCATGAAAACTAGTCCGACACTTCACCATAGATATCACATCACATGAATGAACCAAATGAAATCCATATATCAATCAAGTAACTCCACAAACATTAAACGTTCTATGCTTGCTCGGATCATAATTCAATCAAACCAACACATTCCCAAGGGAGGTGATGAGCATGTAAGAAGTCACTCATTGATACCACATAGCACTTCATCATAGCATATCATCTTGTATTTGTCAAAGATAAGCAATTTCATTCAACATGGTAGAGATTGAGTCAAAACATGCTTTTTGGACAAGAAACATCAAATATGGGAAAAATTGGCCAAAAAGGTGTCAAATTGCACTAAATCACATTCAAACACAATTTTAGGTAAACAGCAAGTAAATCCTAGCTAAAACATGCAAAAATTAGCAAAAACCTACATGGGATGCAAAAATTTTGAAAAATTACTCAAAAATGCAGAAATCAACTACATGTCGTGCAAAGATGCAATGAACAAAGAGTAACAATCAAACTGAACTATATGGCAAGGTGAAACAAAATGACAGAATGAGAGAGATAGGGTGGTGCGTACCGCCCTACCCACCCCAAACTTTAGAGTCATGTTGTCCTCAGCATGAAACTATAGCTTAGGGTAGATAGGGGAAGTGTCAAGGCTGTGGTGGCTGTTCCGGCATCTGAGGAGGATCTGGAGGAGGAGCTGAGTCTGGAGCTGAGCCTTGCGAAGGGTGTTGGTAGTAGTGCCCCCAGTAGTCGTCCTGGGGTGGAGGATACGCCTATGGATATCCAGCTATACCACCCCGAAAGTCTGCACCCCATTCGGGGTTTCGTGCTGCTTGGGCGTGTTGGTATTGGTACAAGTGGTTGATCTGATAGTGCATCTGCTGTTGATCTTGCCACATGTACTGTTGGACAAGCTGCATGTTGCCTTGAGTCTTCTCAATACTCTCAAGGTGCGCCTGTATGGTAGCCATGTCATAGGCATTCCCTGAGAGTGGCTGCAGTTGGGATGTCCCCTCATCCCTCCTTCTAGTTCTTCGGGGCTGCCTTTCTTCTTCTGCTTCATGCTCCTGCCCTCGTACATTTGATTCGGCAACATCTTCCTGTACGGCAGCGGCTCCCCTAGTAAATGTCTCTCTCGGGTGGTCTAGCTGCCATACCATTAAATTCTCTCTCAACCTGTTGCCAGGTCCCATCGTGGATAAAAGTGGCTCTGCATGATATGGCAGCTCTAGTTCAAAATCCTACACACTTGTAGTTAAGTAAATCATTTTTTTATCCTTCATTTTTATGGTGTGTGAGCGCGTCAGATAGTTGAGGTCAACACATACTGCCTCAATCGCGTCTTGTGCCCCCGAGAGATCATATCCCAACGCTAGTGCAATAGAAGTCACAAACCCACCCATGACAAAGGGTTTTGTGCTCTTCTAGGGTATGGACTTCATATGATCAATCAAAAGAACTCCAAGGTCAAAGTACCTCTTGTAGTGCATACCGATCAAGACAAACATATCCTTTTGGGAAATGCTTCCTTGGTTGTCGTATCTGCCCACAATCGTGTTAGCCAAGACCTTCTGCACGTAGCGCGTTAGCGGGTTGCTTATGGCAACAGTTTTTGACCTACCCGCGTAGTAGTCCTCTTTGCCTGTGAAATTCTTCCAGTAATAGGCATAGTCCAGAGTGTCGTCTCTCTCTAACAAGTCGTCGTCAAATTTCATGGCTTCTTCAGGACTAGAGGTGAAGATGGCATTCAACTCAGTGGAAGTGAGGGTGTGCATGTTGCCCATCATGGCAAATCTGAGTGCATCACAACCCCTCACTTTTGTCTTCTCCAGAGTGGCAAAGAATTCTTTGGTCAAAGTGGGATATGTAGGTTGGGGTGTGAAAAGAATATTCCACAACCCAATCCTCTTGAAGCCCATTTCCACTATCTCTTTGATTCCAAGATCTTCAATTGTCTTCTCGCACCCGTACCTGGAGGCGACGACTCGCCTTGTCATGCACTCAGGGTAAATGAGATGAGCCTTCTTTTGCCTGTGTCCTCTACCATAGGACACTCCCGCCTGTTCTTTGCCCAGGGTCTTCTCTCTGTCTGCCTCCAAATGTGCCAGAACATCATCCTCCTCGGGCTCGAGCTCCACTTCTTCCTCCTCGCTATCTTGTTCTTCCTCCATCGCATATGATTGCGACCCCGAGCTGGTATCAAAATTGTACCAGTGGGCCGACTGCTCCTCGTCGTGCTGCAATTACCGCGAGGGTTGTGGCTGCACACCACGCCTCAGCGTCACCTGAGACGTCGAGTGGCGGGGTGGTGTGGGATTTGGAGGCAGCCTTGATGAGGACGGTGCCGCTTTTGATTTTGGGTTTCTCTTCGCGGCCACTGGCTCGAGTTCATCAATGAAGTTGTCCAAGTCGACCTCCATGGACTCCTCTTCTTCGTCCCCCCCCCTCGTAGGTAGCGTCTGTGATATGGTGGCTATCGGATGAGCGGGTGTGTGATCAGCTCACCGATTGTGACCGGCGGAGGGAGTGATGGGCGGAAGCGGTGGGTGATGGGCTGTGGGCTGGAATGGACATCTCGGAGGAGGCATTTTTAGAATGCCACTTCCCTCCAGTGATGATGTTCGTCCCTTTGGCTAAGGCTTTCCCAAACTTCTTCATGGTGAGGATGGAGGTGGAGGTGGTGTTAGGAGGGGAAATTTTCGGATTTGGTGGAGAAGGTGGTGTGGGTGTGGTTTTCTGGGTGGAAAGGAAGGATAGTGATGTAAGGATGATGGTTATATGATTAGTGGTGGATTTGGGTGAGAATGGAGGGGTTTTTGTGGAGGTTTTGTGTGTGGGGGGGGTTGCTGGGCGGAATGGAGATGGAAATGGAGATGGAGGTGCGATTGGGAGAGATTGGACGGTGGGAATGGGAGAGGGAAGGCTGGATATCGATTTGGGATGGATTGGGGATCAAAAGGAGGTGGATTTGGGGGTTAGGGGTGACCAAAGGGGGAGCCCAAGGTCATTTTCCACCGCCACGGACGTTTTCTGGAGGTGGAAGACGAAGGAATGAGGGGGAGGGTCGTTTTTGGACACTTAAGAGTATTTTTTTTTCAGAACCGGGTCCGGCCACGGTCGTGGCGGAGGGCCACGGTCGTGGCCAGGGTTGGGTAGCATGGCCGTGGCGGGGGCCACGGTCGTGTTGTCGATGAAGAACTCCCCGGACTGACCTTGCCACGGTCATGGTGTCCCGCCACGGTCATGGCTCTGTCCTCACGCCATGGACGTGGTCGACTTGCCACGGTCGTGGCTGATCTTCAAAACAACCTATAACTTCGGCCAAAGTGCAGCAATAACTCCCACGGCCGTGGCAGTTGCCCAAGGTCGTGGCTAGCCTTCTTTAACACGGCCGTGGTAAGGACCACAGTCGTTGGCACTCTCCTTCGCCATGGTCGTGGTAGCTCGCCACAGTCGTGGCCGATCTTCAAAACAACATGTAACTTTGGCCAATTTGGTGCTTTAATTCCCACGGCCGTGGCAAAGGGCCATGGTCATGTTTGGCCAAGCGCACCACGGTTGTGGTCTGCTCCACGGTCGTGTTGGGGTTGTTTCTTCAGTTTTCCAAGATTCCAAACTTGAACTTTCGATTTCATTGGTTCTTTAGCCACAAATCTTCTTGAATGACCTTGACTTACTTCCAAAACCACTCCCTCCCTCTACTGTCTAACACCTGCACATCATCGAAACTCAAACAAAAAATGTAAAGCACGAGTGTGCGTGTGTGTTTTTGTGTTAAAGAAAACTATAGTATCAAAAAGAAGGTTCGAGAAGCTCAAACCACGTGGGTTGCCTCCCACTAGCACTAAATTTAGAGCCTTCAGCTAGGCTTGTTGCTCTTGTCCTTAAGTGTCGACACCCATGGTGTCTTCCTTCTCTTCCATGGTGATCCGATCAAGCGTCTTTATGACATGCCCTTCATCCCACGGAGTGTACATCGAACGGAAGTATGGACTTGATCTCCACAGCTCCAGGGGATCATTGTAGCACAAACTCTCTCCGAAGTCTTCATTGCCCATCTCGTCCCGCTTCTCTTCAGTAAAGATGAAAAAGTCGAATTTTCTCCTCTTGTAGGTAACCGTTAGAGTGCCCTTGTAGATGTTGATTTCTGCGCACGTAGAGGATAGGAAGGGCCTACCCAATATGAGGTATTCTTCCCCATCAACAGGTGTAGTGTCCACTATCAGAAAGTCAGTCACAAAAGCAATGTTGACCCTTTTATCCATAGATACTATCGTATTTCTCATAATCCCCAAGGGTTTCCTCGTGGTTCCATCACCTAAGATAATGCCACACTCCACTGGCTGCATTTTGTTTAGGCCAAGCCATTTGTATATGCTCCATGGCATGAGGCCTGTCCCTGCACCCGTGTCAAGTAAGGTGTGCTCGACGGTTTGTGTGCCAATATAACACGTGATTAGAGGTGCTCCCGGGTCACCTCTCTTTTCCGGGAAGCCAATGTCATAGATGAAATTCACAGCCTTTGAAGCAACAATCTCCTTGGTCGGTAGTAGCACTAATTTTTTGTTCCCCGTGCATACATTTTTCATCAATGAAAATAATGATTTGATGCCTACGATTCCTTGCTTAAAGGATCCTAGGAGATTCATGATATCGTTGCTTTGTTTTTGGAGAGATGGACATTCATTGCTTTGTTTTCCGACTTCATCAATATTTTTCGCAGCATTCATTGGAATTTGAGGGGGGTGATGGTGATCCTTGTCTCATGGGAAGGTTTTGACTCCCATAAAGGTATTACTTCAAGCGCTGCTATGTCAATTATGTGTGACGCAGTGGACATGACTTTGTCACAAACAGCTGGGTGATCCATATCTCTTGCCATTTCACTATCCTCAAGAGAGGGTGGGACAAGTGAGAGTGCTTCTACATCTGTGTTGGGAGTAGCAGAAATTTGGGTGCATTTAGCATTATTTGGCGGCACCCGGACGACAAATTCTTTGCAGCATTTGTCATCTTTGCTAGGCTCCTGTAACATCGGGCTTTTGTCTTCAACCTCGGTCATTTTCTTCTCCCTTTTTCCAAAATCTTGAGACACCTTTTTCCCCCATATGATAGAAACCATACTCACTTGTTCATGGGAGGGGGGAGGGGCTTGTGAAGATGAAGGTGGTGGTGGTCTTTGGCAAGTGGAGTTAGGATTTTGAAGAATGCTTGTTGGTTGTTGGGGAGGTTGTTGTGGGGGTGGCTGTTGATAGGCATGTGAAGGTGGTGGAGAATATTGGTAGTTAAGCGGGGGTTGGTGAGGTGGCGGAGCATATGGGTGTGGTGGTCCTTGATATTGTGGGGGAGAGGTGGTTTGGCCCTGTGGTGGGACGTATGCGGTTTGAGTAGTGTTCACATAACCACCATCATTGTTTGGATTCATCATCAGTTGAGACGGAAGTCTCCCCTCTTCACGGCGGGCCAGCGAGATGGAGATTTGATCGAGTCTTTGCTCAAGGCGGCTGATATTCAGCCCTTGAGAGGACACTTCTCTCTTTACCTCGTCCAAGTTCCTTAATCTCCCAAGTACCTCATCTTCAAATTTAGAGTTGTACCGTGGCTTTTGCTGCCCCTGTCCTTGCCCATCCTCATTTTGTTGTTTCCAGGAGAAGTTTGGGTTGTTCCTCCACTTGGGACTGTAGGAGTAGGACATTGGGCCCTAGTTGTTGCGGCCACCAAAAGAATGTAGAGCATTGACTTCTTCGTCTACGGTATCAACTGCCATTGCGGGTTGGCTAGAAGAGCCACCCACTTGATTCTTCATCATTCGCATCATATCGGCCATCATTTGCATCATGTCGGGGTCGGTAGCATTGCGTGCGGGAGCCACAGAGGAAGGTGGAGGAGTGTAGTTCCACCCGCAATGCCCCCCATTTGTGGAAGCTCGATGGCAAGAGTTCTCGACGAGATGCTTGAACAGCGGCCATGATTCCTCGGGCAGCTTTGCCATGAATGTGCCCCCGCAGGAAGAATCAACATTGTTTTGGCTCTGCTCCTCAAGCCCGGTGTAGAAGGCTTGAACCAGCTGCCAAAGTGGGACCTCATGATGAGGGCAGTCACGGAGCAACTTCTGGAACCTCTCCCATGCCTCATGGAAGGGTTCATTCTCTTTTTGGGCGAAGGATGTGATGCACCTTCTCATGTAGGATAACTTGGATATCGGAAAGAACTTCTTCAGAATCTCATTCTTTACTTCATTCCATGTGACGAGCTCTGGCCTCGAGACGTACCACTCCTTGGCTTTCTCCTTGAGGGAGAAACGAAAGAGCGTTCTCGTTCTGCGGATCGAGTCGTCGGTGGCAGCAGGCGTGCAGAAGGCCGAACATGTTTCTAAGAACGCGTCTATATGGTGATAAGGATTTTCGTTCTCAATTCCGTAGTATGTGGGCAGAAGTCCCAAGAGTGCTGGCGGAATGGAAAACTGCTGACCGGGCATCTGATCCACCAGCGTGGCTATGGGGGAATTGTAGTTCCCCGGCGTAAAGTACTCGTGGAGCGGGCGATGTGGCGGTGGAGGTGGGGCATCCGGTGGTGGATTGTTCTCGGCCATTTCGGCCTCTCGGTGTAGGTTGCGGCGAGCTTGACGCCTTCTTCTCCCAATCTCGGGGTCGTAAACCACCAAGTCGGTGCAAGTCGAGCGCGTGCTACGCATGCACAGCTGTCACCTGCGCACGTCACAAACAAACAACAAGGAGCCAAGTTAGCAAACCAAGATGCAAAAGTAAAACAAAGAATAAAGAATAGCAATGGTGAGGGCAAAAGGAAAGACTAAGCTACACTATCTAACTAGGTCGAGCACCTCTGTCCCCGGCAACGGCGCCAGAAAGCTTGGCGCGCTCCCACTAGAGGCTTGCAACGAGTGCAATCCACGAGGTCGGGAGGCACGGGATGATGGATGGGATCCTTGCCTTTGAAATTTGTATGGTCCCAAATCAAGTCTATCACTAAAACTAAAACAATGCACCCGCAAGCGTACGGGGTACTGTTGTAGTATAGATCAAAGGCAAGAAGCGGGGTCGAACCGCGGAGACAGAGGGGGCTCTAGAGTTAGAAAGTGCGAGCTATGTTCCTTATGCGGAGCTTAGGGTTTTTAGGGTTTGAAGGTTGTTTCGATTGATTAAGCTAAACGAGTAAGTAGGAAATACAGTATGAAACTAAGTTATCAAAAGACTAAATTAGAAATCTAAGTTAACAAGCTATCTAAACCAGAGCAGGAGCAAGCTACACTAGACTAAGCAAAAGCAAAGACCTAAGTTAACACTAGAGAGCAAAGCTAGGCAAGAGACTAAGTTAAACTAGAGCAATTGAACTAAGCTAGCATTAACAGGCAAAAGGAGCAATTAGGGTTTAAGCAAGCAGATTAAGGTAGGTGGGTCGTTTGGGAGATGTAACTTTGATATTAGTTGGGGGAGGTCATTAAACAAGCAAGTTCCTCAATTCATATCTAGATCATCAAACCAAACAATAAGGTCAATGCCGTTAGAATGTACCCTATACTACTAGTATAAGACTAGGGTTAGGTGTAATTCTAATGGGATTAGCCAAATCTAGGTTTCTAGGGTAAGTGATAGTGAGCAATTGAGGGTTGAGGGTAGATGTGGGAGTAGAGATGAGGGTGTTTAACCTCATGCCACTAGCCACTCTAGCCTTTAGAAGGCCCTAGGCAATTGTATCACTCTCACTTACACTAGCTACTTAAATCTCACACTCACTAGTAGGGGGACGGATGTGTATGTAGGAACAAAGGGGGTTAGCTAGGGATCCACTAATTGGACCTAGGAACCATCCTAAGATTGCTACATGCACTCCAATTCCTCCTAGAAGCTAAGTGTCAACATACATCTCAAAACAAGCAATCCATGCAAAAGAGCACAAACCACATGCAATAAAATGGGAAATGAGATTAAAGCAAGAAACAATCATCATAGATATGAATTAAGTTCATTACAAATTATATTCCCCCAACATGGTATCAAAGTCACATTTTTTTTGCCCCAAACAGCCCACCCAAGGGGGCTTATCTATACATGCTCAAAATAGAAACAAAAGGGAAGGGGAAGAGAGTGGGAAACGCCATGGATGCTTGATGAAGCTTGACTTCTTCACCTCCTTGCTGCTAGCCACGAACCTCCTCCTCCAAAGGTGCCCAAGAGCATGGAAATGGTGGAATGGATGGATAGAAACCTAGGGAAACTAGGTTTCTATGGTGGAAATGAGTGGAAAGTGGGTGGAAAAGGGATTGAATGCAAGGAAGTAGGTGAATGGGAGTAATGGAGGCAAGGGAGCAGCTGGGTGGCGGCCAAGAGGTGCTCTAGGGGTGCTTTCCCCGAGCCCTAGGAGCCACTAGTGCTTATATAGGAGCTAGGGTTAAGTGGGGGTAAAATAGGAAAAGCAGTGGAAAAAAGTATAGGGTAGGTGATCACCACGGTCGTGGTGGGTGTGCCACGGCCGTGGTGAGGGTAGTGGCGAACGACCGTGCGGGTTAGAAACGGTCGTGGTAGGCTGAGGGTGGTAAGTGTGGAGGTGGCCACGGCCGTGGCGGAGTGCCACGATCGTGGTGGGTTAGGGGCACCACGGCCGTGTTGGGTAACACGGCCATTTTGGAGGAGTAGGAGGTGACCGTGGGGAGGGGCCACAGGCGTCTTGAGCGTCTTCAGCCACGGTCGTGGCTGTCCGGGGTGACAACCTGTAACTTGGGCTAGCCGTGCGCAATAATGCCCACGACCGTGGCAGGGTGCCACGGCCGTGTTCTCTTCTCTTGACCACGACCGTGTTGATGGCCACGGGCATGTTGCCTTCATTGGCCACAGTCGTGGCTGTGAGGCCACGGTCGTGGGCGAACTATAGATTCTCCTGTAGCGACCTGTTGGACTTTGGAAATAAAGGCACGACCGTGGCCTTAGGGCCACGGCCGTGGCGGTGCTTCCATACTTGAATCTTCAACAAATTTGGATGTCTTTGCTTGGGGATGATCCCTGGCCATTGGAGGTAGGTTGAGGAAGATTTTGGGGGTTTCTTTGGGTCCCTCCTTGAGTGGGGGAACCCTAGAACTCCCTCTCTTTCTCTCTTCCATCTAAGCATGGTCCAAGTACCTAAAAAATAGTGCAAAGAGCATCCATAAGTGTATTTGCAATGATAATCATATTGGGGAGAATAACATGTAATTTTAATGCATTTGAATGTGATAAAGGTACAAAATGACACAAGATACAGCCCTAGAATAGGGTTGGATCAAGTAGTCAATAACTTTTAGGTATCATTTTATCTTATGCATACCAAGTACCACAAGATAAACATGGCATTGCCACAAAGATCATATCTTTGAAATTGAAGCATCAACTTTATTAATTGTCATTACTGTCATACAATATGCAAAAATAAAGTATTTTTATCCATTGTCAAATATGAAATAGCAGTTCATAACTCTATTGCATGCCTTCAAGGCTAAAAATACACTAAAAGTACTCCTATCTATGGTGGCAACACTTTCCCCATTTATTGGGTGAATTACACTTTATATCTTGGTATCATATACCTCAAAAAGTTTTACAAGTTTATTTCATGACACCTTCATGTGGAGACGTCTGTCACCTCCTTCTTCTTTAGTTCTTCCAGATAGAGAGGACAATTCCTATTCCAATGTCCTGACTTTTGACAATGGTGGCAATTGCCTCTCTTGGTCACACCTCCCTTGACCTTGAGAGCTGAAGACAACTTGGGCTGCTGGCTGGCATCAGAACCTTTCTTAGCTTTGCCTTTGCCCTTGCACTTAGACTTTCCTTTCTTGTTGTTGATCATCATCACAGACTTAGGCTTGTCCTTCTTCATTTGTGCCTCGGCTGTCCTCAACATGCCCAACAACTCTATCAATGGCATGTCAAAGTTGTTCATGTTGTAGTTCATCACAAACTAACTGTAGGATTCTGGTAATGATTGCAGTATCACATCAGTAGCCAACTCTTTGCTCAGAGGAAATCCCAATCTTGCCAGGTTCTCCACATACCCAATCATTTTGAGCGTGTGAGGACCAACTGGATCTCCTTCTGTCATGACACACTTCAACAACACCCTGAAGACATCATATCTCTCTTATCGTGCTTGATCTTCATACATATTCTTGAGATATTGAATCATCTCAATGACACCCATGTTCTCATGTTATCTCTGCAACTCGTGATTCATGGATGACAACATCAAGCACTTTGCATCAATGGCATCATCAGAATGCTTCTTGTAACCATCCCTTTCTGCCTTTGATGTGGTAGGAGCAAGTTCCTATTGAATTGGAGTATCCTAGACATAGAGCTTTCGCTCTTGAGTGAGAACAATTCTCAATGTCCTATACCAGTCATGGAAGTTAGTCTCATTCATCTTGTCCTTTTCAAGGACCGATCACAATAAAAAGTGATTGTTGTTTGTTTCCATTTGTACTACAAAAGGAAATATATGTAATTTAGTCCAAAATTCAATTTTGACTTATTTGATTGACTTGAAAGGTTGATGATATGTAGGCCTTTAATTAATTATCACTCCCACTATTTTAGTTCAAATTGATAGCCCTCACCTTCAATTCGGAAGATTGCAGCGTACAATCTTCTAGTGGGTCAAGATCCTAAAATCCTCTAAGTCATGGACCAGTTAGGGTTGTCATCCACAACTTAGATCTTCCAGGTAGGAAACTTTTACCAATTGCATCATATGCAACTCTTGAATTATGTCATGTGCTACTCCTTGCCATGATCACATCCATGCCTCAAGGTGCTAGATCCTATCAAGGTCACCTTTTTAAGTCTGACCCAAAGCCAACACGATGAATATGCACCCTACTAGGGCAGACCCACATATCCACCCTTCACGCTTTCATGAGATAGACGGTGCACCACGCTAGGGCGTGCCCACACTTGGTCAATCAAGCTTTTCACGTGTGTTACATTTTGAAGGCATCTAAAACTTTAATATTTAATAAGGGAATTGGTTTTATAGATACATATACTTATCCAATCACCACAATATATAGTATGTATCATATACATGCTATATCCCACAGAAAACATGTGAAATGATAAAAGCGATGATTATGGTCATCATAATGTGATTCCTTGAGCCAAGAGGAGATCACGTTCATCTAGGTCTACATCACATGCAACCTGTACAAGATGAAATATGTGCTTTGCCTTTCTGGGTTTGATCAACTCATCTCCATGATTGATCGGCTCACCATCAGGCCGGTCGGTTGGGGGCCACCAGCTGATCGATTGGCTCCTCCAATCGATCGATTCATGGGGTCATCGTGCATCTCCTTATGGCCGCCACCAGCTCATCTTGCTCCTCGAACTATTCATCTGGAATGCCAACCGATCGGTTCACGCCTTGATCCGATCATCTCAGTTGTCGTCTGGTTGTCCGTCGTTCTTTGACATAACATGAAATAAAAGATCTACCCTATTTTACATTTGTATTAGGGAAACCCCGATTTACATTCAGGGGGAGCAAAATTATGAAAGAAATCTCTAGTTATCTCGAGTTACATTTGGAAAAAGAGGTAAGGAATCGGTGTGCAGACTGAGATGCATGCAACCACATTCAACCATACACAGACATACGATTTATTGGACATAACCATGCTATACATCCACAACAAAACTCATTTAGGGTGACGCGTATCGAGTGCATTCATATTCCATATCATATATGTATATTGGGATTTGTGGATTTAGGATTGGACATTCATAAAGCCAATTTTATTCACATCGTCTGAAATAAATAAAGGCGACAAACCAAAATTGATCATATTGAAAATCCTAAAGTATAGAGTAGTTGATGTGGCTCTGATACCACTGTTGGGTTTTAGGGGAGACAGAGAAGGCAGAAGAAATAAAAATTTATTCTCCCAAACCCAGAATGAAGGAATCGCATCAACATCTATACAATAGGAATGATGGTTTGTAGAAACATACCTTATCCCAAGGTTTGCTCAGCGACGTTACTTCGCAGCTTGTGCGGTCTTCAACTCCAGTCTTGGACGGTGTTTGTGCAGCTCCTGGTCTCACCAGGACTATCGGGATTGACAGATGTCCTCTGAGCAGTAGAAGTCTCCCACCTCTAAAGTAGTCTACATAGACCACCTAGAACTCTGATCTCCTTATCCCACAAGGAATCACAAGGAGTCGCACGATCCTGTCGGTGCACTATCCACTGATACACTCTCCTACCACCAGTCTCCTTTCTACAATTGTCTTTCCCTTACTGTGCCTCCCTTGTCGGGTAGCACTTGCTCGGGCTCTCTCGGTTACCAAAAACAGAGAGAACGACAACTTTGCATAGTAACCAGTGTTCTGAGTTGTTGTTGAGAAGCCCCCAATACCCCTATATATATAGGAGGGTCATGGGATAGGGTTCTCTATCCCGTGCAATGTGGGATTAAAGCAGGAGTAGAAGGGTTTGGAATTTTGACAAAATCTGACATACTGCGGTACTTGAACCGATCGTTTCAAGCATGAAACGGTCAGTTGGGGACCTGAGTCGATCAGTTCACACCTGAACCGATCAGTTGGGACACCTGAAATGATCGGTTCACTTCTGAACTGGTAGGTTCACTGCCCTGGTCAGTTTTTGATTGACTTTTCCTCTTTTGTTTCAAATTGATCCAAATACCAATCCTTGTTCCAATCAAATTGGACAAGTGAAACGAAAGGAAATTTCTCACCAACCTGACTTTCCCAACTTGCTCGTTTGGACCAGTTGAGCTGATCAGTTCAAACCTTGAACTAGTCATTTCAGCCTGTCCTGAGTCGATCGACACCAACTGAGCGGATCGGTGAACTAAGCTGAGCCGATGAGTTCATCATATGAGCCGATTGATTGGGAGTGCAGACTGTGCAAAATTATTCAATTACAGTTCCAATCAATCTGATACTCTTAAACATCTGGTCCAACACCTTGAACACTATGATTTTGAACTATCAATTAATTCAGTGTTTAATTGAACTACTAAACTCCTTTAGCAATCAATCTAAATATCGTTTGTGGATAAACTCCTCTTCCAAGTTAAATCCTATGTGTGTGACCCGGTAGGTCCATTTCACGTTGGCAGTGATAGTTCATAACACTTATGACTTCACATGCATGGAGCGGTGTCTAGTTGCACATCAATGCTACCCAAGTGAAAAGGAAAGTTGGAGAACAACATTCAATCCTACAATCCGTGAATGGTGTTAGAGCGAGTGTATAATTCCTTTGTTACTGATATACTGAATGGACTCAAGGCATGGAACATTCATCCTTTCAACATTCATTCACTTTCTTGATCTCAGAGTAGATTGGAGGAGATATGTATGACATCAATATCACATACTGTTTCACACATGCGTGCACACCTATCTCAATCCTACTCATCAAGTGGCCATGGACATCAAAATCCCTCTGGAGGGACAAATCCCATATCTATCACTCACCCCTCAAAATCCCCATGCGTCAAAGCCATCCAATCATCACCTTTATAACAACCCATGTTTCAGGACTGCGTTTGATGATGTCAAAATGTACCCAATGACATGTGTTGAGTGTAATGATTTCAGGTCAAAGAATCACACTCACCACCATCACTGTGAGAACTGACTGTGACTACATGTCATGGTTCCATGAGTCAAACTCACGGTGGGTCTGTCCGGTACACTTTTTCTCTAACAAGTACCTATGTGTTTGGTTTTATATCTCCATATCATGACTAACGAGATTCTGTCATCAACCAACACCACAATCTAGTGTTGTGTGTCATTGTTTTCTATCTACCTTCCATAATGACATCTGACTAGGGACATAATAAGAATGTACAAACTCTTCATCTGTATGATCTCATCATTCAAGTCCTCAACCTGAAAGAATACATCATTGAGTATTGTCATTCTGTAGACGTTCAATATGTTCTATCATTATCTCATATGACTGAACCAGAAAGAATTGGAAGCTTGCCTTTGATGTTTATCAAATCAATCTCAATGTATCCCACCAATCATCCCATGATTGGCTCTTAGGGCATACATACCAACAAGCCTGGCATTTGCTCATTATGCAACTCAAAACCAAAGAACATTGAACTTAATAATCTTTAGGGTTATATTAGTCATCTTTCTGAGACTAAATCTAACTTAGCCTCTACGTTAGCACCTAGATGTCTGAGAACTAGGTCTAGACTGGTGCTTGTTGAATAGCAAGTTCTTAGATGTCGTTCTTTCCTTGTAGTGCAGTGGTATGGGACGTTACACTATTTGGAAATGACGTGCATCAAGGGAAGAGAAACCATAGACATATTGCACAAGTTGTCTAGAGTATCTACACTAGTCTACCCCATGTTCTCACCCTTTTCACTAGTTTTCATGACACTGGACTCTCTACTATGTGTGGGGCACTCATTTTCTAGATTTGGTTTTTTTATTCCAATCGAATCGAACCTTAATAGTTTTCTATGATGCTTGTTTTATCAGAGAAAAATTATATAATATTTTATTATTTATATGTATTACAAAAATGTGTCCCCATACAAGTACGAGTAGGAGGTGGTCATGCCTAGAGATAGAGAGAGGTTGGTTACATGTACATTTGTGAATATGATATACGAGAACCTACCATCTGGGTGAGGGAGAGAGCCCAAGACCCTGGAGGAGGTAACTATGTTTTTTAGTTACTATGAAGCCTCATGCTCGGTTTGGTGGTTCCTTGTAGGACTCTAGTGGTATACACATAAGAGAGAGATGAGATACAATGTTTCATGGGTAGAAGACCTATGAAGAGTAGGTCATAGCATGTTTTGGTTTGTGCTTATGTGGCTAGAACATGTAAGGCTATCACTAGTGCCAATGAGGTAATCCGAGAACCCTAGACTAAGAGAGGAAAGATAAAGTATATGCATATGAGATACTCATAGAGTTGATTTAGCTCAGAGAGAATGAGCATGGCACTACCCTCATGAGATGGGCCAGGAGAACCTCAATTGGACTAGATGAAGTTTTGACATATGTTTGAGGAGCCACTTGTATAAATTTGTATAGAACAACCATGGTGTAATATAAGTAAAAACATGTTTTGATATTGACATGTAATATATATTTATATATATGCGACATGATGGAAAACATAGAGATGTTTTAAATCTCTTTATCAATATATGGTTAACCATGTAAATAAATAACGATGATAATGTGATATTGATGGCTAATATAGTGATGAAATCATTAGTAAATGTTGCAATTTACTTTGAACAATGAAAAACAATCATATGAATGAAACATGTTATATGAGGTGTTAATCTTAGGGCTTAATAAAGATGAAAAATGTAGTTTGACTGTTAACACAACACAATGATTGTAACACCTTGATATGATCCTAATGGATAACACAGGTTAACTTTAGTTAACTCCTTTAGAACATGGTAATATGATGATGGAACCCTAATGAATGGGTAAAGATAAGGATGCAAATCCTATAACATGAAATATGACATGACATAATCAGAGTTTATAAACCCTGGGTTCCACCTTGAAAGGGCGTTTGTTCACCTTAGATGTTTTAAAAACCCTTAGTAGTGGTTTGGATACAACTATGGGGCTTTGTTTTTGGATATGTCGCGCAAAGAGTGATGCCCTACATATGGATGAAGACTTTTTGGTTTTTTCCTTGGAGTACAAGGACGAATTAATTTTTAGCATGAAATTTCATTAAGATGTATATGATGTAACAAACTAGAATGTTGGGCTTAATTTCGAGGATGGAATTTCTTTTAAGGTGTGTAGGATGTGATGGGGTGGACTTTTAGAATCCTTAAATGTCCAATGACATAAGTGAAATCAGCCATGTTGAGTTTTTTGAGAGTCCTAGGTGTATTGGTAAAGCTTGAGTGTCGTTTAAGGTTGATATCATAATTAAGATACCTTAACTTCGTGTCCTTGTGAGGTATTTTATTGATTGGTCATATAATTGAGTTTTGAAACCAATCAGGAATAGAATGCAACTTTGTTATAAAGCTATGGTTAAAATCTCATTATATTTTGATACTCTTGGAGTAGGCTAAATGTTGAGTATTTGAGGTACTTTGGACCAAAGTATTTGATTGATAGTCGACGTTTTAATAGTAGGCTTTATCGCACACCCTTACAACATCTGACATTGTAGCTCAAGGGTGACACAATTTATAATCAGAAGACTTAGGCTTTCATCCTACTCACAACGGTTACCATGAACAATGATGCAAAACATCAACCAACCCCACATCTTGGTCGTGGTTGGATTAAGGAGACGAAGTGTGGGTAGTTTCTCGCTCCACATCTATTAACCAAGCAACACTTATCAACCTGATAACACCCAAATTAGCGCATATTTTCTATGCATTTTATCTATGGTTTTATATCACTTCAGTCCTAATATGCACCATTTTGCTCATGTTTTATTATTTTTGTCTCTCATTAGATAAAATATTTAGAATAGCCAATAAATGTAGCTAATTAGCCAATTTTAGACTTGTAGGCACCGAAACTAGCCAGTTTTGGGACTCTCAAGTACTGAACTTGAAAAGACAAGAATCCCAGCAGGTGGCCGATATGGCTGCCCTATATGGCC
This sequence comes from Alisma plantago-aquatica, assembly GCA_963693085.1. Lineage (NCBI taxonomy): Eukaryota > Viridiplantae > Streptophyta > Magnoliopsida > Alismatales > Alismataceae > Alisma > Alisma plantago-aquatica. The sequence continues at coordinate 320,513,795 of OY856411.1, read as the reverse complement.
GCCTAATACGGCCGCCCGATATGGCTGCCTGATATGGTCTGGCCGATATGGCAGCTCGATATGGCTGCCCGATATGGTCTGGTCGATATGGCTGCCCGATACGGTCGCCCGATACAGTTGCCCGATATGAGTCCTCGATATGGCCTGGCCGATACGGCTGCCCGATACGGGTGCCCGACACGGTCGTCGGGCGACAGTCATATTGGCCGACCCAATGCCTCATGATCGAAGTCACGGATGAAGGACACGTGGACCAATAAAAGCTACAACTCCCATCAACTCGCTGCCTATAAATAGTTGTTGCCAGCCTACAAGAAGGCTCCCTCAAGAGAGTCGAGGGCCTGGAGGGAGGACCCTGTAAGAGCTAGTTCCTAGACCAAGGAGCTAGTGTGTCGGGTTCCCCAAAAGTCTGCTACCTGATACGGTTTCCTGATACAGTCTAGAGAGAGAGAGAGAACTGAGGACTCCAGAGGGATGAAGAGAAGACCCTAGGGGCGAGATCCGGCCTACACAGAGATCGAGGAGAGAGAGTCACCTCTCCTCTAAGGGCTATATCTCTTCCTGCTTCTCTTTCATTCCACTGCATTCCTTTATTTCTTGTACAAATGATGTCCATCCGTCTTTGTTTGGTGCTAGCTATGCTTGTCTATGGCTAGTTAGCTCCTTCTTGGCTATGTAGCCCGATCTGGGCATGTATATGTACTTTTGCCTTAAGCAAGTAGATTCATTTCATATCTAGTATGTTACATGTTATATTTTCTCTTTCCTAGTTATGATTGCTAGTCTGGTTGATCTCTTATTCGCTTGAACTGCTATCTCTGCCTGTATCGAGAGATCTGTTGTAGGAATAGTTATAGAGATGATAGTTTAGATCTGAACCTGAGAGGAGAACGATCCAAGGTATTATGTTCCTAACACCCCAGAATATCCTAAGACCCGAGAGGGAACTTGGCGTATTCTGAGGTGTTGATATGTCATTCCTCGAAAGAGGGTCAATGACATGTTGTTGATGGTTTTAGTCACGCATCGCGAGAGCGAGTGGGATGACCCCACAGGACAGATGCCACTGTACATTCTAGATGCTTGCTTGGGTGTTTGAGGGTCGTCTATGCCCGAGAACGAGTACATAGACTGTCCCGTTTGTGGTTGCATAGCCAAGAACTCTCTTTCTATGCTTAGTAGAACCTCGAGCTCTATTTTTTTTTGCTTTTGTTTTCTTTTCTTTTCATTATTTTAATCGTGACAACCCGCTAGACTAGTTCTAGCACTTTATTTTATCGACCATCGTTTTGGCTTATCTGACTCAAGAACGAGATATGTGGCATCTTAAACGTCACCACGTCCCTGTGTTCGACCCCGTATATCTACTTTGACCCTGTAATTAAGTTTCGGGGGCCTAGAAGGTTTTGGGTTTATAAATGTAATGTTCGACCCACCTAAAAGGCCGATCAACTTTTGGCGTCGTTGCCGGGGACATGGTTTGCCACGTTTACACGCCTAAAGGATTTTTGTTCTGTCACTATTAGCCTGTATATATATGCATACATTTTCTTTTGTTTTAAACATACTTGTTCATATATACTGAATACCTTTTCTTTTTATTATACCTATAATAGCCATGGACCTCGCTTCGGCAAGACAAGTCATCTTGTCCACCTGTCCTCCCGAGTTTTTCCACAGTTCCGAGTGCTGGAAAATAATTGAAGGTCGTGCTCTACAGCTAGTCGAGTTATACTCACCTCCACCATTGTCATATGTTGAAATTACAACAAAGGAGAATGCCAGTCAACCATCGACTCCCATGCTATCATGGGATCAAGAACTGATTAAGGAAGTGGAGTTAGTTGGAGAGAGTGTCAAGGCACTCACCTCCCTAGTCCCTCATCTCCAAGAAGATGTCAATCCCATGGAACAACTACTAGAAAAGCAGGATCGTCATCTCAAAGTAGCCATTGAGGCTGCAGACTGCAGTAGAAGTCTTGTTCAAACTATTGAGTGAGGATTTGTTCAAGAGCATCACTTTGGTACAGTAGGTCAGCAACTGATGTGCATGGCAGAATTGACGGATCTCGAAAGCATTGTTGCTCAAGTACAACAACTTCATGATAATGATGTTGAACAAGGAAGGAGGCTCTAAGAGCTCATTGATTTGGTTACAATCCAATTACAAATGCCATCACAAGATAATGAAGACGTTAGTCATCAAGACCATTCCATTGGGTCTAAAGTGGAGTATGCATCACCATCCTATTCAGGCCATCAACTGGATTCACTGGGATTTTTTTGTGAAGACCAACCCACTCTTGGAAACCCTTCATTATATCTAGATGACCCAGCTAATGAACCAATGGAAGATATGAGTCATAGACATGAATGGGTCTACGATGATGATGATGAAGACTCTAAAATCCAAGTTTCCTCACAACCAAAAGGTTGGCAAGAGGAACCAGAGTCTGATATTGAACCAGACCAGAGTGACATTTCTCATATTGAGACTTGTCACTTCGCTTTGAGCAGTACGCCAACCATGGTTTGGAACAACTTGTTCGATGAAGACGACGACGACGACAGCTGCTCGACATGGAGCAGTGAGTATACTGTCGACGACGAGTTAGAGCAGCACGAGTCGCCATTTACACCCATACCTTTACAAGGTAGGGTGGACGTCAAGGGGGTAGGATGGACGGTGCACTACAACATGTCTTCTGAGCATGAAGACACCCCCGAATCCATTCCAAGTGATAAGCTTGGGGTGGTAGAACCACAAACAGATTCTTCAGGGGGTACTTCTTGTTCTGAAGATGATTGGATGACTCAGACTGTACATGATGATTTATCTGAGCATCCAACCTCAAGTTCAGAGATGGAGGGAGGAGAAATGGATCCAACCCAAGTCATTCAACCTATCCCCTCCATCTCATCCTGTGTCGACATCCCAGGACCTTCATATTCAGATTCATATAATGAAAGGTACCATGAGGATGATTTGCCAAAGAAGTCACCCCAGGGCAGTTCAAGTCACTTCCAGAACAAAGATGACTTCACCGAGTCGCCAGATTTTACTTTTCTTCTTCAGACTCGGCAGGGCCAACACATCCGCCTACTCTACTCATATTATGTGGTGGAACCCGTCGGAAAGACACATGTGACATTGGTCCCAAAACTCAGGATTTGGGATCCCAGTGTCGGTATCGTGGGGCAGCCACCCCCTTTTCTCTTACCCACCCTCCCACCCTTTTATTACAATAAATTTTAATGTTCCTATTCATGTTAGTTAGCTTCTTTCTTCTAACTATTTTATTTCCTTACATCCATGCATCATCTTTAGAACTTCAATAACTACCATTAAAATCATGCATTCTTGCCTCTCTATTCCAAGTTTAAGTCTTGCTCGAGGATGACCAAAATTTTAAGCTTGGGGTGGTGGGCTTCTCCCTTCTTTCTCTTCACCCTTATTGCATGCACTTTTACTTCATGCATTTAGTTTAAAAGCAATTATGGCTATGTGGTGTGAATCTAATAGATAAATGCTTGACTTCATGCCTAGATGCATAGTTTTCATCTTAAAAATTTCTTGACCTTTTTCTTGACTTTCTCTTTGACTCTTTCCTTGAGTTTGGTAATAAATCTAAGGTTATGTCCCTTTTTCATAGCTTAAATCTAAATTCCCTTGATCTGTGTCGTGAATGGCAAATCCATGGTAAAGGACCGTTGGAATGAGCTAAAACACGATCAAAGAATTTGTCTGTGGATTCACAAGTTTGCCTCTATTCTAAGGATTCTTGAATCATAATTGCTATCTTTTTACACAGGTATCAAGTGGATCATGATGAGTTTTGAGACATGATCAAGGTGAAATGCTTTTCCTTGATGGACTACATGCCTTCTCACATTTGATCGGGTCAAAAAGATGAAAACTATAAAAATGTGCAAAAGAGGCTTGGCCGCCCACAAAATCCCAAAATATCTATATAGTTCTCACCCAGGCCCACAAAAATAGAATACAGATGATAAAAGCTTGAGTGTGAACAATAAATGAGTGTTGTTTTCTCTTTTAGGATAGTTAAGGATGATGTCCAGCCGGTGTATGACTGCTCTCATGAACACGGTTATGTCGTGTCTGGTAGTATCACTCTAAAAGCTCATTAGAAAGTCACTAGGAATGCTTAGGTGACCTATGAGATCATCTCAGTAGAAGGGTTGGTTTGAGCGCAGTATGAGGAGTTCGTCTCACTGCTCTGGGCAAATTGGCTCAGACTGCAGGGACGGTTGCTTGTTACATGGACCAACCTGACACAGATCGAGATCCTTTGAAGTCGTTAGAGTCTTTTTGCTTTGTTTCTTAGGACATGAATAAGTGAGAGGCGAGTTGTTCCAGATTGGTACGCATGGATTCATGGTGATGGCTCATTGCTCAGCACCTGCTTGATCACCTAAGTGACAACTCTTTCATGTTTAAATAATTATGATTCAAACCCTCATGAGTATCGGCATGCTGTAGTTAATTCGCTTAATCTTGCCTGGACACTCTTTGATCTTGCTTTGGCAGGATTGTGCTTGTTTGGTGGGGGTTTGTTCTGAAATACCATGGATCAAGAGTATTGGTGCTTTAAACTATTTTTTTTAACTTTAGCATTTATTGCCGAGCTTAATTTGGATGTTATCTTTTTGTTCTTTGAGCATAGTCTTGCTTGAGGACAAGCAAGTTTGAAAGCTTGGGGTAGTTGATAACACCCAAATTAGCGCATATTTTATATGCATTTTATCTATGGTTTTATATCACTTTAGTCCTAATATGCACCATTTTGCTCATGTTTTATGATTTTTGTCTCTCATTAGATAAAATAGTCAGAATAGCCAATAAATGTAGCTAATTAGCCAATTTTAGACTTACACGCACCGAAACTAGCCAATTTTGGGACTCTCAAGTACTGAACCTGAAAAGACAAGAAACCCAGCAGCTGGCCAATATGGTTGCCCTATACGGTTGCTCGATACGACCGCCTAATATGGTTGCCTGATATGGTCTGGCCGATATGGCTGCCCGATATGGCTGTCCGACATGGTCTGGCCGATATGGCTACCCGATACAGCCGCCCGATACGGCTGCTCGATATGAGTGCCCGATATGGCCTGGCCGATACGGCTGCCCAATACGAGTGCCCGAAACGATCGTCAGGTGATAGTCATATTGGCCGACCTGATGCCTCAAGATCAAAGCCACAGATGAAGGACACGTGGACCAATAAAAGCTATAACTCCCATCAACTCATTGCCTATAAATAGCAGCTTCTAGCCTACAAGAAGACTCTCGAGAGAGAGTCAAGGGCCTGGATGGAGGACCCTACAAGAGCTAGTTCCTAGACTAAGGAGCTAGTGTGTCGGGTTCTCCAAAAGTCTACTGCCCGATACTGTTACCCGATACGGTTGCCCGATACGGTCGTCCCGATATGGTTGCCCTCTACGATCTAGAGAGAGAGAACCGAGGAGTCCAGAGGGATGAAGAGAAGACCCGAGGGGCGACATCCGACCTACACAGAGACCGAGGAGTGAGAGCCACCTCTATTATAAGGACTATATCTCTTCCTTCTTCTCTTTCATTCCACTACATTCCTTTGTTTCTTGTACAAATAATGTACATCCGTCTTTGTTCGGTGCTAGCTATGCTTGTCTATGGCTAGTTAGCTCCTTCTTGGCTATGTAGCCCGATCTGGGCATGTATATGTACTTTTGCCTTAAGCAAGTAGATTCATTTCATATCTAGTATGTTACATGTTCTATTTTCTCTTTCCAAGTTATGATTGCTAGTCTAGTTGATCTCTTACTTGCTTGAACTGCTATCTCTACCGGTATCGAGAGATCTGTTGTAGAAATAGTTAAAGAGATGATAGTTTAGATCTGAACCCGAGAGGAGGACGATCCAAGGTATTCTATTCCTAACACCCCAGAATATCCTAAGACCGGAGAGGGAACTTGGCGTATTTTGAGGTGTTGATATGTCATTCCTTGAAAGAGGGTCAATGACATGTTGTTGATGGTTTTAGTCACGCATCGCGAGAGCGAGTTGGATGACCCCAAAGGACATATGCCACTGTACCTTCTAGATGCTTGCTTGGGTGTTCGAGGGTCATCTATGCCCGAGAATGAGTACATAGACTGCCCCATTTGTGGTTACATAGCCAAGAACTCTCTTTCTCTGATTAGTAGAACCTCGAGCTCTGTTTTGTTTTGCTTTTGTTTTATTTTCTTTTCCTTATTTTAATCGTGACAACCCACTAGACTAGTTCTAGCACTTTCTTTTATCGACCATCGTTTTGGCTTATCTGACTCAAGAACGAGATATGTGGCGTCTTAAACGTCACCACATCCCTGTGTTCGACCTCGTATATCTACTTCGACCCCATAATTAAGTTGTCGAGGGCCTAGAAGGTTTCAGGTTTATAAATGTAAAGTTTGACATGCCTAAAAGGCCGATCACAACCTCTCTGGGTAATGGAGAGCAGAGAGATCATACTCCCCTTGATGTGACCTCTCAACCACAAGCTGTAGGTGCTTGGGCAGAGAGCAATGAAAGAGTTGGAGACTCATGTGATGGTCTTGAGAATGGAGGATCGCCTCCAACAGAAGGACAAGAGGGTGGCCTCATTGCAAATGTGATCGTGAGGAGACGAGCGAGAGGGATGGATTCTGATAATGATCACCCTAAGGATAGTCCCTATAGGCTATGCAAACCTTGTGGAAGCCTCAGATTTGAGCCTCGAAGTGAGAAGGGGGTTCTCCCCTTTATCCTTGACCGTGGCGGAGCCACCTCGACCTGGGGAAGAACGAGCTCCAATGCCAAGCCAATGCTAAACCCTACGGAGACAGTGGAGATGCCATATGTGGACAAGAAGCTCTCAGCGATGACTAAGTCCTTGTCAAAAACATGGCAAATGGTAGAGGTGTGGTGAGGCTAAGCAAAGAGCGGTACTAATGAGCTTGTGGAAGCAGGTCTCTGGAGCAAAATGCAGGGATCAATGGAGCTGTGAAGGTCAGGACGAAGTCACAGGGAGCTAGAGGTGGCCTTAGGGGCTACTGAGAAGCACTCCTAGATGGTTGATTGCTCGATGGAGGAAGCCTTGCGGTTGCGGGCCTCATGCGTTGAAGAATAGAGGGACTCATGCAGAAGGGGAAGTAACACTTTGGGCGAGAAGTTGAGAATGTGAGAGAGAAGTTTTGGTTGGTTCGGTTCAATGGACTAGCCATGAACTGATCAGAGAACCCTACAACCCAGCCCAGGTCGGTCGGCCCAAGCATGCAGTAGCACCACCCTGTGAAGAACGTGACGAAACACCATTGGCCGAAAAAGGTAAATTTCCCAGTAATTCCAGTAAATATACAGATCTTGCATGATTCATATTAAATATCTCCCTTATCAAAAAATTACAAACAAGGTATCGAAATTCTCATAATAATGTTTAGAACAATATGAAATCATAATATCAAGCTTTTGATACACGATCTTTGTGATATCTTATTAGTTGTGAAATGCTTAATTGATAGATAATAAATATTAAACAACGACCTAAAATTATGATAAAATGTCAGTAAATCCATATTCTTGCTTATCATCCATATGATGTCAGATATGGTCATGTTGATGCACGAAATCATGTATTTTGCTTAATGTGGCTAATTATGATTTTTAACCCCAAATAAAATGCATTAAATACATACATGCTTAATAAATGATGAAATTTACAGAATAAGCTCATATCCTTATGTGGAACCTCATATTTAATTATGAGATCAGGATGATTCATAGAATTCGTGTTATATGAAGATGAACCTTGATACATGTCATGAAACCCTAATTTAGGTTAATGATGTAACCTAGGGTTAATTAATGTTCACAAAAATGCTATGGAAGATTATGTTCAGATAATGAATTATAATTTGGAATATGACATCAGTAATATAAATCTAAGACAATAATACAAGTAATAATTAGAATATCATAATGAAATATGCCTAAAATATGTGTTCTCTTTAATTAATGACCATCTTTTTGCAAGTATATGATTTTATTATATTTATTTATAACTGCCAAGTATTAGTTTTATCTTATTGCCAAGATATGATGAGAGGTATATAAAAGATACATAGCCATACTCAGTACAATATTCTTGAAATTTGTGTTGACGTGTACCACATGTAATCTTTTGTTTAGGTTGTGGACATGTGTTCTTGAAGACCCAGGATAGTTGAGAGTTGTGTAGCAAGATGATGTACAGGTCGACCTATTGTCTTAAGATCATGTAGTTTAGTGCACTACAAAAAAAAGGGTCTTTAACTATAAAAAAAAATTGTAGCGAAAACCCCATATTTTGTAGCAAAAGGCTTTGACTACATATTTCTTTACACATACAAATTGTAGCATATGCTCATATAGCTAAAGCCTTTAACTATATTTTTCAAATATGTAGTTAGATAATCCATTCGCTACAAATTCATATGTATCCAGAAGCGTAGCTAGATATTTTCCTTACATATTTAAATATAGGTATATTCATAGCTAAATGTATGCCTACAATTGTATATATAGTCAGTATGTAGCAAAAACATGAAGTTAATACAAATTATATGTAGTTAATGTGTAGGGAAAGGCAGCATCTACTGCACACATATATATGTAGTTGGATTATGCACTAGCTACATATGTAGTGCCACATATACATATATGTATAGTTTGATTATTCATGTATTGTGTAATTAGTCCAGAAGCTCTTTTAGTAACAAATTTATAGTAGTTAGACCAAGTTATGCTCTTTATGCCAACAAACTTACTTTCATTTATACTGAAACATCAAATGTACATGGGGAGGACGTATACCTTGCCCCTATTACATAATGTGTACAAAGAAAAGGATATACATATACTAATAAATTCGGTGAGGTCTACACGCATCTTGGAAAAAGAGTATGTATCTTTCTCGACCAGTTTTAGAATCGTTGTTGTCTTCTCCTTTTGTTCAATGAGTTGGCGATAGCATGGGTTCTTATGTTGCACAAAGTTGTGACCTTGTGACACGTTGGCCCTTCATCCGATTTCCTTGATGAGTGGGTCAATTTTGTTGAATGGAAGAAGTCTTGATTTGAAGATTGTAGCATCGCCCCTCATAGTGACATCTTTCTTACAACTTGGACCATCCATAGATGTTCTAGGAATCTTCTTTGTACTCTATTTTGTTGGACTTGATCTAGACCCAAAGGGGGATTCTTGTTTAGCAATAAGTTGACATTGAGGCCTTTTTTATCCTGCATCATATATGTATCAAAATTGCAGTCATTGAATAGAATAATCATTTCATTCATTTTTAAGCTGCATCATACTTCTAAAGTGGTAAAGAAGTTATCTGACATCTCAAACAATAACTGAATTCTAAATTTGCATCATACTTCTAGGAACCTAGACAAGCAAAGAAGAGACCTCTTTAAACAACTCTTTAAAAGCTTGGAATGAGTAGACCTAGCCATAGGATCTCTAATATTTCTTGTACTGTTGGAGTTTGTTCCGGAGTTTAAGCTATCTGGTAGTAGGACTGGATGATACCTCTACCTGTGAAATGGCCCAGGAAGTCTTTTTCCTGGTTCAATTTGTAAGATGGCATCTTCTCGTGGACTTAGAACTTATATTGTTATCCCAACATCACTGATTCTGATGTTGTTCAAGTTCCTACTTCCTGTAAGCATACAAAAGAGTAATCAAATCATCACTAGAATAGAAGGGATGTATTTTTTTCTGTAAACAAATACATCCCAACACTACAACTAGTGATAAATTGATGAAGTTCAATTTACAACTATCCTTAATAAACCTACAAGTAGAGAAAAATAGGTCCATATATGAACAAGCAGATAATACAACAAATCAAAAGACAACCAAGATGATTAGAGAAGATTCTCAGACTTTTTAGCAATAAATAATAATGCATTAACTGAAAATCCAACACAAATTTAAGGATTGAAAGTCCAACACAAATTTAAGGATTGTGTACCTTTCCAGCAGAAAAGAATTCATAGATAGACCCTTTTTAATTACCCAGGAGTGTTGAAGAGTTATATAGATTTAATATCCTAGTTTATGTGAAAGATATCACTTCAAACCTTTAGATACATCAATAAAATCCTAATTTGAGGAAAACAAAAATAGCCCACGTTGGGGTATATGATTTAATATAAAATGTTGAATGTCATTGCAGTATGTTCTGGAGCAGCTGTCTTAGTGAGGTTGAGACTCTAATAACATACCCATCTCATTTATGAGTGGACCATGTCTGTATGCTATCATCAATTTCATCATATAAGGTAACCTACGAAACAAATCATGGCACAATGATCAAGTTTCAAAATGACATATACATAATCATCTATTTGCCATTTACTGCTGCAAAAAGCCTAAACATCAAGAGGGGTCTTGGAGGAGGAAGAAGGAACAAAAGGGAGAGGAAGCAGTGAAGAACAAGACAAAGGAAGAGTGGTTACATTGAAGTTAAACCAACAACCTTAGGAAAAAATAATACAAAATAATAGAATTTCAAGGATGTCCTAATCACGACCTGTTTCTTGTCCCAGAAGGATTGAAAGATGGTCTAGACTCTGATGCAGCTACTGGAGTTCTGCAACAAACTGATGGGTTTTCCAAGATAACTACACCGAAGGTGGTGGGTATGACAAAGTATTCTATGAAGAAACATGATCTTACCATTTCCCTAAATGGAAAAGAAGAGCAATAAGTGTAAGTCATTCATGTGAAGTTTCTTTGTAAGAAAATATTGCTACAGATGAGAGTCTTTCTATTAACTGTGATGACAAGGTCAAAATTTAATACTCACAATACACCCCGATGGAAAACAGACACTTTCCATATGCTTTGCTTGCTTATCATTTATACAAAAATCATAATAATGGGTTTTTGCTTGAAGTTTAAGAAAGATAACCCATATGAAATTATATTATTCAACTTTTTGATAGTGTCTTTGTAAGACTGACAAGATTATGTTCAGTAGGTGTAGACTCTAGTTTGTCAAATCACTCTGTTCTTGATTTAAACTCATGCATGGATTCAAGCATCATCAAAGTTGTTACTATTGAAGCAACGAACTTTGTATTTACATGAAAAAATTAGCACTCTACAACCACTTATAATCACATAGAATATTGGTTCATAATATAGAGAATTATCATAAAGCAACGTATTAAATATGCAGCACCACATCGTCACCTAAAATAAATTCCTTTTTCCTAATAAAGCTACCAAGACATCTAATGCGGCTATGGCGTAGAAGGCAGAGAAGATAGAACGATTAAGAAGAAATGGAAGGCATAAACTCTTGACTAATTCTAACCCAAAAGATACCAGAAAAAAGTCTAGCAAGCTACATGGTGATGCCTCACCTAGAACCTAGTGTTTCATGCATGTCCTAGTGTTTTGTGCATGTCTAACTCCTCAGTCTGTCTACACTATACAAAGAAAATGGTCAAAAGAATATATTGGATGAAAGTAGAAATAAAAACCAGTGATGTAAGAGGAAAATAGTCAAAAGATCTATAAAGATCTTCCACACATTCATATTTTCATACCTAAAAGGAAAATGGCACAAAACTGAGCAGTTTCAACCTAGTTCTGAGATGTATGAGCTCGATAGCAGAATAGGACATCACTGTATTAGTGCCAACCAAGGACACAAGCAGAACTAATTTGTCTAATACCTTTTGCAAATTTTCTTGTTAGCTAGTCAGTATTTCTATAAAAAGTGTAACATGCACCACAAGCAAACATGAAACACAATCACATTAAGCACATTAATTAAATACAGCAAGTATATGAAAAGTGATTTACAATATACAATCAGAGCATCACCAGAAAATCATCAATGAAGAACACAAACTAAACTTGCACGTCTAGCACCTTTGGCAAATAATTTTGTGAAATAATAAGTCTTTATATAATAATTCTTTCTTTGGAATGCATTACACAACAAAATCAGGAACAATAAAGAAACAACTAGCTCATTCTAATCCAATTAGAACAACAATAAAACTTAGCCACACAACAGCAGAAAGAAGGCAATGTATAAACCAATTGCTTCAAAGCCTATAAAGTATAAAGGAAAAACTATAACTAATGCAACTGTAATTAAACATATAAATGGCCATGCAATACCAGAGAAAACAAGAAACTACACAATATACTAGAAGATAAATACATAAAGAAATGAAATTACATAAGATAAGACTTTGAAAGAAGGGAATAGAGAGTAGCCTTCTAATGAAAACTATCTGAGAGTTATGTGACAAAGTTTGTAGGTACTTCTGTTGATATTCAATTTTCCTAACTGTAAACAAGCTTTGTAGCAATGCTGAGGGCTTGTAATTTAATTATGAAGCTTTGGTTTTGCATATATACATATGTCCTGGAGATGGTTCATGTCTATTAGAAAAATGTCAACTTATTCACTACTTATAAACTGACATGTATAACCACTATGAAATTGAAGCTGCAATTAACCTTATCTTCACTTTGCTGCTTACCTCGTTTTTAAGGCAAGCCCATATAAACAGATCTATGAAGAAGGTCATGACACCATCTTATCAGCCTTTTCCAAGGCATATAAGGTGGTTGTGGCGTGTGGACTCAGTCCCTCATGCCAATGTTGCTTGGTGGATGATTTCATCAACCCCTTTCTAATGAAAATCTGATCTCTAATGCATGATTTAAGGATAAAACCTTACACTACTAGACTTGAGGAAGGATAACACCTTACAGTACATAAGAAACTCAAGGGTTGTTGTTAGTCTTCACAATATCTGCTAAACTACTGGTTGTAGTTCTAGTGTTGGATGAAACTTTCATCAGGTAATGTCATGCATAGATACATTAGCCATTGTGGTTTGCAAGAACCATAATAGAGTGGGAATGCTCACATCCCATACACCAGTTTATAATGCAGGAATGGTAATTAATCACCAATAGCATAGTATTTCAACTACTATGTCTCTTAATCTCCTACTAGGCTTATGACAAACTAGGGTCAGAAATTGAGATAGAATATCGTCATACATTCTAGTGCTAGGATGCACAACTAAAGGGCATAACAAGAAGGTTGTCTTTGACACATGAGAAGATAACAGCCACTGAGAAGATGATGCGTAAAACATTTACTGGGTTGTTTATACACCGCTATCGTGATGTTGAACCAGAAATTAGGATGTCTTGCATCAATGCTCTTGGTGTTTGGATCTTATCATACCCATCATTGTTCCTACAGGATTCGTATCTAAAGTACCTTGGGTGGACCTTAAATGATAAGAGTGTTGGAGTGAGAAAAGCATCTGTTCTAGAGCTATAGAATCTCTATGCGGTGGATGATAATGTTCCTTCTCTTGGCCTTTTCACCGCAAGTTTTTCCAATAGAGTGATTGAGCTTGCTGACGATATAGATATATCAGTGTTGGTTTCTGCTATAGGACTTCTAAAATAGCTACTGAGGCATCAACTTCTAGATGAAGAATAATTAGGCCCCCTTTATGATTTGCTCATTGATGAGCCGCCCATGATAAGGCGTGCTATTGGATAAATGGTTTATGATCACTTAATAGCTCAAAAATGTGGCACCTCACAGCCAGGTCAAAAAGAAGAGCAGTCATCCCAAACACTGTTGGAACGCATGCTGCACATACTAAGGGAGTTCCCAGATGATCCAATCTTAATTACCTATGTCATTGATGATGTGTGGGATGACATGAATGCTATGAAAGACTGGGACCGCATTATCTCAATGCTTCTCGATGAAGATTCATCAATGGAGCTCAGTGGTGATGCTAGGAAAAAGAAAGACGTTGATGCAACAAACCTTATCAGACTGCTTCATGCTTCTGTGAAGAAAGCTGTTGGAGAAAGGATCCTCCCAACCAACGATAACTGAAACCAATCCATTGATGATAGCAAAATTCCAAGTGATGCATTCATTGCTGCGTTGGTGTCCAAGCGTGATACTTTATTCGAACAACTGACCTACTTCTTGAATTTACTTCCTTCTTCCCACAAAGGAAGAAAAAGGACCATGCTATCTTGTCGGGTTTGCATAATACTTGTAGAGATGCGGTGCTTGTTTAAACAGTCAAAATATTCTGGCTCTAAGCTAGAAAGTTGTGGGTACTTCCCTGACTTTACTACTCTAGAAAAGTTTTGGAAGATATGCGAGCTACAACTCAACATATCAAATGAAACTGAAGATGAATATGCAAATGAGGAATACATTGAAGATACAAACGGGGACGCGGTGATCATTGCTGCTGCAAAACTTGTAGCCAGCAACACCATTCCTATGGACTATCTCGGCTGACAAATTATTTCACATTTAGCTATCCGTCCAACATATCGAATATTAAAGGGACACATATATACATATCCATTGTCGATATGGATGTGAAAGAAAACCATTAAGATCAATAGAACAAAATCCACACTGTTTGTGGTTGATACTAGAATCAAGTCTGGAGTTTGGATTAGTCAAAGATACACATACCTTTCTTTGAGAAGACAAAATATAGATAATATGTATTTCCCAAGAGCCTTACACCACTTTAGCAAGAACAGACGAGCATAAGCATCTTGATCCTAGTGTAAAGAATTTGTAATAGTATTGGGATATCTGGACATCATTTTGGGCAGTGTATCTACATCATCCAGTTCATCCTGCAAGTATCACATAGGTCATAGTATATTTCTAATTAGCTATCACTCCAGGAACCACAATGAACACATCTAGCTTATGATACAGCAAAAGAAAGACATGGAAGTGATGAAACATGATGAAGTAATTAGAATTTAGGAGGCACGATCCTATGAACTACATTTAAAAACTAGAAAGATCAATTGTATACCCTTTAGATGTCCACTACCATATACATATACGGTAAATATAATAGAAAATGTTATCACTAGATGTCACAACAATTGGCTGTAAAAAATTATCACTAGATTCAGTATATGTTTTAGGACCAGGTGCTAAAAATTGAACAACAAAATTTAGGAGAAATAAAAAGATACTTGTCATAAAAGGAGTTACAATAGAATGTACAACTAATATGCAGCCTGATTACGAGAATAAAAATCACAATCATAAGATGACATCCTACTACTTGTACTGTGTATACTTTACTAGCATGAACATAATAGATTAATCAAAAATGGAACTGATGGAAATTTCTTGATTACAGTAATCGAGAAAGAAATCACTACCTAAAGTTGTAGTTATCAAGATATCCAGATTTTCTATAATAAGTGAAAATAGGAACTGATTGTGGACTGTTTCCCAGCATTACGTTTTGTCAACAGACTAGAATTGGAACTGATTGTGGATTGCCAATATATTTGATTGGCTGCTCACTAAAGCAAATGAGACCATTTCACTACCATAGCTGTCGCTGTCTAGCGGCCTGGGAGTTCAAGGGCATCATCATTACTGAATTGAATTTCATTTAGACCTGCAAACTTGTATGGTTGTAAAATATGACTAACATATACTTCCTCTTATAATACACAAGAAAATCAATTTAATAGAAACCTTATTGAATCCAGAATTTAGCTGGACACAATGATTGGTCAAACAAGAAAGTAAGAAAGTGATACAAACACCAATAACTAATCCATCGGTTGATTACTAATAGCATATTTGCTTTTGTTGATAGCAACTAATTAAGTTCTATGTAGAGCACACCACAGTCGCTGCAAATGCAGACTGGCGGTCCTTTAGTGCAATGACACATACTAAAGGCATACCTCTTTTACTAATGATGTCATACCAACTAAAACTTATTTAGATTTTTGTGCATCCTGGGATAAAATTGTTGAGAACAAGAAACACGGAGGATTGGGGATAAAATCTATGAGGGATTGGAATGAAGCCTTGCTTTTGAAAAAATCATGGGAAATGAGCAGTGGAAGGAACACTCTGTGGACTACAGCCTTGGGTAGGAGGTATCATGGCTACAATGGTAGTAAAAGCAAAAATCTTTCACGCCTAGGAAAAGTGATGACCCAGGGAAAAGACTTTATATGCCGAAACTCCTACATCACCATTGTGAATGGCGAGAACACTAAATTCTCGACTGATGTTTGGGTACCCAGAATCGGGTTTCTGCTGGATAAAGCTATCAAGGACATACCGGAGGACCTCACTGACCTCTTGGTGCACTTTGTGGTATTACATACAAGCACATGGGATGAGTAGTTACTTAATGAATGGCTACCTCAGAGCATTGTAAGGGAGATTCTTCGTATCAAGCCGCCAACAAACAGCACCAGGCCAGACGTCATCACTTGGATGCACACCGGCAATGGTCGATTCTCAACCAAGTCAGCTTATGAGATCATTAGAAAACCGAAGGAGATCAAGACCCAAGGTTGTTGGGACATGATATGGAAGTCTACGGTGTCAGCCAGGACCCAGACGTTCATGTGGCTAGTCAGCCATGAGGCCATTCTGATAAACATGGTTCATGTGAGGAGGCATGTGTCTGCTGATGAACTCTGCCTCCGCTGTAGAAACCAAGATGAGTCCATTCTTCACGCCCTATGTGATTGCCCGGTAGTCAGAGATACTTGGTCCCTGGTGTTGGGAAATATTGACAGGGGCAGATTCATGGGTGAAGTATACCTACCACAGTGGATAAAATGGAACTTGCAGCAGAATTGCAGCCACACACAGCTATTCTTAGTCGCTTGTTGTTGAATTTGGTTGGCTAGGAATGCGTTGGTGTTTGACGGGAAAGCCACTCATAAATGTCATATTGTTAATCAGATCTTGATGGAGATGCAACTCCTCGAGAGCAAGGGAAAGACAAGGGTTGTGAACCCGACTGAGCAAATGTAGCTGCACTGGAAAAGACCTCCGCAGAACACAATCAAACTCAACACTGATGCTGCTCTAAAGAGGAAAAAGGAAACTACATCAGTGGTGGCATGCGACTGCGAAGGTCGGTGGGTGGGAGCAATTGCTGAAAAGATTGATGTTAATGACGTTTTAGAAGCAGAGCTTAGGGCTATCCGGCTATCTTTAGTGATGGCCAACGAATGCAACTACACGGCCGTGGAAATCTCTACGGATAGTCAATGTGCAGTGGGCATGATTTCACAAGAAAGTTCTGTTAACTCCAGATATGCTAACTGGTTGGCGGATATACAACAGTTGATTAAGTCGAACTGGACTTTGAAGTATGATTGCAGAGACACCAACAAGGCTGCGGACTGGGTAGCCAAGAACTTGATAACAAGGAACGAGGAGTTCTATGCTTATATTAGACCTCTATAAGATCTGATCACCATTTTTAACACTGATTACTGTAATGGTAGTAGTACTACCATAATTATGCAAGTAGCTTGCACTGGTGTAATACGTTTTTAAATTTGCATGCACGAGGAGGGCGCGATGAATAGATAGCCTCCTGGCATCCCCAAAAAAAAATAGAGTTTATATGTGACTCATGATTGCATTTTACTGTTTGAGCACAACAACAACCATGTGATTAGTCTGAATTGGTCTAACTACAACATTCTGATTGTTGTATTCAGTGGTCCTATAAAGATGAAAATGGGAAAAAAATGTGTTGGTATTACAATTTTCTGCTGTATATATTCATTATCTATGTTACCCTATAGAAATTCATAGTATGGATTTATCCATGTATGCATTACCTATTTGAGTGATCTGAACTTGAAGACGATACAACTACCTTTTTTAGATCCACATGCAAAAGAATTAAACAAATTTGAGCACTAATTCGAATCTCAAGTGTGATATTGCTCTAGATGCTCCTGTGAATTCCATCATGGAACCTGATACGTATGAATTTCATCTTCTACCTAAACCTTAGTATAGATCCCCTGGGACAAGAACGGATGTCAGCTTGAGTAGAATCAGAACTCAACTTCACTATGAAATTTAATCTATAGCTCTTACAGTAGAGCATTACCAGAGAGTAATGACTCTGTAACACCTAGGGTGATGTATAAACATCAACCATATTTATAAGGAATAGAGAAGCCAAGTCTACATTACAAAAATCATTCTTCAAATGGTCAAAAAATGTAAACCAAAGTTGAAGAAGGTCAATAAATCTACCATGAACCAACCAAGCCTAAAAATTTTGCTTAATGAAGATAAAAGATAACAACTCCATAAATACTATGCAAACAACACTCAATAATAGAAACTTCAAAGTGTATAACCCACCAGAGGTAACATTCATCCTACAAGTGTCGTCTGGTTTGAACAATATAAGAAGACAACTGCAGCTTCAGGGAATTCTGGAATCATCTTTAGGTGGAAGTCTTCATGAGTGGAAAGAAGCATTTATCATGCCAAGCAGTAGCAAGCAACATGCAGCATCCAACTTCAAACTATGGAAATCATCACATGGTATTTTAGAAAGACAGCAAGAAGATCTAGGATCTTTTAATAAAGATAACACATGGACTACCCAGGTTCAAGTAACTAGCAAAGAAAGAAACAAAGGAACCAGTGAGGGGATTAAAATATTGTCTAATAGTGACCCTATATAGATCCATCACAAGACTTCTAAGCATCAACAACAACCACATGAATCTAAGGAAAATGCAAGACCAATTACTACTACAGCATATCAGGATGCACGAGCAAGAGATGCCACTAACAATAGCTTCTTCAGAGCATAATAGGTACTACTGAGAAACAAAACAACAAGAAAACATAGTGAAGATCAATGTCAAATTTTCCCATTTTTATGAGTCATGATGCCTTCGTGGACTATTTGACACCAATGTGGAGTTTTGGTGGTTCCTCTTTTAATTATCAATTACTCACATTTCCCTTTTATTAATCAATTCTTTTTCCGTTTTAATTCCCTTTTCTTATTAATTGGGCTTAAGGGCCAACAAAACCCACAATCATTCAATCAAAGCCATTTCTCACTAAATCTATCAAAATTCAAATAAAAGGATTTCATTTATTTATTAAAAGAGAAATATTCTTCACATTACATTTTCAAGAAAATGGGGTTGTAACATGCATTGTTTGTAGGGTGATCAGTTTCCAAATACCAAAGCTATTCCTACTCATCTTCTAGTATGTGTAGTTGCATCCGTCAAATAGAGTTTTTCGGTTGACATTCACACCTTAAAGGTTGAGATGGCCCAAAGATTGTTTCCCCATCTTCAAGACCTAGTAAATCTCCATGAATCCTCACTCTGAAACAAATTCAAATCTATATAGGAGGTGAATAGAGAAAATGTAAATTTTATATAGCTTAGAATACAAGGTTAGTAATTATAACTTACTTAAAAATATATCTTAACAGAAAGTATAAAGAAAGTAATGGACATGTAGGCAACAACAAAAGACACAAGATGTACAATGGTTCCTACCTAAATGTCGTCAGTCTACCATATAGTAATTTCCAACTAGAATTTTCAACATATACTTTATTACCATTTGTATACTGATACAAAATACACGAATATCAACATATTATGTGGTTCAAGACTAACCTCATTTTTATCTCAAGGATATCTATATTCTACTTTACGAGATGACATAAAACCTCTTGTTTTAGAGAAGATCACAATCTACCTCTATCCACTTTGGACACATCTTTTTCACACGAAGTAACTCTGAAGAAACTTCACTGCAACCTTCTTACAAGAAGTAACACAAAGAACCTTACCAAATAGGGAGCAAGAAGGGAAAAAGAAAATTACAACACTTCTCACAAAGATTACACAATAGAAGAACTAATGATCAAGTGATGGTCAACTCCACTAGGTTTAAGAAAGACTATTTGGTGGAGCAGGACACTAAACTTGAGCTAAAACTAACACTATCTTGAAAGCAGCTGAAGATAGTAAAGTGGTATTCTAAGCTAGCTAGGAAGAGTATCATGTAGTTAGCTTTCTCAAGTGTGCTCCAAGTATCAATAAAGAGCTCATATACATATAAACCCTTTAGGTATGGCTACCATAGTTGACGAGAGTGTTTACGACAATTAAGTGGAAAACTAGTCAATATAGGATAGCTATCTGAGATTAAAACAAATAATTGTTCACTAATTAAAAAATCTATAGAATTTTCCGCAACTAAAAAACATTTTGACTAAGATGAACAAAAAGTTTGACCAGAACACTGTGGAAACCTCATCTGTCCTAACAGAAATGTCTAGGTCGATCTAGAGTTTGACCGAGATGCATTTCAGTCGAAAAGAAGTTCGATCAAAACACTGACCCGTTAAATTTTTGAAAATGGCTCAAATGAATATGGAAAAATTATATGCCTATCATAAACGATGTATATAAAAATAACTAGGTTTGAAATGGTTGTTATCCGATAATCACTTGTGCATGCATCATTCCTATCAAGTGGTACCATTTACACCTATACAAGACATCATCCAGTTACAACTTGATGTATATGCATCCAAACATACATATCATTGTACATTCTTTATCATTGGATATTGTCAGATTTTTCTGATCACGTGTAACACTAACTTCACTAATTAGTACTGCAAATAAATAATATTTACATCACAAAAATTAGAGTGTGGCATATATAAAACCAACACATACCGATACGATGGTCGTGGACAATGTGTTTCCTGGGGTGGCTTTAGGTTGCCTCGTATTGCATTGTATTCGTCCAATTCGTGTATTTCTATTATAATATGGGAGCATATCAAAATATGTGGGCGGACCCACACAAATCCCACTCTTTTCTAACTTGTGCCAGTTTATATAAGCATACGATCAGGTCACCACGCACAAAAGACTGATTTTTATAAGGCAAAACCTATAGGATGACTGTATCACCCATATTAGCCAGTTTATATATAAATTGGTATGTTTTAATATTTACTTCTTATTGCTGTCTTTGGATCTGGATATATGGCTGATGTCAGCATGTCAGTGCATATTTTACAACTATGATTGACAACATTGTACCCCTAATACTGTAGTAATACTTACTTTCCCGGGTCACGAAGCTTCTATCCTAGTCTACTACAAATCAATTACATGCACTCTCTCCCCAGTCTCCCTTTTACCTCCATCTTGCACCGACTTCCCTCTAGGGTGTGTCGACCTCTACTCTCACCTTCTACAAATCCTGTATTGAAGCAACCTTGAAACAATGATTAATAGTGGCAACCCTCAATCTTCCAGCCAGCACTGCTATTTTACAATGGCTGGCGACGTAAACTTAAGTTAGTCGAACATGGATATAACCTGCCCAAGGTGAGATCGTCAGTTCCTAGTTTCATCAGGCGGTTTCCTCTTCATAGGTGTTCCCTGCGCTACATACCATTACGGCCAAGCGGTTGCGGTCATGTATAAACCAGTTATCAACCAACGTGGTTAACTGAAATTATATCGTCTGATTAGCTGCTGGTAGTCATTGGAATGATAGTCGTGGACCGGTTGCGGTCATGTATAAATCAGTTATCAACCAACGTGGTTAACTGAAATTATATCGTCTGATTAGCTGCTGGTGGTCATTGGAATGATAGTCGTGGACCGCACCTTGTGCTCGTCTCTGCCCATTATACATATTAGCGCTTCGTGATCAAGAATTTAGAACCACACAAATTTCTAAGTTCCACTTTTCGTTGGACCAAGCAGAAGGAAACATTTTGAGTTGCAGCAATGTATGACAAGGTCATCCCGCTCTTTCTTCTGGCGCTACTACTGAGTGCCGTATTCGTCGTAAGCGGGTTTGAATGGTCCTATGGAGGCGGAGGTAAGGATGGTTTTCTATTTTCTAAAAAGATTTTTGGACGAAAATTATTGATTGATTCTATACACATATAGCTAGGCGAAATAAATGCAGTAGTGTCACCGTGTCGGTTTAGATATATCTACATACTGTGGTATTCCTTTTTGGAAAAATTATGTTGCAGAGACGTTCTTGACTAGTATGCATAAATTTTATAAATACAAAGAACGAAATCGGTAAATTAATATGATACTTGTCTGATTTGCTTACGGCTATAACTGATTGGGATTCATTAATTCCCTCATTCTGTTGGTAGCTGCGGCGAGGGGTGCAGGTGACGATGCTGGACAGGCCGCGAGAGGTAACACTTTTCCTTTGTATGATTATGCTATTGGCTGCCCAATTCCTATGTTCGTGTGGGTTTTATGAATTTGTCATCACTTTGATCCTAAAAGATATATGGATCGATACGAACTTCAGAAACAAAACTGCACTGGAACCATATGGGTTGAACAGGCGACTAATATTACAAAAATATAATTGTGCGTTAATTTCCATTTTCAAAAATTAAGATACTACCCACTTGAGCAGGTACAAATGCAGGTGTTACCAGGGCTAACCCCCGGGATTACCCGGGAGTGAGGCCGTCGGAATTGTCAGAACAAAATTGCAAAGATCTGTGGGACGTAATGGCTGGCAACATAGGCGCAAGTTACGAGCAAGTTTGCTATCTTGCAGGCCTCGGCGACAACCCAGCTTGCATCTACGCTGCATGCCTTTTTAAGAACAAAAAGTCGACCAACAATATGGAACCATACTGCAGGTCGGTGTCATACTACATTGGCACCGACACTGCAATGTCATCATCATCCCCCTCATTTTCGTCCTATGCACCATCCACCCTCCTTATTGCAATGGTTGCTGGATTTACGCTCATGTTATTGTGTCCGACTGCTCTTATGTTCTGTCAATTTCGACCGCGATAGAAAAGATAAAGACCCCTTGTATTCCTTCATCTTCATCTTAATGTTTTTCCCGTCTTCTTTTGTGTTGTGTCATTTCGTATATTGTACTTTTTCTCTTTCTCCTTGGTGATGTTTTACCGCACATTGTGCAGGATGAAACCAAAAGCATTTCATTTTTTTATTCAACAATCATATTATCTATGCATCCATTATTTACCAAGATACACATTGATCATCTCATTTAGGAGGTTAGACGATAAGGGCCTGTTTGCTACGGTGTTGTTGGGTGTAGTTTGCTGAAAACAAAAATTGAGCAAACGTAATCACGCCTTTCCAGCAGCTCCTGACTTATTTGGTAGTGTGTACCGTGAGTTCATCGTTTTCGCCTGCCGTGGTTTGGTTGATTAAAAAAGTCACAACAGCAGTTGTTGTTATAGCAATAGTCAATACGTTCCGTCCTTTGCGGCTGGTAAAAAAGCTGGTTCTACACCCGACCGCGCCCGATCTGGGCGCGGTACATTTTCCCGGATTTCATGGCCAAGCGGGTGACAACTTGCAGTTGGAATTCCAAGAACGGCATCGTACCAAATGAAAATCATATCTGAACTCGTTACTTTTGAACGATAGGAAAATAAAAGGCATCCTACCAAATAGGGCCTAAACGTGTGACGATGACAGGGAATCCACACAGAAGAAAACGCGCTGACAGTGACAAGAAAGAATATACGGAGTGAGTTGTTACCGCGTTAACCTATTACGAATTAACCATTATAGATTCCTACTACTGATATACATGTGACGGTCATGGTCCTAGCAGTATGCCTTAATGCTTCACAATATAAAAATGATTGTTTGACACCCGCATGGCATTAACGTGCATTGGGTGGCAGTTAAGCTCGTAGTTTTGGGGTGCTAGCGTTAGTAGACCCGTTAAACGAGTGAGTCTGGTAAGATTTGGATTGTAGCATACGGCAGATTCGAGTTTTATGGTTGTTGGTCAGAAGGCTCCTTTTGAAACGGGTCGTACAAAAGTTTATCAAAACCCTGACCGACGGGCAATGGATGGACCCACGGTGTCGCGTAACTTGCACTAAACAACAAAATACTTGTTATAGAAAAAAAAAAAAAATTATATATGAATTACTAACATGCTGATAACTTTCCGCGTGTAGCATAAATATAACATTTTAATTGTTTATATTTAACATCAAGCATAATAGACAATAACTTATAACTTTTATAAATTAGTGTTTATGACAATACAAAAACTCAGTTGCTGCATTTTAACGTCAAAAATAAAAGACAAACAATCTGCTGATCGAAATAGATAACCAACACATTTAAAAAAACGAAACTTGTTTTCATTTGTTTAACGTAGGCTAAAATATTTTAAAGATAAAATAGAATTAAAATGATTTGATTATTTGCATCAATATAAATCAGACATAAGTTTTTACAAATGAGTCTTACTATTTCAATATCACAAGTGTTATTGAAGATATCTTTACTATAATATGAGTATAAGTACCTCAAATATATAATGTACGTAGATACAAAGCACTACACACTCAAATGTCCCTAAGTATATAACTGTGTTCTGAAATTCTCGTAAGCATATATCTTCTAAACTTATTTTGATTCATTCCAGACGAGTCACTTGCATATGCCCACTGATCAACCTATAGCACCGGCCTAATGAATAGGTTGGGTCAGATTTCAGACATACTTAAATGAATGGTCAAAACCCCCACCCAACCTAGATTAAATGGGTCAAGCTATGTACTGCCAGTAGTATATTTTTTTTTACCTTTTGTGTTACTTTTGTTAGCGTCATTTTTACATAAAATCGATACTACAAATCTAAAGTGTTGATTGGTAAAACACAAATATCACTATTGGTCAAGTATTGTCTATTAAGATAACATGGGTACCGCCTTTACTATAGTGTTGGTTTTGTTGTGAAGAATCGGCGGCATCTAAGATTGTCTGCAAAATCAATTTCTTCTAGTGCAAAATTTTAATATAGGCTATTAAAATAGTTCTACAAAAACCAACAACAAAGTCCTTCTTGTAAAATAAAATTTGTCTCCAAAAAGACTCTTTTGTCAGTTGCGCTCCATAAAATTGTACTAGTTGATCATGCCCAATGAAAAGGTTAACATTTTTTACCTCCAAAAACCTTTTCATTTTCATTAGTTTCTTCTAAAATGTCTAATGACAAACGTTCCCACCACATATATTTTCTTCCAAATTGAGTTATCTCATCATTTTTTTCTAGAAATTGAGGATATATTGCTTAATGAGGATGAATATTTTTATCGAGTGAGAATATATGGTGTTGATTTTTTAGAAGATAATCGACAACACATATTTGAACTATAGCAAGCATTTTTTCAGGAAAGCAACGGCACATGTGGAAACGACAAGACTTGTGTTAGTGAGGTTGGAGTTTTTGAATAGGGATAAGTGCATGTATAAAGACCCTATTTTTACGATCAAATATTTTCAAAATGTGGATCAGAAAATATAAATAAATCTTTTCATTGTACAATATTCTAAGAGTAAACTATTTTTTTTTTCAAATGATACATATATACTGAATACTAAAACTTTGGTAAATCTAATCTTGATCTTCCAATAGAGGGCTATATCGTGCAATCTCTTCTAGGTCTTCTCTCATCACATGCCCATTAGTTCCCAAAGGGAACAAAACCACACATGGGCCCAATAAGGAAAACCAACGTCAGCAAAATTGGTATTTGAAAAGTAAAATAATATCAATATATGTACACATATTTTCATCATAAAATGCAAGAATTAAACAATATAGACAAATATCAAAAGGTAGAAATGTTTTTTTATTTGAATAAGATTTGACGTGTATTTTACTACGCACTAAAAACGTAAGTGTACGCGTCGAGTAATATAGGCCTTGTGAGGCCCGAGTCGAACTCAGGGATACGTGAATTATTGGACACTTCTACTAACTAATCGCAATCAGCTAGACCGATTAACAAAGTAGGGTTTTGTTGTTCAAATTTAAAAGAAAATAAAAATCAAACAAAGAAAACAATCGATTAAAGGTTAATTTAATCAATTAAAAGGGATATCTTTAGGATGGCGGTTTCACCGCGGGTCAACATTGTATTAAGTTTCATATAATTCCTCACACTTCTCTCTCTATCCGGGTAATGGCCTGAAAACAGAATTACCCACTGTCGTGGTGTAATTCACTACTTAGATTTAGGTTGATTCCACCGTCGTAGTAATCATTCCCCTAAACTAAGTGCATTATAAACGGTCTCTCAGTTCCCACCATTAATTTTACAACTCCTTTGTCAAGGGTTTTATTAATTAATGTAGAATTCGTCTCTTTTCAACCGTTAATCCTTCTGTCGAAGTGATTAAGGGCATTAATTTATTATTATGGTAATCAAGCATAACAATAGAAATGGAGAAAAACGAATCTATACCACGGATTTGAGAGAAAAATATGAATTATTGATATAAAAATGTCATACAATGCATTCCCGGGCTACTCCCGATCCTAAAGATTGAGGGTTTTAGCCTCTCATGTTCATCTCACACGAATACATGGTAGAAATTGGGGAATTCATAAGAAAAACGGGAAATAAACGGGAAAACCCCTGAACGGAGAAGAACCGGTGGATCCTTGGCGTAGAACACGAGCTTCCCCCGCCTGTCGGTGGTGGAAATCATCTTCGGCAGCGTCCGAATCACCCGGGATGAGCTTCTCGGCCTCCGTTCTCCTTTCTCTCCTCCTCGGCACTTGTGCAATCCAAAATGAGATCATCATCACGTCTGGGCGGCCGTCATTAGGTATAAGTCCCTAATTAGGTCGTCAAATAACAACAGCCATCCGATCGAGATCAAAACAAATCCAACGCATATCTGCCGGCGTCGATACCATCGACGCGGGTTGATGGTATCGACCCGGCGGATTAGCGGCAGCTTTCCTTTCTTTTATTCTGAGCGCCTGTGGTGATCTCGATACCATCGACTTGTGTGTCGATGGTATCGACTCCTTTAGCGTCGGTTGTTGTCGTTTAGCAACGCTGTAGCCCCCCTTGTGTCGATGGCATCGACTTGGGTCGATGGTATCGACAGCTTCCTCGCCAGCAACTTGAAGGGATCTCAATACCATCGACTTAGGTGTCGATGGTATCGACTCTGTATTCCTTTTCTCGGCTGACAACCTGTGGCTTGGTCGATGGTATCGACTTCCGTCGATGGTATCGACAGAAGCAGATACTTGTTTTTCCTGAAATTTCACAACAAGACCAAGTAAATCCACACAATTTATAATGAGATGATAAATAATGCTCAAAATAGTAAAACAAAGGGGATTTGATATAAAATGATGGCAAAGACCAAATAAAGTGAATTATGCAATAATATCCATGAAAATGAGTAATTAAGGCACAAAACACATATGAAACAGGTCTATAAATGCGACTCAAAATCATCGCATCAAACTCCCCTAAGCTTAAACATTGCTCGCCCTCGAGCAACTAATCCTTAGAGTAAGATTGCAGATGTCAACTAAAAATCAACACAGCACCCCACATCCCACATGACTCCCACTGAACGTTCTCAAACCGGCCTTTCCTAATCACAGAACAGTAATTACCCTACAGGCGACAATAATCATCAATAAAAGAAATTATCCTTCAAACCGATGAACACTATCACATAAGGCAGTTAACATAATAAAATTTTCCGATTCAGCATTAGTGCATCTTGTGATCGCCTACACTACGTTGCTCGCCCTAACTACCATCTACATGGAAGCAGTTCTCCTGATAAACATGAGTGAGGAGAAAATCACGGTGGCCTACCAATCCGAGCAACAGGTGGATGGAATGGGTGGTTCATGGAAGAATTTGGAAGTATTACACAGTTTCAAAATGCATACACAAAATGCCCTAATTGATGCCAATGCACATTGAAAATGCCCTAATGCTTAAAATTGGGTGGAATGATGCATGCACTAACCTTCCACCTCAAAAAGAGATAGAAATCTAATTAAGCCACATCATGTACTCAGTTTCCTTGTTATGCAAGTGATATCACGTTCCTTTCTCCCTCTTATTCCATTTCCTTCTAAATTCTCTTTTTTTTCACATTTTTTTTTTCAAATTTCAGATTTTTTTTTCTTTTCCTCTTAGCCCACATATCCATAATTGCTTAGAGATACATGTATTAGGCTATTTTCTTCATGATTGGAAATCTTTGTACTATTTCGAGGGTATGGGACAATTTAGATCACTTTTCAAGACAAACTGAGGTACATGGTGTACTTATGCATGAAAATCATAAAAGTTATGAGTGCAACTACATGACATGCACCTAAAGGTAATGTGCATGAATCACTATACATTTTTTTCATTTTATGCAAAAATATGAAAATAACAATGCAAATCCTATCTACATGCTATGCACGCAAAAGAAGTTAAAACTGTACTTTACTTCCAATTCTTGGGTGGATTATGGAAAAATATGAAGTGGAATGATCACAATATTAAGTTACTGAACCTTAGAAAAATATCATGTGTCCCTCCTTACTGACATGTGTGGTCGTTTAAAGGGTTCTTTCTCGCATATCCAATTAAGGTCTCATTACCATTTGATTAGGTTAGGCTCAAACAACCGTTACTATCCACTTTTCATGAGTCAATGGGGTTGTGGGTGTGACATATTGCTTCAAAGTTGACATAATCAATCATTTTCATAGGACAAGTTTCCCAAGGACAACCAAGTTAAGCTATCCAAAAGACACAAAAATTTTGAAATTCCCTTAAATTTCCCATGAAAAAATCGAGATGACAATATTTACGACATCCACAATTACACTAGATAGATGTGGATCCTAAGCAAACACTAAAATTGTAAGAACAAAAAACAAAGCAGAAACTAAAAACGAAACTAAAAACAACTAAAGAAAAGATAAAAGATAGAGCTGTTCCAGCCACCCCCCTAAGCTTGAATTCGACTATGGCCTCATAGTCAAAAACTAACTTAAGGGTGGAACAGTGATACCCTGATCAATCTTGCAGAGGCGGTGGTGGGTATTGCAGTGCCGTAGGATCCCAAGACGGGTACTCCCCCTGGAAGCTTGGATCATATTGGGTCCTCGGCGGAGGCTGTGGATAGCCTCCAAAGTAGTCTTGACTCCAGTAATGGTCAAAGAAGGGCTCCTGTTGCGTCTCTATCCACTGCAACCGGGTGTGCATTTGCTCTTGGTTGGCGAGGATGAGCCGCTCGTTCTCGAACATAGCCCGTTGGTTGTCAAGTACCCGACTCGTAGTCTCATTAATGCCGGTATACATACCCATGTGCTGCTGCTGAGTCTGCTGGATGTCCTGTAGCATGGTGTACATCCCCTGCATGGAATAGGGATCCATGGAGGGCTGCTCGTACTGTGGTGATGGCGGCGGGGGCTGAGATGATGAAGATGCACCCGGATGCATCCTAGGACGCTTCCGTGGTGCCACACGTGCTCGAAGAGGTGTGAAAGCCTCCTCTTCCTCTGCAGCCTCGCCTTCTTGCTCGTCACCACCGTCGTCTTCCTCGGAGGACTCGATGGCTATGATTGGCCACCGGAAGTGTTGCTTGCCCTCAATGTTGAAGACGTCGTCCGGTAGGGAGCTCTCCTGATAAGCTTGGTTGACGTGGCAGTGAGCGTACGCCAACCCGTCCCGCAAAAGAATAAGGTTTGAACGGTGCAAATGTTGCACGTTCACCTTGCTCCGCGTAAAGATCGGAGTCATGGACTGAAGGTTCAGCCCCAAGTAAAGCGCGAACTTGGTGACAAGACCACCAAAATGGATTGGAGCCTTCCTTGTGCTCCTCTTCACCGCCAAGACGCGCTGTAGCCAGAACGCCCCCCAGTTGCACTCTTGACGTTTCAGGAGTGCGTAGAGAAAGAACAAGTCACTCTCCTGAAACTTGCTCAAAGCAAGATCGCTTCGAGCGAAGAAAGTCAAGCTCAACATCCTGTGCAGGACCCGGACGAACGGGTGCTCAAAATCCGCTACCGCTGCATTATGGTAGCTCACAGTCTTCCCTGCCGGCACTGTAACTAGCTCGGCGAAGATTTTGTCATAGTCGGTGCGGGCGTCGGGGCGTCGGTGATCGTTGCGGCTGTGGTTCCAGTTGAAGATGTCGTTGAACTGCTTCAACGTGTTGTTGTAATTGTTGTTGAAGAGTCGGAAGGACACCCTTCCCCAGATCCACGTCTGGTCCGATGGTACCACGTCATTTGGTACGACGCAGATATCAAGAGACACCATGAACTCGGCCACCAGTTCCTTGTATGTGGGCCATTCGCCGAAAAACGGCTACCCATCCGCATGACAGTCGATCTCATAAAGGCCATTGGTGTGCCGCGCTTTCCCGGCCAACACATAGGCCAAGTTGGCCTCGAACCCCAGCTCCTGGATCATTCCCCGGTCCACATACCGGGTGGGCTCGAACTTTCGCTTCATAATATCCTCGTAGACCTTCCTCACATCCATGTTGGCATGAATTAGGCGTGGACGAGGGATGGAAGCTGGTGGGGGAGGAACAAACTCCTCGATCTCCATAGGGTGAGTGCTTGAGGACGACGCTCTGGTGGGGTGCACCATGGTTGCGAGAAAAGATGGGATTAGAAGAACAGAGCTCGGTGAAGATGGAGAAGAGAATTCTCCGCTCGATGAAGATCTCCGCTCGATGACGCTTCTCTGCAGTCTTGGAGGGCTCGGGGGAGTGCTCGGCGCAAAGGAGGATACTTGCTCTGAAGGTGTGACGTTGCAAGTCCCCTTAAATAGGCTTGATCGGCGCCCCTGTTGGCCCGTCGATACCATCGACGCGGGTCGATGGTATCGACCCATCTCGCGGGTATCCGCCTCCCTCGCGAGTATCGACGGCTGACGTTTGCTGGATCAAGAAACCCGGATTGCTGACGTGGGTGTTGCGATCGTCGTCGATGTCTGTGTTCGGATCGGTGACATGTCCGTCGATACCATCGACGGGTGTCGATGGTAT
This sequence comes from Alisma plantago-aquatica, assembly GCA_963693085.1. Lineage (NCBI taxonomy): Eukaryota > Viridiplantae > Streptophyta > Magnoliopsida > Alismatales > Alismataceae > Alisma > Alisma plantago-aquatica. The sequence goes on along the minus strand of OY856411.1, from coordinate 320,482,996 downwards.
CGACTTGCTTTTATTGCGACACCGCCGTTGTGTTGCATTCATCCTGTGATGATGTCGATACCATCGACGAGGCCGTCGATGGTATCAAGTTGACTGAGCAAAATCCGTCTGAATATCTCCAGAGATCTCGATGGTATCGACTAGGGTGTCGATACCATCGACACTTTTATTGCGAACTGTCTGTGACCATGTCGATACCATCGACAAAGGTATCGATAGTATCAACGCAGTGCGATTTCTGCTGGTGTCAACCTGAACCCATGTCGATACCATCGACGGATGTGTCGATGGTATCGACCCTGCCTGTGCCTGCACATTCAACAAACGGATCAAGGTATCATTTTTAAACTAAAATTCAAACGAAATAAAAGTAATCTATGACTAAAATTAAACTATCCTAGTGTACCGATGGTTGGGTTGCCTCCCAACAAGCGCCCTTCTTTAGCGTCTTAGGCTAGACGGTGTGACAATCATCATCTTTTCACCTTGGGAACTGCACTTAGAGGATCATCCGGTAATTTGAATTCAACACGATCTCCTCCAATGCCCAAGGACAAGGTACCTCTCCCTAAGGCAGTCACAACGTCTGCCGTTGCTTGAAACGGTCTTCCTAGGAGAATTTCACAACTGTGGAGTGGTGGCATATCCATGACGACAAAGTCCACCGGAAATATGAATCTGTCCACTTGGACTAACACATCTTCACATACTCCATAGGGTCTCACAGTAGACCCATCCGCCAATTCAATTGCTGCGGCCAACTTCTTTATCTCTTTTAACCCCAGCTTTTGAAATGTCACCAAAGGCATGAGATTTATGCTAGCGCCAGAATCACATTGCGCTTTAGGGAAATGTTGACCACCTATTGAGCACGGTATGTAAAAACCTCCTGGGTCCTTTCTCTTCTTTGGTGAACTCCCTTGGATCATAGAGCTCACCGTCTCATTCATCCAATAAATTTCATCGTCTTTTATCCGCCTCTTCTTATTTATGATTTCTTTAATGAACCTCCCATAGGCGGGTACTTTCTCGATCATCTCCACTAACGGAACGTTGATGTGGAGTTTTCGGAATATCTCCAGAAATTTCTTAAAGTGACGATGCTCTTTCTTTGACTTAGAATTTACCGGATCCAAAACATCAGCTGCATCAACACGCCTATGAGGTGGCACATAAGAGCTTTTCGGGGGTACCTCCCCTAAGCTTGCTTCAATCACTCCCTCGGACGTGGTCTTTAGCGAGACATCATCACTAGTAGCAGCTTGTTGTGGTTCCTCTCTCGCCTCAGATGTCTCCACATGTGCACAAACAACCTGCACCTGCTCCTCTTGCCTAGATGGAGATACCATACTCACAACTCTCTCTGATTTTCTGAAGAAATGGTTTTCGCCCGACAATCTATAGTAAGTGCGTGGATATAGTATCGCCGGTGTTGCATTCACATTGAAAGTCATTTTTCTTTCTTCTACAACTTCTTGCACCTGAGATTCCTCCTCAGTGCTTACCACAGACATGTACTTGACCTGATGGTGTGCTTGGGCCACATTTGCATTCTCTGCTGGTTTCTGTTGATTGGCGTGCTTGATGGCCGCCACTTCACTTGAAATCTGAGCCACGGTGGTCTCTAATGCTCGCATTTGTGCTCCATGGCTTTGCAGCGTCTGCCCAAATTTGGTTAGAATGTCACCTTGAGATTGCAATTGCTTACCAAACATGGCCATCATCTCTTGGTTTTGCTGGACCATTTGACTTAGCAATTCAGTGTTCTTGTCCTCGGTTCTCTGCTGTGGCCTTGCATCCGGATCTTGTAGGAAATTGTTCGGATCCTTCCATGAAAACTTTTTATCTTTCCTCCATGCATAGTCATTGTTTCTATAGCCCTGTTGTTGCATGTACTTTACTTGGGCTTCCTCATCCTTAGATGCATCCTCCTTAGTTAACACCTTCTTGGCTAGAAGATCTAACTTATCATTGAGCTCCCTCACTATTCTGGATTCACCGGCAACCTTGACATGTTCCACTGTACCTCTGTCGCCCCATGACTGTTTCCTAGCCATGTTCTTTAATATCTCCCAACATCTGGTATCCGTATTATTCAGAAAGAATCCGGATCCGGCTGAATCAAGATTACTTCTATCGTGCTCGGAGAGAGAAAAATAAAAGATTTTCACTTGCGTTTCCCTGTCCAGCCCATGATGTGGGCACCTCCTTAACATAACCTGAAATCGCTCCCAGGTCTCAGAATATGTCTCACCCGCCTGTTGGGTGAAATTGTGAATCTTCCTAATCATGTCGTTGGTCTTCTCAGGAGGGAAAAACCTCTCAAAGAAAACTTCCACCATATGATCCCAAGACTGAACAAATTCGTCATCGAGGTTATGGAGCCACTCTCTTGCCGCTCCTGCCAACGAACTTGGGAATAACTTGAGGTACAAAGCATCTTGTGGGAATCGGTCGATCTTCACCATGTCACAGTTCTCCACGAACTGGCTAATGTGTGCAACTGGGTCCTCATTCTTCTGCCCGTGAAATGCATTTGATTTTACCAAATTAATCAACGCTGGATCGATCTTATATGTCGGTATGTTGATCGTCTGCTTTTTTATAGGCCCCTTTGAAGCTGATGACGAAGAAGCTTTAATCTTCTCCCATATAGTCTGTGGTTCGGCCATTTCTTCTACTTACTCTTGCTCAGATTCAGAATCTATGTCGCTTTGGTGATCTTGCTCGTAGTAATACTCGTCCTCTGGTCCCGGAGGTGGAACCTCGGGTGTGTGATTGTCGTAGTCTGTACTACTTGTATGCACCATGCAAAGTACCTGAAATAAGAAAATCGGGGTTCAGTACTATGCTTTGAACGAGTAAATACAAATATAGAGAGATTTAAGAATATTTAAAATTGTTTCAAAATAAAATAAAAATGTGGCCTAGAGTGGCCGCTCTTAGTACTCGAAGTGCCAACAATTCGCCGTATCCCCGACAACGGCACCAAATACTTGACGTGTATTTTACTACGCGCTAAAAACGCAAGTGTACGCGTCGAGTAATATAGGCCTTGTGAGGCCCGAGTCGAACTTAGGGATACGTGAATTATTGGAGACTTCTACTAACTAATCGCAATCAGCTAGACCGATTAACAAAGTAGGGTTTTGTTGTTCAAATTTAAAAGAAAATAAAAATCAAACAAAGAAAACAATCGATTAAAGGTTAATTTAATCAATTAAAAGGGATATCTTTAGGATGGCGGTTTCACCGCGGGTCAACATTGTATTAAGTTTCATATAATTCCTCACACTTCTCTCTCTATCCGGGTAATGGCCTGAAAACAGAATTACCCATTGTCGTGGTGTAATTCACTACTTAGATTTAGGTTGATTCCACCGTCGTAGTAATCATTCCCCTAAACTAAGTGCATTATAAACGGTCTCTCAGTTCCCACCATTAATTTTACAACTCCTTTGTCAAGGGTTTTATTAATTAATGTAGAATTCGTCTCTTTTCAACCGTTAATCCTTCTGTCGAAGTGATTAAGGGCATTAAGTTATTATTATGGTGATCAAGCATAACAATAGAAATGGAGAAAAACGAATCTATACCACGGATTTGAGAGAAAAATATGAATTATTGATATAAAAATGTCATACAATGCATTCCCGGGCTACTCCCGGTCCTAAAGATTGAGGGTTTTAGCCTCTCATGTTCATCTCACACGAATACATGGTAGAAATTGGGGAATTCATAAGAAAAACGGGAAATAAATGGGAAAACCCCTGAACGGAGAAGAACCGGTGGATCCTTGGCGTAGAACACGAGCTTCCCCCGCCTGTCGGTGGTGGAAATCGTCTTCGGCAGCGTCCGAATCACCCGGGATGAGCTTCTCGGCCTCCGTTCTCCTTTCTCTCCTCCTCGGCACTCGTGCAATCCAAAATGAGATCATCATCACGTCTGGGCGGCCGTCATTAGGTATAAGTCCCTAATTAGGTCGTCAAATAACAACAGCCGTCTGATCGAGATCAAAACAAATCCAACGCATATCTGCCGGCGTCGATACCATCGACGCGGGTCGATGGTATCGACCCGGCGGATTAGCGGCAGCTTTCCTTTCTTTTATTCTGAGCGCCTGTGGTGATCTCGATACCATCGACTTGTGTGTCGATGGTATCGACTCCTTTAGCGTCGGTTGTTGTCATTTAGCGACGCTGTAGCCCCCCTTGTGTCGATGGCATCGACTTGGGTCGATGGTATCGACAGCTTCCTCGCCAGCAACTTGAAGGGATCTCGATACCATCGACTTAGGTGTCGATGGTATCGACTCTGTATTGCTTTTCTCGGCTGACAACCTGTGGCTTGGTCGATGGTATCGACTTCCGTCGATGGTATCGACGGAAGCAGATACTTGTTTTTCCTGAAATTTCACAACAAGACCAAGTAAATCCACACAATTTATAATGAGATGATAAATAATGCTCAAAATAGTAAAACAAAGGGGATTTGATATAAAATGATGGCAAAGACCAAATAAAGTGAATTATGCAATAATATCCATGAAAATGAGTAATTAAGGCACAAAACACATATGAAACAGGTCTATAAATGCGACTCAAAATCATCGCATCAAGATTCAATATCCAAATTTTTAAAACTAGTCATTAAATTTTACAATAGATAACACGTCAATGTCTATGTCGTTGGGGAAGTCATATGTACTCTTCTTGAGAACAACAATATATTAACTATTTTTTCTACAATACTAGGGGAACTCATGTCCTTCTCTCTACACAGAGTCGTGGAAGCGTTATTCCATTAAACTATGGCCACCATATGCCATTTTTGACGTTTAAACAATGTACTACTATTTTCTAGGAACTATCGTTGGTGGCTTTCAAGTAGGATGGGTAAGGTTCACAACCATTATAAGACAACCAACCTAATTAATTATTCAAGAAATCAATGAGGATATTATCTTTCCAAATAGAAATACATATGATGTACCTTTGAATAAAATTGTATCAAAACCAAACATTTTAGGTATAAAGCTGCATGGATTAATCAAGAGGATGACCTACAAGTGTAGAATAATATTGGTTACTATTGGCATGGAATAAATTGCTATTCAATCTTTATTTTGTTATTTGTTACTAGGTTTTAACTTTTTCATGATGAGTATGCTATACCAATATATTATCTCCCATTTAGGATTTTAGATGGATTTACCGCTAAGATTTATTATAAGTTAACATATATCTCCGCTACATACAAGTGTGGGAATTATGGATATGTATTCCTCACTCTTAAGTTTTGTGATTTCATTATCTTTCATATATGATATGGCTTAATTTGGTCAGCCAGGGTGTATGGTTGTATAAGATGATATTTATTAGAAATACCCTATTTCAGGGGTTTAAATTCCTTCAATTATTCATTTATGACCAAAAGTCACCACTTATTATACTATTATTTGATATCGATGACCTATATGAGTGCAAATAAGTATCTGGTATGATTTTATTATGGAAGAGGATCACATAATGTCATTATTTCGTATAATGGGCCTTCTTATGTATATTCCCTTTTCATGGTATGATTTATTCGAATAACATCACATTTACATAGACATATCCACCATGTTCACATTGAAGCCTAATTATCATTATGTACATTGGCATACATATGGTGTTTTCATGCATAATAAGAATTCTATATGTATATCTTCCAAGTTATATAATTCTTACAACTAGGGATTTAGATTAACTGCTTATGTGTATACAAAGATCAGATAGGGTTATCCAATTATATATTCTACATTATTAATATACATAAGTTGTAAGTCCAACTATCCAAATGATTACTTATCCATATGATTACTATATATCGATAGAAGTTTATAGTTCCAAAAATATCACAGAATTATTGTTTTGTACATATACATACCATTATATGATTTGTATAGCTAAACATCGATGAAATCCATTTACTGACTATGTAAATCTGAATCATTATTATTCTGTATTATGTCCTACTAAATGAATTTCTTGATGAAACTAAAAATGAATATGGAGGATACTTACCTAGGCTTGTAGATGAACTCCATCAATCTATTGCATATTAGTTGGTTCTTGCATCTATATAGATAAATTGTTGATCACGACCAGTCTCTGGGTTAGATCCTTGTTTCATCACTTCAAATTTGGGGTTTACAATGATGAAGTATGGGATTTGGATCTATAGATTCATCATTTCCCAAATTGGGCCCAAGATGGGCCATTAGTTGTGGCACCTAGATGATGCAGGTCAGGGTGGCGTTGAGGTCCAAAGGTGTCACTTTCACATGTTTGTTGTGCATGATGCGTCGATTGTTGTGTTTGCAGATCAATGGATACTAATGTGGGAAGGATAACTGTGATGGCAGAAAAAATGGTTGCTTGATCTATAATAGACAGTCATTTTTTAAGACCATGACGAGTCAAGAACTAATGGAACTTTGGCTACATGAACTGCCTTCAGATTTACTATCATAGTTATTTGATCAATTAAAGGTATGTGTTTAGAAGGTTGACTTAGGGAGGAGAAGGACAATGACTAGGTTTCTTGGATCACCGAGAATGTGACGTCCCCAAATTTTCTAAAACTTAATCTGATGTGTGACATCCAAATTGAAACCTTCACCTCCGTAAGAATCTCAATTTAAACATCCCACACTAGGCTAAGAAGAAGAAAACCAAGGGAGTCAGAAGGAAACAATCAGTAGCACATGCACATGAACAATAATAAACCATACAACACATGTTCACCATTCAACATATAATTACAACATGAATTGTTACAACATTTGATATTACAAATTGAACAACAAACTTCTACATGTACATGTACTACCACCACTACAAAAAAAACATGATTTAGCTACAATTATTATAACTATATATGTCATATTTGTAGTTAAAAACTACTTTTCTTTACAATATTAAAAATGTAAAGAAAATATATATAAATATTTCTAATAACTACAAATTTGACTACATATTTAAACTCACTTCAATGTTTTCTTTTCAACCCCTCCCTCTCTCCGCACCCCCCTCCCAAATAACCAGCGCGATGAAACTTTTCAACTTTGTCGAATTTTGCTCCCTTCCCCCCTATTGGCGTGGTGAGTGAATACTCCATCCTCCCCCAACCACCATCGGTGCCCCATTGCGCCCGATCCCCGTCTCCCCCACCCCACCCTGCCAGACCATCCACTCGGATATCGCCTCACTCGTTGTTTCTTCTCCCTGTAACTCTCATTTCCTCACCACCCCAGTCTCCTCCCCTTTGTAGCACCCGGCCCAGCGGACATAGAAAGGAAGTCCGGGAAGGATGAAGCTATAATAAAATAGAAGCGAGGAGAATGTCACATTGGCATATGCGTCAAGGCAAGACAGAGATCACTGTCCTTAGCAGACGTCCCCGCTCGTAGCACCAGTGACATCAATCGATGATAAGAGTTGATGGACGATTTTGTGTGGCCCGACTGGAAGTGCCATCTAGAATATCAGCTCAGAAATGTGGACAACGTCTTGACACGTACCACCTAATTTGATTGCAAATGGTGATGTTTGGTCCAGTAAAACATTGATTGTATCAATTATTAGCTTTTTCTCTCTTTACCATCTCGATCTCCTCCCCTTTGTTATTCACAACGAACCAGATCTTGCATGATTTTTTTAGCTTCTCATAATGGTGGATTATGTGGGCCAATCAAGGACAGCTAGACAAGCAAGGTGTCTCACCCCAGATTATCAATGTTAAATTACAAGATGTGATGAAAATCCCCTAACTACCCTTGTGAAAATAATTTCTCAATTAAAATGAGAGGGAAACTAAGGTCTTTGAGGGACTTGGATTCTTATCCTCCTCTAGCCATGGCACAAGCACACTACTCGAAAGTGAGAATTAGCAATTACAACTTTCAAAAACTTGATTATTTGTGAGAAATTAAAACCACCACTAAGTCCCCCATGACTACACGAAGACAAAGAGCCATCTTAGAGATTTGGCATACACTTGATACCTAACTCCATGGTTACCACCATGACTGATAACTGTAAAGGAAACCAAGAAAGCAAACTGGGAAGAAGGAACATGAACATAGTCTGAAAACCTTCACAAGATCAAGACAAAGTGAAGGCATCATTTTGTGAAGCCAAAAACACAAGTCATCCACTGGTTTGTCATAGAGGAATGAGAAATAGAGGAAATGGTCAAAGATCCATCTCACAAAACCGTTCTTACCCCAATTCAAATCCCATTGTCCAGATAGACAACGTTAAAGGGATTAGAGTGCCCGTCTCTGAGTGGACCGAAAATCACACACATTTTATGCAAAAAGAAATAACATTTCATTTTATTGAAAAGAATAATGGATTAAATTATATTATGGGCCCAAAGGCAACAAGGAAGAAAAGATTACAAGATGAAAGAACTAAAAACTATATTATATATTCCATTACATAAAATCCCATGTGATGGGTATTCTTTATTTTGGTATATATTGGCAAGAGTATAGTATATCATCTTTATCAATTCTTCAAGTCCTCAATCCTAAAATCCGGTAATTCAAGATGCCAACAATGCAAATGCATTGGTATGTTTTGAAAAGAGCAATATTGAACAATTGAAAACATTTATAGAAAAATATTGTACATGGTAGGACTTATATGCTAAATATTCAATGTGATATTCAAACTTATCTTTATTTCAAACAATTCAATATAATTACGAGTTTCCTCACTTATGCTGAATCAAGATGCATGCATATATGTATGGCTCCATCGCTCCAATGAGATGGGGGAGGCCACTAGGTTATACAAGTTCCATCCTCTAATATGAGGAGGTCACTTGTACCCAATGTCAAAAACATCATTTCAGGCTGTCACAAGGGGAATTATCATTTACGTTCAAGGTTTTTCAAGAGAATATATATATATATATATATATATATATATATATATATAAATAGATCAAAAAGTCTACTCAGTGGGGAACATTATAGCTCAAACAAGTACATAGACAATATTTTCAACAAGAGTACATGTAAGTATAATTTAATACCACTAGTCTATTCAAGGAGGAATAAATATAAAATCATACCTCTTTAGGAGTCTAAAGTAATATCAATATCCAAATCACAAGTTCAACAAGTATTAGATCCTGATATAAATAAGAACAACAATGCATCAATATATAGTTCATTTCTCTAGTGACGCACTAGGGTATTCACTCGTGTATTCTTATTATCATTGTATTTGTTTCCCTATCGTGATTAAGATTATGGATCTAAGACCATATGATTAAGATCATGAACAAAATTTTTCGAGTTAGGTCTGATCTAGCGTGCAAACTATCATGGATTTGTGATATTAGATCTTTTGGCCTTTTCACATACAAAATATCAAGAGTAGATTGGAAGATGTTAAAGTAACATAATAATGTTATTAAGTCATTAGTATGACATCAAAGTACAACATGGATGTGGTGTGATCATTATCTAGGAAAAATAGAGTTTTGGCGGGTTTATAATATTAACATAAAACCCTAACTATGATGTATGAAGGAGTCATTAAATATCATCATTGAATCTTACTGTAATAGGGAAAGGAAAAGGTTTCATGTTACAGTAGATATTTTTCTCTGAACATTGATAATTTATGAGAGTTTTTATGATGAATGAGTTATTTATAATACAATTTTACAAAATAGACCAATCAGATAATTGATAGAAGAATATAAAAAGATATTTTCCAGATTGCTTCACATATCAGGGGGGGTCTAACTTTGCAGATCCTCGTGCTGACCCACGAGCCATGGTTTGGCTCATGGGGCTCACGACAGGGGAAAAACAACACAAATGTCCATGGTCATGAAATTGAAAGAATGATGAAATTGGGGCATGTCGGTACTAGCACGACCTTTTATCATCGATCAAAACCAAAAGCATGATCCCCTACTCACACCATTGTGGCATACATGAGATAAAGCAGAGAACCAAGGAGGAAGAAGGGAGAGCATAGTCTAGCCAATACATCATGCATGGCAAAAGGGATAGAATGGGCTCCTTTGTGATGATCTTTCAAGGACAACGGTCTATTATTGGTCAAAAATTTAAAAACATGTGGAAGTAAATTGTTTCATGGTAGATGAACATGTAAAATGGAGATCTAGGAAATTTACCATGAAAGGATGAGCACTGGTGGTTTGGGTGGATTTGTGGGCCTCTACGGAATCCCCTACTATATCATTCATAGATTTAGCTTCCTTGGGCTTGGTTTGAGGCTGAGGTCTTATAAGCAGTCTTGTTGGTGTAGAGGCGACTTTGAGGGTGGAGTTGACTGGCCCTTCGTAGCTCTCTATTAGGAGTTCCACCTAGGCCCCTTGATGGTGTCGACGTGGTTGATTTGAAGTAGAAGGACAATGGTGTGAGCATGAAGCTTAGGTACAGGGAAGTGGAGGTTGTAAGAGGTGGAGGAGTCGGGGGTGTTGATAAGAAATTGGATGCTCGGTCAGGCTGAAGGGGTGGTCTCCGGGATACAAAGATCCTTAAATAGCATTCCCATAGTCTAGGGTTAGCTAGGGAATCTCCACCTTCAAGCTCGAACCGCCACCTTTGGGAAGTTTCTAAATAGATCAAGAAAGATGTTTTGTTGGGGGTCGTTGAGTAGAGGAGTGATTTGTGGATCTAGTGAAACTGAATTTACCAAGAAAGGATCAAAGAGGAGGGAGAGTCAGGGATTCAAAATCCCACACACAGTCCTGAAGATTATGGGGAGGGGGGAGATGACCGCGTTGTTGTACTTCTGCTAGTATCCGGGTTTGGGTGGAATCAAACTAGGCCATAAAAAGGTATTTTGGGGATAATTTGAGGGTATTACCTCAAATTTTCATATCTTTCATATGGAACATCTAAAAATTATGATATTTTGGCCAATACTTCTTCTAACTTCCATCTATACATAGAAAAACGTTTTGGTTCAAAAAATAAAATTTGGTCCATGAATAAAATCAATAGATGAACAACATTATTGGAGCTAGGTTTTGAAGTCACAAAGTGCATCATATTTAAATATTATATCATATTATCAAATAGGGTGTCATTTAACATTCACATATCATAAGGTGATGATGTGGGATCAATATGAGCGGAGTTGGATAGTTTAACAGCATAAATATAATTTAGATCATAAATTTAAAAAAATCCACTTCATCACATCCTTCCCTCCTTAAAAGGATTTTTCATCAAAATTCAAATAATCCATCAATAGATATTGGGATATTATGTTACATATCATGACAATATTGGTATCATCACTATTTCATAATTGAGCAATTTCCCATCAAGATCATATCATTGTCACATTGTTCATGAATTGGGAAAGATCTTCATATGAGTCATAAATAGGTAAAGATCATCCTATAGATCACAAATTTGGAGAGATTGGGTTTTAGGTTAATTAAATAGAGCTCTTGAATCAAGAGTATAACATGAATTTTAGTCTCAATATTTTAGGGTCCTAGATTCTACATTGGCCTAGGTGGGGTTACGCTTCCATGATTTGAGATTTCATATTTAAACAATTTGAGACAACATCATACTTTCTATATCACAATTTTGAACTCAAAATCAATGGAAGGTCCCACCCTAGTCATAATGAGAGGTAAACCCTAAGTCTTAAATCAGAGAGTCAAAATAGTCATCATCTAAAAAATTTTAAAATTTTGGATTATGACAGTCATTAGTCATATATCTAGGGTGATCACAAGATCCAAAAAGTGTAAAAGGCCAGATCAGATGGCCCTAGGGTTTGGGAGAGGCATAAGATGAGGGGGAAGAGGAGGAACTAGAGGGTGAGGGCAGGGGATACTCAACCACCCCCGGATGATGGATCAACCACACCAACAGGGGAAGCAATTGATCCGCATTCTTCACGCGTCTGGAAAAGAACGCAGGACAAAGGAAGGAATCAAGCTTTAAATTTATAACCCAAAACCTTCTAGGCCCCCACAACTTTATTACGTGGTCGAAGTAGATATACAGGGTCAAACATAGGGACGTGGTGACGTTTAGGACGCCACAGATCTTATTCTTTAGTCAGATAAGCCAAGACAATAGTCGATAAAAGTAAGTGCTAGAACTAGTCTAGCAGGTTGTCACGATATAAAACAAAACAAAGAAAACAAAACAAAACAAAACAGAGCTCGTGATTCTACTAAACAAAGAAAGAGTGTTCCTAACTATGTAACCACAAATGGGGCAATCTATGCACTCGTTCTCGGGCATAGACAACCCTCGAACACCCAAGCAAGCATCTAGTACGCACAGTGGCATTTGTCCTGTGGGGTTGTCCCACTCGCTCTCGCGATGCATGACTAGAACCATCAACAATATGTCAATGACCCTCTCTCAAAGAATGACATATCAACACCTCAGAATACACTAAGTTCCCTCTCGAGTCTTAGGATATTCTGGGGTGTTAGGAACATAATACCTTGGATTGTCCTACTCTCAGGTTCAGATCCAAACTATCATCTCTTAGCTATTTCTACAATGGATCTCTCGATACAGGCAGAAACAACAGTTCAAGTGAGTGAGAGATCAACCAAACTAGCAATCATAACTTGGAAAGAGAAAATATAACATGCAACATACTAAATCTGATATGAATCTACTTGCTTAAGGCAAAAGTATATAAATATGCCCAGATCGGGCTACATAGCCAAGAAGGAGCTAACTAGCCATAGACAAGCATAGCAGGCACCGAACAAAGATGCATAAACATCGTTTGTACAAGAAACAAAGGAATGCAGTAGAATGAAAGGGAAGAAGGAAGAGATATGGTTCGTAGAGGAGAGGTGGCTCTCACTCCTCTACCTCTGTGTAGGTCGGATCTGGGCCGTTGGGTCTTCTCTTCGTCCCTCTGGACTCCTCGGCTCTCTCTCTCTCTCTATACCGTATCGGGAAACCGTATCGGGCAGACTGTATCGGGCAGTAGACTTTTTGGGGAACTCGACACACTAGCTCCTTGGTCTAGGCACTAGCTCTTGCAGGGTCCTCCCTCCAGCTCCTCCTTTTCTCTGTAGGTTGGCAGCAACTATATATAGGCAGCGAGTTGATGGGAGTTGTAGCTTTTATTGGTCCACGTGTCCTTCATATGTGGCTTCGATCTTGAGGCATCAGGTGGGCCAATATGACTATCACCTAACGACCGTGTCGGGAAGGGGGAGTGTCAGGCAGCTGTATCGGGCAGGCCGTATCGGGAAGCCATATCGGCCATACCATATCGGGCAGCCGTATTGGGCAACTGTATCGGCCAGACCGTATCGGGAAACCGTATCGGCCAGGTCCTATCGGGCAGCCGTATCGGCCAGGCCCTATCGGGCAGCCGTATCGGCCAGGCCTTATCGGGGAGCCGTATCGGCCAGGCTCTATCTAGCAACTGTATCGGCCAGACCATATCGGCTAGCTGCTGGAATTCTTGTCTTTTTAGGTTCGGTACTTGAGAGTCCCAAAATTGGCTAGTTTCAGTGCCTGTAAGTCAAAAAATGGCTAATTAGCTACATTATTAGATATTTTTACTACTTTTATCTAATGCGAGACAAAAAGCATAAAACATGAACAAAAGAGTGCATATTAAGACTAAAGTGGCACAAAACTATAGATAAAATACATAGAAAATATCCACTAATTTGGGTGTTATCAACTACCCCAAGCTTAAAACTTGCTTGTCCTCATGCAAGACTGTGCTCAAAGAACAAAAGATAACATCCAAATTAAGCTTGGCAATAAATGGTAAGGTTAAGAAAAATAGTTTAAAACATCAATTCTCCTGATCCATGTCATTTCATAACAAACCCCCACCTGTCAGGCACAATCCTGCCAAAGCAAGATCAAAGAGTTTCTAGGCAATATTAAGCGAATTAACTACATCCTGCTGATACTCATGAGGGTTTGAATCATAATTATTTAAACATGAAAGAGTTGTCATTTAGGTGATCAAGCATGTGATGAGGAATTAGCCATCACCATGAATCCATGCATACCAATCTGGAACAACGCGCCTCTCACTTATTCATGTCCCATGAAACAAAGCAAAAAGACTCTAATGACTTCTGAGGATCTCGATCTGCGTCAGGTTGGTCAATGTAACGAGCAACAGTCTCTGCAGTCCGAGCCAGTTGGCCCAGAGCAGTGAGACAAACTCCTCGTACTACTCTCAAACCAACCCTGCTACTGAGATGATCTCATAGGTCACCTAAGGGTTCCTAGTGACTCTTTAATGAGCTTTTAGAGTGATATTGCCAGGCACGACATAGCCGCGTTCATGAGCATAGTCATACACTGGCTGGGCATCATCCTCAACTCTCCTAAAAGAGAAAACATCACTCATTTATTGTTCACACTCAAGCTTTTATCATCTGCATTCTATTTTTTTGGGTTTGGGTGAGAACTATATAGATATTTTGGGATTTTGTGGGCGGCCAAGCCTCTTTTGCACATTTTTATATTTTTCATCTTTTTGACTCGATCTAATGTGAGAAGGCATGTAGTCCATCAAGGAAAAGCACTTCACATTGATCATGGCTCAAAACTCATCATGATCCACTTGATACTTGTGTGAAAAGATAGAAATTATGATTCAAGAATCCTTAGAATAGAGGAAAACTTGTGAATCCACAACTAGGTTCTTTGATCGTGTTTTAGCTCATTCCAATGGTCCTTTACCATGGATTTGCCATTCATGACACAGATCAACGGAATTCAGCTTTAAGCTATGAAAAAGGGACATAACCTTAGATTTATTACCAAACTCAAGGAAAGAGTCAAAGAGCAAGTCAAGCAATTTTTAAGATGAAAACTGTGCATCTAGGCATGAAGTCAAGCATTTATCTATTAGATTCACACCACATAGCCATAATTGCTTTCAAACTAAATGCATGAAGTAAACGTGCATGCATGAAGGGTGAAGAGAAAGAAGGGAGAAGCCTACCACCCCAAGCTTAAAACTTTGGTCGTCCTGGAGCAAGACTTAAACTTGGAATAGAGAGGCAGGAATGCATGATTTTAACGGTAGTTATTGAAGTTCTAAAGATGATGCATGGATGCAAGGAAATAAAATAGTTAGAGGAAAGAAGCTAACTAACAAGAATAGGAACATTAAAATTTATTTTAATAAAAGGGAGGGAGGGAGGGTGGGTAAGAGAAAAAGGGGGTGGCTGCCCCACGATACCGACACTAGGATCCCAAATCCTGAGTTTTGGGACCAGTGTCACATGTGTCTTGCCGACGGGTTCCGCCACATAATATGAGTAGAATAGGCGAATGTGTTGGCCCTGCCAAGTCCAAAGAAGTGAAGTGAAATCCAGTAACTCAATGAAGTCATCTTTGTGCTGGAAGTGGCTTGAACTGCACTGGGATGAATTCTTCAACATATCATCCTCAGGGTACCTTACATTATATGAATCTGAATATGACGGTCCTGAGATGTTGACACATGGTGAGATGGATGAGAGAGGTTGGATGTCTTTTGGAGGACTCATATCTTCTCTCCCCATCTCTACACTTGAGGTTGGATGCTTAGATAAATCATCATGTATAGTCTGAGTCATCCAATCATATTCTGAACAAGAAGTACTCCCCAAAGAATCAATTTGTGGTTTTACCACCCCAAGCTTATCACCTGGAGTGGAGTCAGGGGTATCTTCATGCTCAGCAGCCATGTGGTAGTGAACCATCCATCCTGCCCCCTTGACATCCACCCTACCTTGTAAAGGTATGGGTGTAAATGGTGGCTCATGCTGCTCCAACTCGTCATCGTCAGTATACCCACTGGTCCATGTCGAGCAGCTGTCGTCGTCGTCATCATCATCGAACAAGTTGTTCCAAACCATGGTTGGTTTACTGCTCAAAGAGAAGTGGCAAGTCTCAATATGAGAGATGTCACTCTGGTCTGATTCAATATCTGACTCTGGTTCCTCTAGCCAACCTTCTGGCTATGAGGAAACTTGGCTTTGAGAGTCTTCATCATCGTCATCATATATCCATTCAGGTCTATGACTCATATCTTCCATTGGTTCATCAACTGGGTCATCTGGATATAATGAAGGGTTTCCTGGAGTGGGTTGGTCTTCACAGAAAAATCCTGGTGAATCTAGTTGATGGTCTGAATAGGATGGTGATGCATACTCCACTTCATACCCAATGGAATGGTCCTCATGACTAACATCTTCATTATCTTTTGATGGCATTTGTAATTGGGTTGTAACTAAATCAATGAGCTCTTAGAGCCTCCTACCTTGTTCAACATCTTTATCATGAAGTTGTTGTACTTGAGCAGCAATGCTTTCGAGGCCCGTCGATTCTTCCATGCACATCGGTTGCTGACCTGCTGTACCAAACTGATGTGCTTGAACGAATCCTCACTCAACAGTTTGAACTCGACTTCTACTGCTGTCTGCAGCCTCGGTGGCTACTTTGAGATGATGATCTTTCTCTTCTAGCAGTTGTTGCATTGGATCGACATCTTCTTGGAGATGAGGGGCTAAGGAGGTGAGTGCTTGAATACTTTCCCTAGCCAACTCCACTGCCTTAATAAGTTCTTGATCCCATGATAAAATGGGGGTCGATGGTTTACTGACAGTCTCCTTTGTTGGAATTTCAACATATGACGACGGTGGAGGTAAGTATAACTTGACTAGCTGTAGAGCACGACCTTAAATTATTTGCCAGCAGTCGGAACTGTAGAAAAACTCGGGAGGACAGGTGGACAAGATGACTTGTCTTACGGAAGCAAGGTCCATGGCTGAAAAAAAAAGGTATGAGAAAAAGAAAAGTGATTTAGTATATATGAACAAGTATGTGTAAAGCAAGAGGAAAACTATGCATGTATATACAGGCTTATAGTGACAGAACAAAAATCTACTAGGCGTGTAAACATGGAAAACCACGCCCCCGGCAACAACGCCAAAAGTTGATCGGCCTTTTTCACGCGTCCAGAAAAGAATGCAGGACAAAGGAAGGAATCAAGCTTTAAAATTATAACTCGAAACCTTCTAGGCCCCCACAACTTTATTACGGGGTCAAAGTAGATATACGGGGTTGAACACAGAGACATGGCGACGTTTAGGATGCCACATATCTCATTCTTTAGTTAGATAAGCCAAGACGATAGTCGATAAAAGTAAGTGCTAAAACTAGTCTAGTAGGTTGTCACGATATAAAACTGAACAAAGAAAAGAAAACAAAACAAAACAGAGCTCGTGATTCTACTAAACAGAGAAAGAGAGTTCCTAGCTATGTAACCACAAACGGGGTGTCTATGCACTCGTTCTCGGGCATAGACAACCCTCGAACACCCAAGCAAGCATCTAGTACGCACAGTGGCATCTGTCCTGTGGGGTCGTCCCACTCGCTCTCGCGATGTGTGACTAGAACCATCAACAATATGTCAATGACCCTCTCTCGAAGAATGACATATCAACACCTCAGAATACACTAAGTCCCCTCTCGGGTCTTAGGATATTCTGGGGTGTTCGGAACAAAATACCTTGGATCGTCCTCCTCTCGGGTTTAGATCCAAACTATCATCTCTTAGCTATTTCTACAACGGATCTCTCGATATAGGCAGAAACAACAGTTCAAGCGAGTTAGAGATCAACAAAACTAGCAATCATAACTTGGAAAGAGAAAATAGAACATGCAACATACTAGATCTGATATGAATCTACTTGCTTAAGGCAAATGTATATAAACATGCCCAGATCGGGCTACATAGACAAGAAGGAGCTAACTAGCCATAGACAAGCATAGCAGACACCAAACAAAGATGGATAAACATCGTTTGTACAAGAAACAAAGGAGTGCAGTATAATGAAAGGGAAGAGGGAAGAGATATAGTCCGTAGAGGAGAGGTGGCTCTCACTCGTCTACCTCTGTGCAGGTCGGATCTCAGCCCTTGGGTCTTCTCTTTGTCCCTCTGGACTCCTCCGCTCTCTCTCTCTCTATACCGTATCGGGTCACCGTATTGGGCAACCTTATCGGGCAACCGTATCGGGCAACCGTATCAGGCAGACCATATTGGGCAACCGTATCGGGCAGACCGTATCAGGCAATAGACTTTTTGGGGAACTCGACACACTAGCTTCCTGGTCTAGGCACTATCTCTTGTAGGGTCCTCCCTTTGGCTCCTCCTTTGCTTTGTAGGTTGGTAGCTACTATTTATAGGCAGCGAGTTGTAGCTTTTATTGGTCCACATGTCCTTCATCCATGTCTTCGATCTTGAGGCATCAGGTGGGCCAATATGACTATCACCTAAACACTGTGTCGGGCAGGGGGAGTTTCAGGCAGCTGTATCGGGTAGGTCGTATCGGGCAACCATATCGTCCAGATCGTATCAGGCAGCCATATCGGCCAGACCGTATCAGGCAACCGTATCGGCCAGACCGTATTGGGCAACCGTATCGGCCAGGCCCTATCGGGAAGCCATATCGGCCAGGCCCTATCGGGCAGCCGTATCGGCCAGGCCCTATCGGGCAGCCGTATCGGCCAGACCATATCAGCCAGCTGCTGGAATTCTTATCTTTTCCAGTTCGGTACTTGAGAGTCCCAAAATTGGCTAGTTTTGGTGCATGTAAGTAAAAAAATGGCTAATTAGCTACATTATTGGCTATTTTTACTACTTTTATCTAATTCGAGACAAAAAGCATAAAACATGAATAAAAGAGTGCATATTAAGACTAAAGTGGCATAAAACTATAGATAAAATACATAGAAAATATGTGCTAATTTGGGTGTTATCAGCAACGCCTATGAGCGTCGATAAACAAACCACCCCGCAAGATGCAAACGTGGAGATGATACGACTGCGTCCCCCATGCCGTCCTTCAAGGAGGTGGTGAGCAAGGGACTCAGAACTCAACTGTTGAATCTGGTGTCTCCCGACACTCTAAAGATCAAGGACATCATGATAGATAGCGTGGGCATCCTTCCTTCATTCACTGTCAAGACGGACATCTTACCACCATTACTAGCGCCATGAAAGAACACAAGGATCGTCAAGGTTGTGGGTCTAAATCTAGGGTTCCATGCCCAAGTAAACCAAATCCAAATCCTTTGGGGATAGTCTGAACACTACTGAGTCATCGACCTGGAGTATGGATACTACATCATTCCATTAGCCAGTGAAGTTGACTTCATCAAGGTCATGATTGGAGGACCTTACATGATCTTTGGTATTTATCTTTCAATTCGGTCATGGTATGTAGAATTCCGTCCATCGAACTAGATCCCTAGGAAGCTAGTTGTTTGGGTAAGGATACCAGACATGCCAATCCATCTATACCGGAACAAACTCCTTGATAGAATTGGCAACACCATTAGTAGGACGAACAAAATCGATGACAACACCATCCAGGGACACATGGGGAAGTTCACGTGGATGGCTATTGAAGTGGACACGTCACAACCCTTACTCCTAGGTTTCATACTCAATGGCGAGCAGCTACAACTTGAATATAAGAACCTGCCCCAAATAAAAATGCGATGTGGCCTCTTAGGTCACGTAGACGCTGATTGCAGATTCCTTGAAGCTGAGGCATTAACATCCGAGCAGTCACCTGCCTACTCGCCTTCAATTCATGCAAAGAAACCTGAGTGAAAGAACTCTCCATGAAATAAAGATGGAGGCAACACCACAATTAATCACACAATGGAATCGACCCCGATGAAAACCAACACTAAGAAACTCCCTGACGATAAGGGTGAGTGGCTAACCGAGGGAAATCGATGCCGACGGAAGAGGGTAGAAAAGAAGAAACAAGATGCTAACTCATCTGGAAATCTCAAATCCTCAAATACTACCCTCACCTTAAAGAATGATGAGGTGGTCTAAGGAAGAACAACCTCTATGTACTCCACAATTCCCTTTTAGTTTGGGTTAGTAGACACGGACACCCTACCTCTACTTCATCTCGTTCCCAGACCATCAGAGAGGGACATAGTAGTCTTGCGCAACAGACTGATCATCATGCAAGCACCATCCAAGACTCTAGAGAGAATTCAAAACAAAGGATGACTCACTGAATAGTTGGCTAGCTCATCCTCCTCATCTATAAAAGTGATTGACTTCAACCTCCTGGATAAGGATATGGAGCCATCAGAAAAGGTCGACAATGAGGATGAGGTCGGGCTGTTGGCAACCATCGCCTGACCCCCCACCACTCTTCCCTCTTTTAATGAATATTATCAGTTTAAATATCCAAGGATCTTGCTCTGACGATAAAGTCTGATACTTAAAAGAACTTAGACGTGCCCATAGGCTTGGTTGTCCACTAGAAATTTCAACATGATGCTCAACAGGATGGAGAAACGGGGAAACGTTTTCTTTGACTCGACATCATCTTTTCTCTTCCATGACTACTTGCACAATATGGGTCTAGCAGATATAGGCACATTAGGACAACCCTTCACCTTCCAACATGGCATTGTCTGTGAGAAGCTAGACATGGCCATCTCTAACGAAACATGGCTATCCTCCCTTCCGAACACCAGGGTCCAGGTGCTCCCTCGGGTCACCTCAGACCACAACCCTATCTTCATCACCACTGGGCCAAAGGGAACCCCTAGACGCACTTCATTCAAAACCAAAGCGAGTTGGAACCTTGAGGATGGATTCAACTATTTCTTTCAGTGCAGTTGGGATGTGGAAACCTCCTACTTAGAAGCTCTCCCAACTTTCCAAATAGCCGCATCTAGATGGGATCAGGAGTCCACACAGAACAGATACAAGGAGAAGGTCATGCCGCTCCTCAAACTTGACCACATCCAAAGGAGGCCTGACTATACCGACCAGGTAGACGTTGCCTCTCACACCGTGGATCTCCAAAACAGGTACCACCCTATCATCCTTACTGAAGAAGCAAACTGGAAGCAAAAGGCACACATCAACTGGCTGCAACATGGCGACTAGAATACGAGCTTTTTCCAGTCGTATGTCTGGGCCATACGACACCACAACAAAATTTCACGGCTGATGGACCAAGATGGACATTGGATTTCAGACTCAGTGGTGCTCCATTTCCATGTCCAATCTTTCTTTCTCAACCTACTTACCACATCCTCTCCTATATCAACTATGTGCACTAATGCCTTTGCAGGTGACTTCCCTGGCATTCTAGAGTCCACACTTAGATCACTGGAAACCATCCCATCTACAGACGAAATCTGAGATGTTATCTTCATCATGGCACCCTCGAAAGTAGCTAGACTAGAAGGTGTCATAGCCAACTTCCTACAACACTATCGGCCCCATGTTGGGTCCTCAGTGGTGCACATGATTCAACAAGCTTTTTGTTCAATAGCCGTTGAGCTAGTGCTAGCAAACTCGCACATGATACTACTACTGAAGATTAAAGCTCGACAGATCTACGGTGATATTAAGCCGATTTCTCTCAACAACATGATGTTCAAGGCAATATCCAAAACCATCATCAAACCCATCAAACCACTCTTGGATGCTTGGATCTCACCATGTTAGTCCAGCTTCATCTTGGGACGTAAGATCACTGATAATGGCATCCTGGTATAAGAGGTAATCCACTCCATGCGGACCAAGAAGGGTGCCAACAAGTGGATGGCCATCAATCTTGACCTCTCTAAATCATTCAACATGATGAATTGGGATTTTATTCAGAGAGCCCATTCTAAAGTGGGCCTACCACAACACCTGATAAAGTTGATCATGTCCATTATCCATTCAGGAGAGACATCCATCCTTTGCGAGGGTGTCCCTATGGAACCCTTCAAGGTGATTCAAGGAGTGAGGCAAGGGGTTCTCTTGAGACCCTACATATTTGTTCTATGCCTGGAATGAATCAACTAGATGATTTAACTTTCCACTTCCAATGGAAATTGGAAACCCGTTGTCCTCACTAGGGGAGGCACGCCACTCACACATGTCTGCTTCGCAGACGACATCATCCTCTTAGTTGAAGCATCATCTACACAAGCCATGAATATCAAGAATATTATTTAGTCCTTCTCCCAAGCATCCGACCAGGTGGTGTCCATGGCCAAGTCACGATGCTTCTTCTCCACCAATGTCTCACAACCAGACAGGCGTCGTATCAGCAGGAAACATGGCTTCCAAATCACTGACGATCTTAGAAAATATCTAGGCGTCCTGATTCTACACAAATGAATCAATAAAGCTACATACGCAAGCATCCTAGACTCGATACAAGGGAGGATGAATAGTTGGACGGTCAGGCATCTCTCCCTGGCCAGAAGGATTGCATTGGATAAAGCCACACTACAATCCATTCCTATGTATATGATGCAGACTGCCTTGATCTCACTGGCCCTTTGCGATAATATCCACATCCACATCATTAGGTTTATATGGAAGGCCCTGGACCTCAGAAGAAGATGTCCTTAGTCTCTTGGAAGAAGGTCTTAATGAGCAAAGACCATGGAGGTCTAGGGGTCAAAGATGCCAGAGATCAAAATGAAGCATTGATGATGAAGAATGTCTGGGCGTACTTGAACGATCCAGACAAGCTATGGGTAAAGATCCTAAAAGAAAAATACCAAAAGAGAGGGGCCACCTCCAAGGCCTCCTGTTCAGTGGCCTAGAGCTTCATCAAATCAAACTTGATGATGATCCAAGATCTGTGTTCCAAATCTATTAGTAATGGTAAGGACACCAACATGTGGGATGCTAAGTGGCTAGTTGGGGAAGTTATCCATTCCTTAGCACCTAACCACCCTATCCCCATTGACCGGCCTAAATCACATGTACAAAAGGAGCAGATTCAGAGTAGTCAGACTTTTAAAGAAATAAGCCAACTATCATGCCCCCACAATGATAAATGGGCTCTGATATAGTGATCAGGGTCGAACACATG
Organism: Alisma plantago-aquatica; assembly: GCA_963693085.1. Lineage (NCBI taxonomy): Eukaryota > Viridiplantae > Streptophyta > Magnoliopsida > Alismatales > Alismataceae > Alisma > Alisma plantago-aquatica. Next base: position 320,460,064 of record OY856411.1, on the reverse strand, counting down.
GACAAGGTTGGCAGTGTTAAGCATAGAGAGTCTAACTCTCTTATACTCTAGATAATGAGGGTATATCAAGGGGTGTTCCCTAAGGAACGATGGAACACAAATCAAAGTTAGGGCAAGTAAATGAAGATAAGAAGAACGAACAAAAACAAAATAAGACGAAACAAGTATGAAGGAAACACGGGTTGGGGTTCACCTAATAAGACTTCTCACCAACATGCAACACCATCTTTGTCTCTTGCATACACTTATCAAGATTACAAGAAACCATCTATAGCGTCTATTCCACACTCTCTCAAGATGAGGATAGATCTAAGTTTAAGGGTAGCCTCTCTCTCGAGATGGCCAAACATAAACTACGTAGCATAACATATGAATTAAAGCTTTAGCATTCCAACACTCTCATGCATTTATACTACTCCATAACACATGATAAACGTTATATTACTCTCTCGAGATATCAAATATCAAACATCACCAGATGGTAGCTAAGCATACAAGTGAAGCATTAAAACAGGTGTATCGAGATAATCTTGATAAGAATATGTATATTCAACAGAAATAGACAATATACATGTTGGGAGAGCCCTAGTGGCTACTCCCAACCCAAATTAAGGTGTTTAGCCACTCATGCTTGCGGGAAACATAAAGACATTATAGAAAGATGGATACATGAAGTCCCATGAAAAGAGGAGGGAAGTATAGAGAAATGGAATGATAGATCTAGACAGAGAGAGAAGAGATGTGACATGACATGGTACTTCTTTAGATCTAGATCTACCACGTCGATGGCAAGGACGATCTTCTTCTCTCAAAGAAGGAGTCTTCAGTCTTCTCTCTCCTCAACTTCCACCTTTGCAGATCTAAGACTGGTAGATGGGATGGAATGGAATGAGTCTGGGATGTAGCAGCACTTTGTGGACCTCCAGATCTGATCTAACCTCTGATGATTTGACAAGACGGGTGGGTGGTATATTTATAGGCACACTCCACCAACTTAAGCCTAGATCATGGTCGCGGTTTGGGTTGGGGAGGTGTGAGACCATGATCGAAGTCTGCTCTTTATTTCTTCTTTCATCATAGTCTAACTTGGTTGTGACCTAGTCATGGCTCGTGGTCGAGGTTGACTCGTGCATTTGGAGAGGTCAAGGTCGATTCCTTCCCATTTCGTCACGGTCAGAGGGGATCGCGACCCCAATTGGATCACGACCTTCTCTAAGTCACGGTTGAAATTGGCGTATGCGGTCTCCAAATAGACTGTGGTCCCTGGTCTGATTGGTACCTCTATACTGATCGCGACCTGTGCCGTGGTCACAATTTAGCAGTGATTGTGGCTTCAGTTTGACCGCGGTCTGTCTTGAATGTGGAAGGACCTTGATCCTTAAAGAAATTGAAGACCTCTACCTCCATTGCTGAACAAGTGGGCCACGGTTGAAGTAACAAGCACGACTTGGATTGAAATGTATCTGAAATCAAAGAAACATGTGTAAGTGAGGTTTTTAGGCAAAAATATGGTAAAAAATGGGGAAATCTAAAAAAGGTATACTAAAAGAGGTATAAAATGTATACAAAAGTACGTAAAATAAAGAGTTATCAACTCCCCCAAATTTAGAATCAAGCATGTCCTCAGGCTAAGTGTAGGTTTGAGAACTCAGAGAGAGAAAGAGAAAACTTATGTGACAAAATTATAGAATATAACATGACTGAAATATCTCATTCTTGCATTAAGACTGTTGTGGTATGTTTTCTAACCTTTAGGTCACATTCCTCCCTCTCAACTAGAGTTGCATAACTTCATTTTCTCGCCATTTCCTTCAATTGTAAAAGGTTCCTCCTTCTCAACTTATCAACCCTTCCCCTTAGGTAATAACCATACTAATACAAGATCTTTTTTGACGGGTAGCTTTCACAACATTTCATTATTTTCAATTGGCCCTATGCTAATGTGTTGGGTAGGATTAAGGCTTCAAGTGTTTTCCTCTTCCTTCTGAGCTTCTCACCCATATCTATCGTAAGAACAATGTTTCCCTTTTTGGGCTTCTAACATTAAGTCAGGTGGTTTTGTGAGTTTCATTCAGGATTAAGGGTGTGTAAGCTTGGCTTCAAGATTCTACTTACGGGTACAACATATCTGCATTCATGAGTGCATCCATACACCGACCTTGTGGTAACTTTTGGAATCTTTTTGGGCACAACTCTCATTATTTTTTTCTTTCTTTTTGGCTTTTTACATCTTTCAGGCTTAGGTGCGAGGGATTTTAAAGTAGTCTTTTGGGCGGCCAAGACTCTTTTTAGATATGCTTTGAAATGGGTAGTTGCTTCCCTCTCTATGGAGATAATGATCTTCTAGTCACTAACGTCAGGTGAGGATGGTTGGTCAAGAGTATGGCTAGGTGAAGTTCTCTAGTCTCTGAGGGTTTCATGAGTTAAGGTTGCCTCACTTACAACGTATTACTGTAAGAATGAGATAGAGCAGTATTGCTATGTTTCTTGTTTTACTCGTATATATACATAGGTTTCTCGTTTATTTCTCTCTAGGTGAGTGAAATTACTACAATTTTTGAAAATTTAGCAGGAAAGGAGGCTAGATTTTGAATTCAAAAGTTAACTTTTGCAAAAATTTTGATTTTTTTTAGAATTTTAGAGAGGTAAAAAGATGGTAAATGTACCTCTCTAGCCCATTTATGACTGCTCCCCCAAACTTATCCAACATCACATCTCAGGGTGTCAAAATTTTAGTGAGATGTATGAACGGGCTTTCTTTATTGGTTCTTGTTGTTGTCGGTGACCCATTTTGCTCGAGGAGCATGCTTGCGTATATTACTCATAGTGTGTGGTACTGTTCATATTGTATGCCCTCCACTTTGGTGTCCATATTGGCTAGGGCTATCATCCAGGGTAGATAAAAGAAGCCACGGTCATTCAATAGGGACACCTACTGGGGGCTCCTGTGGCAGAACTGCATCTTTTTGAGGTCTTTTCCCATTGTATGCTTGTACCCTTTGTAATGGCTTTTTAGCGTATAAAAAATCGCCTTTGTGCATGTGTTGGCCTTTTCTTATATCAGAGTCTTTGCGGTCGTCATGTTAGTCTTTTTATTAAGTGCGAAGGCTACATCTGAGCTATTGTAGAGGACTACAATCCTTTTGACGATATTGATGACCAGAAAAGTCCAGTGATTGTCGTGAAGAATCGGCAAAAAGATATAGTCTGGTAGAGATGTCTCCAGATTTTGTTGCAGGTGCTCCTTTTCGCCTGACCGTTTGTCTTTCAAAATGTCATTTACCAGTAGGAAGTATTCCATGTGAGCATTTGTCATACTATCACCTAGTAGCGCCTGGTAAGCTGACATTATGCTTACTGAAAGATGTCCTCCTATTTTTAGCATTTCTCGGAGGTCATCTTTTAGCACACAAATGCCATCTCTCTAGAAGATGGCATCTCCCGGTGAATCATCTTCTTTCAAGAAACTCATAATGACATTCAATTCTTCTAAGGACAGGCTAATGCATCTCCATCAATCAAAGTCCTTGAAGGAAGGTGTAACTTCTCCCACTGGTCTGTCCAGATTTACATCAACCAGGTCTTCTTTTTCAACCTCTCCCTCAGGTTGTTCTTCTGGTGTTCTTGCTACTGTAGGTTGTTCTAGTTCGTTTACTGATACATGCTTTACAACTTCTCCAGTGCTTTGATTCCAGCCTTCTTTCCAAGCCACAACCCTGGCTGGCTCTATTAGATCCACCCATATGGTCTTCAGTTGTTCCCTCCAGGTCACCATTTTAGGTAGAGGGATATCTTTGTGATGTCTCCAGGGTACATCTTCTGAAGGCATCGCCGAGTCACTGAAGAATCAACGATTGTAGATGACCTCCATAGTATACACACCCCACAGTCCATTCAGGTCCTCATTAACTAGATCTTCCAGGAGGATGCCCTTTTTGATGGCTTCCATCATTTTCAGCACTATGAAGGCGCAATCCCCCGAGCCAACCTCTTCTTGAGGGACCTTCTTGTTGATGGATAAGAACTTCCAGAATCCCTGAAATTTGTCATCTGCTTCTTTGATTGCTTGTTGCAGACGTAGTGGTGTCTTCTAGGCTTCTCTGGCGTCTTTCCTCTTGTAAATGAGTGAGGTGCTGTCAATTTCAACTGCACAATAGTTGAGCACCGTCATCTTCTGATTGTACAGGTCCACGATGATCAGTGCCCAATGCTTTACATTCCTTATGGGCAACACCACATATCTTGTTTCCTTTCTACAAACTGCTGCGTTCAGTTCGACGACATCTGCTGCCTTGTGCTTTACCCCATATTTCTTTAATAGCACCTCAAATAGTTTTTCTCCAAAGTGTGATCCTCCATCGCTTATGACAGTGCGAGGCACTCCAAAGCGTGGGAAAATTGTCTTCTCAAACAACATGATCACCAGTTTAGAATCACAAGTCTGAGTTGCTACTACCTCTACCCACTTGGACACGTAGTCAACTGCTACTAGGATGTATTGGTATCCTTTTGATGATGGGAAAGGACCCATATAGTTGATTCCCCAAACATCAAAGATCTCTACTTCCACCCATTCAGCCATATGAATTTCACTTCTTTTACTGATATTACCAGTGAGTTGGCATTCCTTACATGCCTTGAAAAAAGATGTCGCGTCCTTGAATAGGGTGGGCCAGTAAAACTCAGATTGGAGCACCTTCACAGTAGTTCTTACTCCATTGTGGTGCCCTCCATACGGCGAAGAGTGACATTCTTTCAGGATTGATGAAACTTCTTCCTTGGGTATACATCTTCGATATAAATTGTTAGAACACCTTTTAAACAACAATGGATCATTCCAATAATAGTTATTGATGTCAGAGAACAACTTTTTATTCTGGTTGTACGTTATGTTAGGTGGCAGTTGGCCATAGGCCAAATAGTTACAAATATCAGCGAACCATAGTAGTCTATGTTCCTTCGATTGAGCTATCAATAGGGCTTCATCAACATAGTTATCATTAAATGGAAATTGATTTTTCTCATCAACAATGATTCTGGATAAGTGGTCAGCTACCAAATTCTCCTTTCCTTTCTTGTCCATTATTTCATGATCAAATTCCTACAACAACAGAGCCCATCTTAGCAACCTTGGCTTGGCATCTTTTTTTTGCATGAGGTAACATATAGCGTCATGGTCAGTATACACTTTCACCTTGGACCCTATAAGGTATCACTGAAACTTATCAAATGCAAAAATGATTGCCAACATTTCCTTCTCAGTGGTGGTATTGTTCACTTGGGCTTCATCCAATGTGCGACTGGCGTAACAGATGACATGATGCTTTTTGTCTTTCTTTTATCCCAGGACTGCACCTATGGCATAGTCACTAGCATCACACATTATCTCAAATGGAAGCTCCCAATCATGGGCTTGTAGAATAGGTGCAGAAGTTAAACCTTTTTTAGGGTTTTGAAAGCTTTTAAGCATTCATCATTGAATTCGAAAGCTGCGTCCTTGATTAGCAAATTTGAAAGGGGCTTTGAGATTTTTGAGAAATCCTTGATGAACCTCCTATAGTATCCAATCTGGCCTAGAAAAATTCTTACCCCAGTCACAGACGTTGGCACCGGGAGTTTAGAGATAGCTTAAATTTTTCTTAGATCCACTTTGATGCCCTTCTTGGAAATTTTATGTTCCAGGACAATATTGCTCTAAACCATAAAGTGGAACTTTTCCCAGTTTAGGACCAAGTGTTTCTCCTAGAATCTCTGAAGTACTAAGGATATACTACTTAGGTAGGCATCAAAGTCCATCCCATAAGCTAAAAACGTAATCCATAAACACCTCAACTATATCTTCTAAGAAGTCAGAGAACATAGAAATCATGCAACGTTAGAAAGTTGCAGGAACATTGCATAAGCCAAAAGGCATTCTTCTAAAGGCGTACGTGCCATAGATGCACATAAACATCATTTTCTCTTGATTATTAGGGTGGATCAGAACCTGATAAAATCCATAATATCCATCCAAGAAACAGAAATAGTCGTGGTGGGCAAGTGTTTCCAAGACTTGGTCAATGAATGGTAGGGGAAAGGGGTCCTTCTTCGTGGCTAAATTCAATTTTCTATAATCTATGCACATCCTCCAGCCCGTAACAGTTCATGTAGCTACTTCATCACCATTATCTCCTTTTACTATAGTCATCCCCCTTTATTAGGCACTACATGAATGGGGCTTAGCCAGTTGCTTTCACTTATCAGGTATATAATCCCTGCATCCCATAGTTTCAATATTTCTTTCTTGATTACTTCTTTTAGCATCTGGTTCAATTTTCTTTGAGGCTTAACCAATGGCTTCACATATTGTTCTAAATTTATCAGGTGCATACAAAGGGTTGGGTTAAGTCCTTTTATGTCTTCGATAGAGTATCTGATTGCTTTCTTGAGTTTCCTGAACTTTTTTAGGAGTTTTTACTTCTGTTCTTCCATTAGGTTTGTGTTAATGATGATGGGATTCCTTCCTTCATTGTCCATGAATTCATATTTCAATCCTGTAGGTAGTGGTTTCAGTTCAAGCTTCGTCTTATGTAACATCCTAGGATTTGAGGCCTCAGATACCATTATCTTAAAAGGAATGATTGGACTACCCATATCACCAAGGTGCACCTCCTTTTCCGGGAGCCCATCACTAAAGAACTCCATAGTTAAGCGTGCTCAACTTGGATTAGTACTGGGATGGGTGACCAGTCGGGAAGTTGACCCCGACTTGCGTGTGAGTGAGATTAAAGTGTGCAGTTAAGGCTAGTGGTGGTATGTGGGGACAGTCGTCATTCCTGAAACCCTAATAGAGCCTTGGGCAGTGGGCACGGTCTTTACAAATGGAATCAGAGCCAATTCCCCTCCAGTAGGTGGGGCCCACATGGACATGGCATGCCAGTCTTGAGTCGTGCGATCCAGGCACGTAGGAAAGGGTTGTCCATGGTTGACGTAGCCACCCTTGCGCTGGTATTCCGTGATCGAGAGTTGGGTGTCCATGGGCCATTGTGGGTATGCATTGTAATGGGGTTAGATTATGAGGCCATATAGTTGAGCCTTGACGAGGACGTCAAGAGTCTAAGTCGGGGAGATTGTAACATCCCAGGATTTGAGGCCTCGGATAACATGATCTTAAAAGGAATGATTGGACTACCCATATCACCAAGGTGCACCTCCTTTTCTGGGAGCCCATCACTAAATAACGCCATAGTTAAGCGTGCTCAGCTTGGAGTAGTATTGGGATGGGTGACCAGTCAGGAAGTTGACCCCGACTTGCGTGTGAGTGAGATTAAAGCATGCAGGTAAGGCTAGTGGTGGTCTGTGGGGACAGTAGTCATTCCTAAAACCCTCCCGGTAACCCCCAATTAAGGGAGACCGAAAGGATAGAGCCGTTAACCAATAACCCGGATCAAAGGTTTGACATATAATCATTAACAATTATTAAATTCTACCAACTATACTGAAATATGGAGAAAAATAAAACTTTTACATACCTCTTAAAACTGGGATTTCAAAACATCTATCCACATAGATACTAAACTATCTAATCCTCCTTTGCACTTTAATTCTCATTTAGTACCACATATGCTACTTTACTGCTTGTTCTTTTCATTGTACCTAAAACGCCGACAAACAAAATGTCGGTCAGCCAAAGCTGGTATGTGGGGGAAACAATAATCATGCAAATATGGTAACAACGTAATCATTCAATTAATCATTTAACAACAAAGATTACATTTTAAGCCAAACTACTCAATCCATACCTATCCACAACTTTGTGTTGTCCCTTTAAGGACTTATATAATACCTCTGTAAAGGTAGAGTTGAATGGCACCACCCAAAGGTAGCCCAATATCTAACTCACTATGACTTGATGGACCTACCCTCTAGGTAGCCATATACTAAGTCATTCCACGACCTGATGGACCTACCCTCTAGGTAGCCATATACTAGGTCAGCCATTAAGACACAGAGGGGACCAAGATCTGAGCTAGTAGGCACATATATTATGCGATAGTCATATTCACATTATAGTTTGCATGAACTAAATTCATCCAACAATTTATTCAAGTCATCGATGAAAATCTCGGAAAACCTCAGAAATCTATCTCGAGATAATCATAAGCGTAACCACATACCTGTTCAGAGCAACTTGAAGTCCAAGTAATAATATTCAAGAACAATCAATCAAGCAATCATCAATATCCTGAAATTAATGCATAACATCCAAGTGTCATTGTTTTATTCCAAACCTCCTCAAGATCTACTTGGATTCCACTTTAGGATTTCTAGGTCATCCTTTAGGGTTTTTAGCTTTCATTATGCATTTATCACTTTTCATGTTTGTTTAATCCACAAACCCTAATTTCAACATCATAGGCACAATTAAAAGTCAATTAAGTCCAATATGTCTCTTTTACACTAAAACTACTATCTGTATCCTTTTAAGTCATGTCCAGATCATTACGACCAATTATCATGTTCAAGTTTCTTTGAATTGACAACTCAACAAAGAATTATAGTTTGATTCTCCAGGAACCCTAATTACTACAATTCTCATTATTTATGTCAGTAAACCCTAATGTATCATTAATTCCACTTTATACACTAGGAACCCCAAAATATCCACATTTATGAGCTTTTATACTCAAATTGGATTTATAACAACATAACTTTGTCTTATTCATGGATTTGCAAATTTAAAATCATTAAAAGACATATCCTCCTAAATTAGGGTTCCTAAGCCCATTAATGCAAACTTAGGTATATGAAACCCTAATTTAAGCCAATTATGTACTAATATCATCCTTTCTATTATCAACATGTTAATATTCGTTCTAAACATTCAGAGAACATCACTATATTCAACTATCATCAATTCTAAGGGTTTTTCATTAATTAAACCAGTAAAGATGATAACTTTATACACTTTTTGAATTGCAAACAGAATAAGGCTTAAATTATATTTTTAATGGATTCCTCATGTTCTTTTGAGAAAAATTCATATATGATTTATATAAATCCGAGCTACCAGTTATTAGTTATGAATTTTGCAAGAATAACTATATGTAGACCAATCATTAGATGACACGTCAGCAACTTACCCAGATTATTCTCAACTAGGCGGCCGACTGGGATTAGAGTAAAAAGGACATCTCTACCCTTCCTAGTCAATCATGATTTGTAGACACCCGAGGGGCGATATTGTCTTTGGGCATGGTTCTTCTTTCTTCTCGCGAGGTTGCAGTTACACGTGACGTCGGCGATCCGCGACGCCTGGGCTTGAGGTGCCTGCGTCGCCTCCACCCAACTCTCCGTCGCACAACCATAGATCGGAGATGCATGGTCAAGCCTTCCTTCCTTGTCCAGCTGTCCCTAGAGGAGGTTCCCCTCCATGGCTTGTTACTCTCGCACGCACGAACAGGCCTGAAAGTCCTGCACCTCTGTCGCGGCGGGTGAGACGCCCACCAGAGATTCTACCTTCCCTCCTTGCAAGCCTAGTTCGGTTCGCGGTCTGCCATGGAGCAAGTCCCAATCAGAGGTCTTCCTTCCATGTTCCAAAACATGGTGGCGGTCCTTGCCACCGTTTTGCTTAGGGGTGTCCGTTGAGCAGGCGAGCGAGAACCTTTCCCTCGGCCATCACGCACTGGCACTGCAGTACCAGGAGTTTCGGTACTCCCATCCTCTCTATCATCCTTAGGTTTCTACTCATAGCAGATGGCGCCGACATGGTCTCTCACCAAGTCCGTCCATGGAGAAGGAACTCACCCCCGGCATCCTCGGCTGCCGTCCTACAAGGTAGGAGATGGTTCCATGGGGAGACGAAGATAATGTCTTTCCCCCGATCTCTTTACTACTGCTTATATAGTTTTAGGTTTAGAGATCCTTAACGTGATTCCCAAGTTGTATGTAGTTAGGACTCTTATTTGGAAAGTAGTCAATACATCCTTTTCTTCCCTTAATCGATTTATTTCCTTTTTCTCTCTTATTACAAAAACATAGGGGATGCTTGCATGGTTTTACTTATTATTTCCTTAATATGGTAAAACATTTATCCACGATTGATTACAAATTACTTAGTTGGCACCCCAAAAGGCACCTTATAATATCCTTATAATTTATGATGACATTTCCTTTCCTATTTCCTTTATTAGAAATTACATATAAACAAAATTTATTTAATTGTGGCCATTAATGCCACATTCTAGAGATTTCCATGTATTTCTCATAATTATTTTGCTTCTTATTTATTTTCTTGTATCTTTTTTTTCTTCCATTGTTTGGACTTTTCCTCCATTCATCTCTTTTATATCCATTAATAGATTTAACTAATAATAGGAATCATGAAATTCCTATCAAAAGGGATATTTTCAAAGAAACCCCTTTCTTGAAGAAAAGCATACGACCTTTTTAATTAGTCTAAATCATAAACTCATTGCATGAAAACATATGCAATAATGGGGTTGTAACAACTTGGGAGCTTCTTTCTCTTCACTCGATTGTTCCAGAGAAGCATATTTTATTGTCTCAATTACTTCTTTGTCCTCACTAAGATTTTCTACACCTTGGTTAAGATAATCTAGAATTTCAACCACTTCTAGGTCTTCCACCAGAGGATTCAGGTTGTTTAGGGCTGTCATCAGGGGGTCCACTATGGATTTTCCTCTAGAACCTCCTCGCAGTATTGGTTGTAGCTGTCCATGAAGTAAACAGATTTGAAAAGAGACGGTCCCTTCATGGCGTCTTTCACTTTGAAGACTATGTGGTCATTTCCAACCTGGAGATTTATGATGCCTTCAGCGAAATCTATCAAATCTCTTCCAGTTGCCAAAAATGGTTGTCTGAATATCATGAGATATTTTGGGTCCTCGATAGTGTCTATCCAATGAGGTCGCAAGGGATGAAGAATCATCCCACATGGATCGAGACTTCCTCTACTATAGCAATGGGTCTCTTGAACGTGTGATCCGCCAGTTAAATCCTCATGTTTGTTTTGACCATGTCGGTCAATCCTAGTCTTTGAGTTAAACTTAGGGCCATGAGGCTAATGCTCACTCCCAAGTCTGCTAGACCCTTCCTTTCAATGTTATCACCAACACAAAAAGGGATGTTAAAAGCTACGAGATCTTTTTTCTTAGTTGGAAATTTAGCTTGTACAAAAGCACTATACATGTTTGCTAGATGTAACATATCAACATGGTTTCCCCTCCCTATCTTTGTGATAAGATCTTTGAAAAACTTTGCATGCATGGGCATTTCCTCAAAGACATCAATAAATGGAACATCTATGTGCAACTTCTTCACTACTTTCATAAATTTTTCGTTTCTTTTCTTTAGGTGTGCCTTTATGAGATTGTATGGGAATGGGACCCTTGGTGCATACATATTTTTCTTCATGAGGATTTCCTCAACATGATCTGGATCCCTAATTTCTCCACTTTTCTTTCTGCTTTCTTCAGTAGATTTTCCTTTGTCAACAAACTTCTCAGAAGAAACTTCTTTCTCAAGTTGTGGTAACTCATCTTTTCCTTCCTTGTTGTCATCCCTAGTTCCAATGTCAATCACTGTCCTCACAGATTGAAGGGTAGCCATTTTTGCAGTCTCCGTATTCGATGGAATTTTTACCGAGGGATTGTTTACCAACTCTGCCAACTATGTGAGCTGTTGGTCAATTTGGCGTTGGTGTGTCTGCATATCCGCCATGTGAACTTGCATGGATGTCAGGATACCAGAATTATCTAGAGCACTTTGGGTTGATTGATCGTTCACAGTGGCTTTCCTCTTAGAGAAATCAAATAGTTGGGCGACTAAGTCTTGTTGGCTATTATCCTTTCCTTGCACCAATCCTTGGCCTTGGCCTTGGCTCAGTCCTTCCCCTTGACGATTCTAATTCTCACCTTGTCCTGAGTAGTTGTTCTTGTTAGTTTGATAATTGGTTGTCCGAGTATACTGAGTTTGTTCTCTTCTCTTTTTGAAACCTGGTGATGGTATTTGTGAGTTGTTTAGTTGCTGCAAATTCTCAACTGCATCTTTGTTTCTGTAGCTGAAACCAGGGTGGTTTGGCCTCTCAAAGTTGGCGTAGGAAACGTTCTACATCTCTTCTTCACTTTTTCCTTTGTCACTTTCCTCTAGCTTGGTGTAGATACAATTATCAACCCCATGTCTTTCTTCTCCACAGGTAACATACCTCATGACCTTCTTGGTATGCTTCTTGCCTTTAACTCCACTATCTTTCAATTGTTTCACATCAGTTGCTATTTTTTGAATTTGTGCCGTTATGGTTTCTAAAGTCTTAGCTTCCATAGATGGTCCTTCAACCCCTACTTTCTTCTTTGTCCCTCTATCATTCCTGTCATAGTCTACGCTTGCTTGTAGCGCAGCCATGTTTTCTATTATCTTCATGGTTCTGCTTGGCTTCTTCCCAAGGAAATCACTTCCAGCGGCTGTGTTCAACAAAGTACTTTCCGTCTGAGTTAGCCCATTATCGAAAGTGGTCACTAGGAACCCCTTATGGAGATTGTGGTGTGGGCAATCCATAAGGTACTCTTTGAAATGTTCCCATGCTTTGTGCAAGTTATCTCCCAGCTTCTGTGCAAAAGAGGTAATCTTTTGCATGTTGCGGATTGTCCTTTCTGTAGGATAAATTTACTAACAAAAGCATCCTCTATTATCTTCCAGCCATGTTTTCTATTATCTTCATGGTTATGCTTGGCTTCTTCCCAAGGAAATCACTTCCAACGGCTGTGATCAATGAAGTCCTTTCCGTCTGAGTTAGCCCATTATAGAAAGTGGTCACTAGGAACCCCTTATGGAAATTGTGGTGTGGGCAATCCATAAGGTACTCTTTGAAATGTTCCCATGCTTTGTGCAAATTCTCTCCCAGCTTCTGTGCAAAAGAGGTAATCTTTTGCATGTTGCGGATTGTCCTTTCTGTAGGATAAAATTTACTAACAAAAGCATCCTCTAGGGGTCTCCACCCATCTATAGATTGGTGAGGGAGATTTAGGTACCAAGATAGAGCCTTGTCTTCCAAAGAGAAGTTGAAACCTTTGTAGTATATCACCTCTTGCTGGAATCCCCTCATCTTGATAGTATCACATATATTTTTAAAAGCATTGAGATGATGGTATGGGTTTTCTCTTGAATTCCCGTGAAAAGGTTTGTTCTAGATCATATATATGACAACTGGTTTTAGCTCGAAATTTGATGCATTGAAATTTGGTATGATGATCAGACATCTAGACTCATTGGCCCTTGTTACTGCCAACTCATGAAGAGTCTTCCCTTCTCCATCATCCTTGTTGTCGCTATCTCGACCATCACACTGGCATTCATTGTCATTATGGTTACGGTGGTTCCTTCTTTGACGTTTGTGGCATCATTCTTCGTCGTGTTGGTCTTCTTCATGATGATCGTTGTCATGACGATCCTCATCTCTATGGTCTGCTTCATGATGACGATCGTCATTGTAACAGCCATCCCTATCCTCATCCGAGCTTAGTGGTGGTGGGCTATGTGCATTACTCACACCCCCCTCATCTGGAGAGATAGTAGCATCCACAGGAGGTGGCATGGTAACTTGCGGTTAAGGAGTAAAGTCTGCTGCTTCCTGGGTGCCTGAACAGAGCGCACAGTCGAGTTAGTAAATCAGATGCGTAGAAACGGACTATTCTACACACACACAGGGTAGCAGACTTAAAGTAACTGTGCGGTCAAGCTTATTACTAATCTTGAGGCAAGGGAGTTTAATGAGTGGACTCATGTTCTTAATAGTGTCATTTTATTTTGTCCCTGGAAACGACACCAAAAAGTTGACCGGCCGAAATCACACGTCCAAAAGGAGCAGATTTAGAGTAGTCAAACTTTTAAAGAGATAACCTGACTCTCAGGACCCTGTAACGATCAATGGGGTCCGACATAGCGATTGAGGTTGAACACAAGGACAAGGTTGGTAGTGTTAAGAGTAGAGAGTATAACACTCTTATACTCCATATAATGGGGGTATATGAAGGGGTGTTCCCTAAGGAACAATGGCACACAAACCAAAGTTAGGCCAAGTAAAATGAAGATAAGAAGAATGAATGAAAATAGAATAAGACGAAATACGTATATGGAAGGTAACTCAGGTTGGGTTTCACCTACTAAGACTTCTCACCAACATGCAACATCATCTCTCTCTTGCATACTCTTATTAAGATTACAAGCAACCATCTATAGCATCTATTGCACTCTCTCTCCATATGAGGATATATCTAAGTCTAAGGGTAGTCTCTCTCTCGAGATGGCCACATGTAAACTACGTAGCATAACATATGAATTAAATCTTTAGCATTCCAACACTCTCATGCATTTATAGTACTCCATAACACATGATAAACGCGATATTACTCTCTCGAGATATCAACTATCAAACATCACAAGATGGTAGCTAAGCATACAAGTGAAGCATTAAAATAGGTGTATGGAGACAATCTTAATAGGAATATGTATATTCAATAGAAAGAGACAATATACATGTTGGGAGAGCCTTAGTGGCTACTCCCAACCCAAGTTAAGGTGTTTATCCACACATGCTTGTGGATAGCATAACGACGTTACAGAAAGATGGATACATGAAGTCCCACAAAAAGAGGAGAGAAGTACATTGAAATGGAATGATAGATCTAGATAGGGAGAGAAGAGACATGATATGACATGATACTTCTTTAGATCTAGATCTAGCACGTTGATGACACAAACGATCTTTTTCTCTCGAAGAAGGAGTCTTCAGTCTTCTCTCTCCTTAGATTCTGCCTTTTGATATTCAAGACTAGTGGATGGGATGGAATAGAATGAGTCTAGGATGCAGCAGCACTTCGTGGTCCTCCAGATCTAACCTATCCTTTAATGATTTGGCAAGATGGGAGGGTGGCCCATTTATAGGCGCACTCCATCGACTTAAGCCTAGACCGCGGTCGCGATCTGGGTTGGGGAGGTGTGAGACCGCGGTCACGGTCTGCTCTTTATTCCTTCTTTTGTCGCGGTCTAACTTGGTCATGACCTAGACGTGGCTCGCGGTCGAGGTCAACTCGTGCATTTGGAGAGGTCGAGGTTGAGGTCTCCCCACTTGGTCGTGGTTTGTGGGGATCATGAACCCAATTGGATCGGGGCCTTCTCTGAGTCGCATTTGAACTTGGCATCCTCGGTGTCTAAATAGACCATAGTCCCTGGTCAGATTGGTACCTCTATACAAATTGCGACCTCTGTTGTGATCGTGGTTTAGCAGTGATCACGACTTAAGTATGACTGCAGTCTATCTTGAATGCAAAAGGACCTCAATCCTTAAAGCAATTGAAGACCTCGACCACCATTGTTGAACAAGTGGGTCACAGTCGAGGTAACGACTGCTACTTGGACTGTAAATGTACCTGAAATCAAAGAAAGATGTGTAAGTGAGGTTTTTAGGCAAAAAGATGGTACAAACATGGGGAAAGGTAAGAAAAGGTATACTAAAAGAGGTATAAAATAGATACAAAATGTACGCAAAATAAAGAGTTATCACCCATGGAGATTGCATACCTACAAGTTTCATCCATATGCCTAGTCACTGGAAACTGGGACTTGGAGTTTATCCATTCACATCTACCTGAATGCACATGGGACGTCAATAAATGACACCTCCACCTGACCCTGATGCTGGTCCTGATGGCTTCATCTGGCCACATGAACCAAGTGGGAACCTCACAACAAGATCAACTTATCGTTGGTTACAAAGTGACAAAGAAAAATCCATTATAGGTGATTAGGCATCAATCTAGAAGAAATAAGTCTCAGAGAGGATCAAACTTTCTATGGCTACGCCAGCATTGTGCTCTTCTAACTAATGTAAAGAAGTGTCACTGACACATTGAGGTGCTCAGATCCTGCCCGAGATGTAATTTAGAGGTTGAAACTATCATACATTGCCTCAGGGATTGTCCCATAAGTGCTGCACTTTGGCGTGTCATTCATCTTGCCCCTGACTTCTTCCTCAATATTGAAGATCTCTGGATCAATAAGATTGTTAAATGGGAACACTCCATCATCCAACCAATAATGCTAGCAATCATGACTTGGCACCTTTGGACCCTCCATAATAATGGGGTTCACGGTGGCAATCATACACCCATTCCAGCCTCCCTCCTCTTCATCAAGTTGCTCTTGGAAATGATAAGGGAGCATCCTAGCTCATCACACTATACATCGCCACAGGTTCATAATACATTGAAGTGGTGGGGAGCATCTATGCAACCCAACTACATCATCTTCACTAACGTGACCCACCTACAATCACCATTGAAGTCTAGCTATGGCTGTGTGGTCCTAAACCCCACAGGAGATCTTCTCTTAGGGAAGGGCCACCTAAAAAAGTCTGACACAGCAATGGAAGTTTAAATTATAGTGATCCTACAAGCTACAATCTTAGCTCAAACCTATGGTTGGAACAAAGTGCTTATCATCACTGATTCAACATCGACTTTGCAAACACTGACATCCAAAACCTACACTCAAGCAAGATTCCCATCTAACCATCATTGTTGGAAGAAACTGACCATCACCGATCCCTCGATCTGCATTCATCGCATCCCCCGAGAGTTCATCACCATAGCTGATACAACTACCAAATTCATCCTCAAAAATAACTCTAGTGTAGCCTTTACTACTTGGCCTCCATGGCTAGCTTGAAACAGTCCCATAGACATGTCTTTCAGTCTTGTACTGTGTTCTGCATATTAATAGATAAAGGAGATATTTTTGAAAAAAAAACAAGATCCAAATAGTGTGATCATAGGATTTGTGTTATTATTGAGATTGTGAATCATGAGTCAAATGCTTATTAATAAATATTACAATTTTAGATTTTTGGACCTCGAATGTCGTCAATCAAAAATTTGGAGCTAGGGTTTAGATTCCTAGTGTGGACCATAGGGCCAAGATTCATCTATATACAACAATTGAGCAATAAACAAGCAACGTTCAAGATACTAATATTGAGTTAATTATCGTGGTACTCAAGGTTGATGAAAGATCTAAACCTAGGTCTATCTAAGAAGTCAACCACAAGCTATAGTCAACTTTTTCCTATTTCAAGATCATCATTAAATCAAGATTCACGATAGAGTATCAATCATGGATTTAGCCTATTAGACTTAGGTCAAGCAATCAAAATTGGGTGAAATGGGATAGACACCTTTCCAAAACTCTAAATAATCAACAAGGTGGAAGTTTAGAGGTAGTGATAAAAGGGATGTGACCTAGGATAGGGGAGTCATGAGTCAGCTACTACCCTAATATAGCACATAAATCTACATTAGTCATGATGCTCTAAGATTATTCAAATAGGGAGAGTATCAATGATCAAAACATATTCCACAATGTCATAAGATCAAAATTCAAGACCACAATAGGGCAACCATATCATCATATTTGCATTCCTTTCCTTTCATGATCAAGGTAGTGATATAATTTGAAAATCAAGGAGTTTGGTTGGGCATTTGAAGAATCTAAGCATATTAGTGCATGGTTTAGGTCCATGTTCATCATATCAAGATCGATACTACAAAAGGCCTCAATAGTCAATGGGGAAGGTGACTTTTGTATCAAAGTTTAGCATCATGATTTTGAGAGTCCTATGTCTTAGTCATTTGATGACATAATCATGGGTATCAAATAGGGAAATAGTTTGTTGAACTATGCTTGAGGTTTAATAAATGATAGGGCATCATGGTGTTAAACTAGTAGGGACCTCATCAACAATTAGGTACAAGGTATATATAATCCTTATTTCAGCAAATCACAATTATTAAC
Source organism: Alisma plantago-aquatica (assembly GCA_963693085.1). NCBI lineage: Eukaryota > Viridiplantae > Streptophyta > Magnoliopsida > Alismatales > Alismataceae > Alisma > Alisma plantago-aquatica. The sequence goes on along the minus strand of OY856411.1, from coordinate 320,442,220 downwards.
ATTTACCTCAAACATAGGGAGCATGCAATCTTGTTGTGGTGCAATTGAATTAACATGATATGAGTTGTTTTATATGAGTAATGGATTTCATGATTGATTTCATTGATCAAAACCGAGTATACAAATTAAGGTCATATCATGACGTCAATATCTAAATCAACTTTCATAATTTATAACAAATTTTAATTTTTCCCACATATAAGCTACCCATTATTGAGAATTCATGTGGTTTATAGTCAAGAAAGAGGAACCACTTGAGGAGATAAGGAGAGTAACTAATAATCATCTACTTGGGTGGCATAGGGTAGTCCTTAAAGAAGAGATGAGATGCTAGAAGACTCTCTAGGGTTTTAGGGAATTCCTTTGATCCATTTTGGATCCACTTAGGCTAGGTGGAGTAGGGGAAACCTCATCCACAATGAAGACGAATAGGAAGAATTATGTCAACACCTCCTTTATACTCTTTCTAGACACCTCATCTTCACCATAGTGAACTTTAGGGCTTCCTTGGTTCAGAAATTTAGAATATCATTTCATTAATGCATATGAAGTGTGGTATGGCTCTGATACCAACTGTCACAGAACCGTTCTTACCCCAATCCCATTCCCACTGCCCAGGTAGACAATGTTAAGGGGATTAGAGTGTTGTCTCTGAGTGGCCTAAAAGTCACACAAAAATTATAGTACATTAGGGGCCTAAAGGAAACAAGAAAGAAAAGATTACAAAATGAAAGAACAACAAACTAGATTATATATCCCATTACATATAATCCCATATGATGAGCATTCTTTATTCTGGTAGATATTGGCAAGCATATAGTAGATCATCTTTATCAAGTCTTCAATCCCAAAATTAGGTAATTCAAGATGCAACCAATGCAAATACATCAGTACACCTTCAAAAGAGAAATATTAAACAATTGAAAACACTAACAGCAAAATATTGTACATGGTAGGATTTATAAGCAAAATATTCAATACGATATTCAAAATGATCTTTATTTCAAACAATTCAATTCTATTATGAGTTTCCCTACTTATATGGAATTAAGATGCATGCATATATGTATGGATCATCACCCCAATGAGATGGGGGATGTCACTATGCCTCTAATATGAGAAAGTCATCTGTACCCAATATCAACAACATTATTTTAGGTAGTCATAAGGGGAATTATCATTTATGTTCAAGGTTTTTCAAGAGTATATATATATGTGTGTGTGTGTGTGTGTCTGTGTATATATATATGTATATATATATATACATATATATATATATATATACATATATATATACATATATATATGTATATATAAATCAAAAGACAACTCAATAGGGAACGTTGTAGCTAAAATAAGTACATAGCCAAGATTTTGAACAAGAGTACATACAAGTATCATTCAAAACCACCCATGATTTTTAATAAGATTACATACAAGTATCATTCAATACCGATAGTCTATTCAAGGAGAAATATATATAAAAGTGTACCCCTTTCGGTGTCTAGAGAATTATCAATATCAAAATCACAAGTTTACCAAGTATAAGATCTTGGTACTAACGTGAACACCAATGCATCAACATATAGTTCATTTCTCTCATGACCCACTAGGGTATTCATTCATGTATTTTTATTCTGTTTGTATTTATTGCCCTATGGTCATTAAGAGTATAGATCTATGATCATATGATTAAGATTAGGAGCATATGTTTTCGAGTTAGGTCTGATCTGGTGTGCAAACTATCATGGATTTGTGATATTAGATCCTTTAGTAATTTTCATATACAAAATATCAATAGTATCTCAGATGATGATTAGTAACATAATAATGTGATCAAGCCATTAGTATAACATCAGAGTACAAAAAGGTTGTGGTGTTATCATTCTAGGAAAAATAGAGCTTTGGAAAGATTAGGGTTTATAATATTAATAACAAACCCTAACTATTATGAATAAAGGATTCATTAAATATAATCATTGAATCTTACTATAATCGGAAAAGGAAAAGGTTTCATGTTAATCTATATATTTTTCGAAGAACATCAATATTTTTTGGGCATTTTTCTGATAACTAGGCTATTTTAAATATTTACTAGGGAGTTCACGATATGAAAAAGGTAAAATTACATCAAGAACTACGAAATAAACTCCTTTGTACAGGCATGAGCTACAAATTGGGCTACAAATCCTTTTTGGATGGAAAACCTTAAATATTGATAAACAAAATCCAAAGCTATTGGTGATGGGAGCATAACATTTCTGTTTATGATATGTTGGATGTGACATAAGAGGGAGACTGAATCTTTAGCTAACATACCAAATATATCAAAAGTAAATGGTATAATATGGTAGTTATTTGTTTCACATGCAACACCATGTTTATGAACTTTCTGTGTGGCCGCATCAAAAGTTGCTTGTCCTGCCTTCAAGTTATTTGCAATATTACCAGTCAATGGAGAAAATCCAGTAAGATCAACACAAATGTGTTTCCCATTAGTCCAATCATATAGTGAAATGAAATATTTATAATCAATTTTACAAAGTTGACCAATTAAATAATTTGTAGAAGAATAAAATGAAAATAAGAAAAGATATTTTCCAACTATATTTGAGGATCAGGGGAGGGATCTGACTGCACGAATCCTCCTAATGACCTGCGAGCCATGACTTAGCTCATGGGGCTCGTGATAGGGGCAAATAGATATAAATGTCCATGGTCATGAAATCGAAAGCATTATGAAATTAGGGCATATCGGTACTAGCAAGGCCAGGTATCGTCAACCAAAACAACATAGTCACCTACTCACGCTATTGTGGCATACATGAGATGAAACATAGAATCGAGGAGGAAGATGGGAGGGACCAATCTAGACAATAGATCATGTGTGGAAAAAAGGAAAGCATGGGCTCCTCCATGGTGATATTGCGAGGTCAACATGCCATTGTTGGTTAAAAACTGAGAAACATAGCAGAAGTAAGCTATTCCATGGGAGATGTACATGGAAAATTGAGATCTAGGAAATTTTTCACTGAAGGATGAGAATTGGTGGTCTGGGTGTCTTTGTGGGCCTCTAGGGAATCCCCTCCTACATCCTACACATATTTAGCTTCCTTGCATGTGGTTTGAAGATGAAGTCCGGTGAGCAGTCGTGTTGGTGTAGAGGTGACTTTGAGGGTGGAGCTGACTGGCCCTTCACATCTCTCTGTGAGGAGTTCTTCCTAGGTCTCTTGATGGTGTATGTGTGGTTGATTTGAAGTAGAAGAATGATGGTGTTAGAATCAAACTTAGGTTCAAGAAAGTGGAGGTTGAGCTAGGTGAAGGAATTGGGGGTGATGATGAGAAATTGGACGCTTGGTCAGGATGAAGTCCGGTGAGCAGTCGTGTTGGTGTAGAGGTGACTTTGAGGGTGGAGCTGACTGGCCCTTCACATCTCTCTGTGAGGAGTTCTGCCTAGGTCTCTTGATGGTGTAGGTGTGGTTGATTTGAAGTAGAAGAATGATGGTGTGAGAATCAAACTTAGGTTCAAGCAAGTGGAGGTTGAGCTAGGTGACGGAATTGGGGGTGATGATAAGAAATTGGACGCTTGGTCAGGATGAAGGGGTGGTCTTGGGCTACCAAGATCGTTAAATAAAAACCCCATGGTCAAGGGTTATTTGGGGTATCTCCACCTTTGAGCCCCGTCTGCCTCCTTTTGGGCATTTTCTAAATAGATCGAGAAAGAGGTCTTATCGAGGATCATTGAGTAGAGGATTGATTTGTGGATCTAATCAAACTAATTTGACCAAGAAAGGATCAGAGAGGAGGGAGCGTCAAGGATTCAAAATCATGTGCACAATGCATGTTGTCTCAAACGAATATTACTGGCGGGGGATACAACCAAGTTTTTGCGGTTCTACCCAAATCCGGGTGGGATCTGGCTAGGCTAGAAAAAGGTATTTTGGGGGTATTTTGCACGTATTATTTCACATTTTCACAACTCTTAGTTGGAACATCTAAAAATTCTAATATTTTGACCAATACTTCAACTAACTTCCATCTATACATAGAAAAGGGTTTAGGTTCAAAAGATAAACTTTGGTCCATGAATAAAATCAATAGATTAACAAAATTAGTGGAGGTAGGTTTTGAAGTCACAAAGTGCATAATACTCAAATTGGATATTATATTATGAAATGGGGTGTCATTTAAGGTTCACATATCATAAGGTGATGAAGTGGAATCAATATGAGTGGAGTTGGATAGTTTAAGGGCATAAATATAATTTAGATCATAAATGTGGAACAATTCACTTCTTCACATCCTTCCTTCCTTAAAAGGAATTTTCTCCCCAAAATTCAAATATTCCATTAATTAAAATTTGGATATTATGTTACATATCAGGACCAACTTGGTAATATCACTATTTCATAATTGAGCAATTACACATCAAGATCAGAGCATTGTCAAATTGTTCATCAATTGGGAAAGTTTTTCATATGAGTGATAAATTAGTAGAGACCATCCTATATATCACATATTTGGAGAGATTGGGTTTTAGTTCAATTAAATAGAGCTCTTGAATCAAGAGTATAACATGACTTTCAGTCCCATTATTTTAGGGTCCTAGCTTCTACATTGGCCTAGATGGGGTTATCATCCATGATTTGAGATTTCATATTTCAACAAATCGAGACAACATCATACTTTCAATATCACAACTTTGAGCTCAAAATCAATGAGAGCTAACTCTAAGTTATAAATCAAGAGAGTCAAAATAGGCATCATTTTAGAAATTTTAAAATTTGGGATTATGACAGTCATTAGTCATATATCGAGGGTGATCCCAAGATCCAAATAGTGTGATCATATGATTTCTGTTATTATTGAGATTGAGAATCATGAGTCAAATTTTTATTAATAAATATCAAGAGTCAATACTTTTGGATATCAAAAGTCATCAATTCAAAATTTGGAGATAGGGTTTAGATTCATACTGTGGACCTTAGGGGCGATAACTCATCTATTTACAATAGTCGAGCAATAAACAAGCAACATTTCAATATAACAATATCGAGTTCTCATAGTACTCAAGATTGTAGAATGATCTAGATCTAAGTTTATCTAGGAAGTCAACTACAAGCTATAGTCAACATTGTCATATTTCAAGATCATCATTAAATCACGATTCACGACCGAGTATCAACCATGGATTTAAACTATTACACTTAGGTGAAGCAATCAAAATCGGGTGAAAGGGGATAAACACCTTTCTAAAACTTCAAAAAATCAAAAATGTGAAAGGTTAGAGGTATTCATAATAGGGATGTGACCTAGGCTAGGGAAGTCATGAGTCAACTGCTACCCTAATCTAGCACATAAATCTACATTAGTCATGATCCATTGAGCTTATTATAATAGGGAGAGTATCAATGATCAAACCATATTACACAAGGTCATAAAATCAAAATTCAAGATCACAATAGGGCACCAAATATCATCATATATTCATTTTCTTCCTTTCGTGATCTAAGTAGTGATATAATTTGAAAATCAAGGAGTTGGGTTGGACATTTGAAGAATTCAAGTAGATTTGTGTGTGATTTAGGTCCATGTTCATAATATCAAAATCGAAATTAGAAAAAGGCCTCAATAGTCACTGGGGAAGGTGCCATTTTTATCAAAATCTAACATCATTATTTTTAAAGTCCTTTGGCTTATTCATTTTATGAAATAATGATGAGTATCAAATAGGGAAATAGATTGGTTGGGAAAACAACCACACCAAAGAAATTTTGTTTGTTATCTAAATCTTAATGCTCAAGAAAAGACATAGATAATTCAATAATTGATTGTCATAAATTACTAATTAACTTAGAATTGTGTGGAATCTCGTTCACTATCCCATAATTCATTTACCCATCAACTAAAATAATGTCGGAATTTATTGACGTTACAAAATGTTGATTTGGAAAATTTACACATCAAGTAATCAATTTCAAAAAGTGTATGAGTCAAATAAATAGAATATAATACTTCTAATTAAGTAAATTTAAATATGCTTGAGGTTTAATCAACAATTGGGCATCATGGTATTAATCAAGTAGTGACCTCATCAACAATGAGGTATAAGGTATAAATCCTCCTTATTTCACCATATCAAGATTATTAATGTTTTCCTCAAACATAGGGAGCATGTAATCTAGTTGTGGTGAAATCGAGTTAACATGATATCAGGGGTTTTATATGAGTACTGGATTTCAAGATTGATTTCATAGATCAAAATAGAGTATACAAATTAAGGTCATATCAGGACATCATTATTTTAAATAACTTTCATAATTTATAACAAATTTTAATTTTCCCCACATATAAGCTACCCATAATCGAGAATTCATGTAGTAAATAGTCATGAAAACATCTATAGCAAATATTGTACTTGACAGGAGTTATAAGCAAAATATTCAATGTGATATTCAAACTGATCTTTGTTTCAAACAATTCAATTTTATATTGAGTTTCCCAACTTATGTTGAATCAAGATGCATGGATATACATATGGCTCCATTGCCCCAATGAGCTGGAGGAGGACACCATGTTATACAAATTCCACCCTATAACATGAGGAGGCCCCTTGTACCTAATATTAACAACATTATTTTAGGCAATCATAAAGGTAATTATCATTTATGTTCAAGGTTTTTCAATAGTATATATATATATATATATATATGTATATATATATATACATATACATAAATATATATATATACACATAAATATATATATATATATATACATGTATATATATGTATACACACACACACACACACACACACACACACATATATATATATATATATATATATATATATATATATATATATATATATATATATATACATGTATATACTAGTAAACACACACGTACCCATGCACGTGATGAAATAATTTATTATATATTTTTATAATAAGATTTTTAATAACATATTTATTAATGCACTTTGTACTCTCTCTCTCTCTCTATATATATATATATAATCTTTTGAAAAAATAATTTGTGTTAAATATCATTTAATGCTAGACAAAATGTTGGTCCCATTGTCACATTTTGTTGCTTATGTTGCTTAGATAAAATTAAGTAGAATGAGATGTATGTTTGAGAGATTTTATGTTTGCTCAAACCCCACCAAGTATTTTAAATTATTAATTTATTATAAAATGTTATTCATAGTTATTAGTTTGACCTATAAGTTATCATTTCGAGTTGACCAACAAATGATATTATTCAAGCATTGTATGAATTATTTTGATTAAATGTAGATCTATCAACCCTTGAATGACTCAAAAAATATTTTAGAAAAAGAACATTATAGCATATATTAGTAAGTAAAAGTTTTCGAGTTTGATATCTATCAAAGAAAAGGAGAGAAATTACGAAATAAAAAATTTCCAATAAATTATTGACAAAGAAACTATTTTTTATCCTTTCATATTATTCATATATATCTTTCATTTTTGCTACTGATAATTTCATACTTTTTCCGTTCATGCACATATAGTCAGACGTTTCATATCATGATAGTTTCTTTTATATATTCCTTTATAGGTTGTTTGATGTTTTATTTTACAAATGAAAAAGAATATAAATTGTATTTTGTAATGCACTGTGTTTAGCTAGATACTTGAATGTGACAACATAAGATATTATGTTTATTGCATGAGTTAAAATGATGATTCATAAGGACTCACAAATTTGTTCTTATGGTTGTGTTGTAAGTCATTGTATTTAGAGATTGTAACTTAAATAATCTTTTATTGGGTGATGGCATAAACTTATATAAGATAGCCAAATAAATATTTGAATGATCAAAAGGGAAAAAATCCTATGATAGATGGATAAAGTTATACAACAGTCATATATTTTCTTGTTATATTAGTTGATTTATCATTAGACATGAATTAAGTAACACTATTTTACTGTGTTTAGATATATATTACTTACAAAGTTAGGAAAGCTTGGAGAAAATGATAACCATTTAACGTTGTAAGATGGAGGGTCAACCAGCACCCCGACTCACACATGTCATTGTTGCTATAATAGACCTAGTGTGTTTTGAATCCACAACATGTGTTATAAGCAATATACTTTAGCAACTGAGTCAAGTATTAAGTTGATGCCGAACCTTTCATTGCAAAATGGAAGTTTGTGGGATCTAAATAAATTGTATTTTATCACAAATTTGTCAATGAATACAAATAAAAGAAAGTATCAACAATCAAATAAGTCACTATGAATACAACAATTATACTTTGTAAGTAAATAATATGAAAAATACTTATTGTCTTGGATTTGAACTTTATCATAAATTCTATCAACTAACATGTAGTCTCACACAAGACAAATGATAATATTGATCGTCTATTGCAATTGTAATCATAAAAATGATCAACTCTTACATATATAGGTCCAAGGTGAGTAGGGTCCAAATCTTCCGTGCCTGACTCCTATCCCATCTTTGTGCCCATCACATATTAACAACGAGTTTGCATCTAGATATCAAGTGATATGGGGTCGCAAGCATAATTTATACCCGAGATTTACTGTAAACAATCCCGGATAAAGAAGATTTGCACCTGAAAACGTGGTGTGTAGGCAATCTGGAATGGCCAGTCTGTGGTAACCAATGCCAAGCGAAAGTGAATATTGATATATTGAAATTACGAGACCTTGGATACACGAATAACATCAGAATTTGACCACTTGCTCCTCATCCACGTCCCCAAGTTGGCAACAAAATATAGAGAATAAATGTCATCGTGTAGGCTATAAAACTAAATGAGAAGATAGATATCACGTTAATCGACAAAATCTTTACTTATACATTACGTCAAGTGGGAGAAGTTACATGCATGCACATTTATAATTAATATCACCTTGACTATGTTTCAACGCCTTTGTTTCAGTATAAGGGAATTAATATAAAAGTGGCAACTGAGGTTTTGCGGGACAACATCTGCCAAATGGTATATTAAATAATTTTATGATAAAGATGATTACCGAAATGAAACACCACATATCTAAAGAAAAAAACATGTAATGTATGGATTGATGTGGCACTTCTGGCGTTGTCCTGTCTTCAATGTACGTACAAATTCCACAGAGAGACTGGTGACCGCCCTTATGCTCCATTGCCCCAAAATCATCAATGAATGTGCTCCTCCAATATGACTGTGTGCTGAGAAGTGTTTGGACACGTCTCTATAAATGACCTTACAATGCATGAAGTGTTTGGACGCCTGTGTAATTCGGCCCACAACTCCTCTCCTGCGTTTATTAGAAGAAAAATAAGTAGATTCTGTATCAACATATGAATGTAGATTAAGTTTACAAGAGGCATGACAGAGTAATGGGATTTAAATTTCTAATATTCTATCAAGCTAGCTTTTTCACCGGCGTCAGGATGCTCCTGTATGTGAAAAGAAGTGGCGGCTATGTGAAAAGAAGTAGTTGGGTTTTCCCACCTTGCCAATTACATGAAAGCAACATAGTGCCGCTATTGATCAGAGCAGAGAAGTAGGCGCATGGTGATGTCAATTGCTATTGTAGATGCATCTCTTCCATCATCTATCCTATTAGTCTTGGTTACTTCTGACGCATGGCCAAGTATGGATATTTGCAATGCACCGGAATCTCGGATGTTCAGTGCGTGCATATGGGAAGAAATATATACCGTAAGAAATTGATAAGTATAGTTGAAGTTAGCGTCATCAGGGAACAAGTTCCATTAATCCTTGACGTTCTCATCTTCTCATGTTTACGAAGGTTGTCATCACGACTGCTCCTCATTCTCTTGGAAATAAATAACAAAAACAAACGACCACCATCGTCAGTAACAATAGCAAACATCATCGTTAGTACGATAACAACAAACGGCTGCCTACCCATCTCTCCATTGGAAACATACTTTTAGCAACCAATTCCATCATGTAATGACTCCTGCAAGAATTCCACGCCAGAGAAACTACCGTTCCTCCATCCATTGACCCTTTCTTCTATGCAGCTACTTTTCAGCTACGGATGTGGGTTGCTGTATATCTTGTGTTGGACCAGGGGCATCACTGGGTGAAGTCAACATGCATGCTAGTAGCAGAAAACACAGGAGTCGGAGAGCACCCTTCTTTTTGCTAGGAACAGTCAACGATAGATCTACCAAACCGCCAAAGTGCAGTGGCGCAGAGACATGCTACTGTTTCCGCAACACATTCTGGCTCCTCATTGTCGAGGTAGAAAAAAAAAAGGATTTTCTAGAGTAGAGAGAGAGTGACAGAACTGTAGTTTGTGCACAAAGAGTTCGCACTCAGTCAAGCAGTTCCATGCATTTTAAGAAGTTCACAAAATACTTCAGTAGTTGCTTAACTGCGCACCACTCCACCCATGTTGAAGCGAACTATGCACCACTTTCACCACGTTCAAGCAATAGGACACAGACGATGCACATAGTGGGCAATGGTGGGGCGTTAACCTACGCAGAGTTTAGATAGAAAAATAATTAAAAATAGTGAAAAAATTATGAGAAGAGAGAGAGTCAAGCAAGAAACAACATTTCAAAAATAGTACAACGTGATTGGTTCGGACTGATCTGGAGAGTAAAAAAATGGCATACAAGTATATATATATTATATACAAAAACACACACACAAATCAAAAGACTACTCAATAGGGAATGTAGTAGCTCAAACAAGTACATAGCCAATATTTTCAACAAAAGTACATACAAGTATCATTCAATACCACTAGTCCGTTCAAGGAGGAATAAAAGTAAAAGCATACCTCTTTTGGAGTCTAGAGTATCATCAATATCCAAACCACAAGCTTAACAAGTATAAGAACATGGTACAAATGTGAAGAACAATATGTAGTTCATTGCTCTTGTGACCCACTAGGGTATTCATTCATGTATTCTTTTTCTTGTTGTATTTGTTTCCCTATGGTCATTAATAGTATAAATCTAGGATCTTCTGTTTAATATCAGGAACATATGTTTTTTAGTTAGGTCTAATCTAGCATGCAAACTATCATGGATTTGTTTTATTAGATCCTTTAGTCATTTTCATATACAAAAAATCTAGAGTAGCTTGGATGATGATTTAGTAACATAATAATGTGATCTATTCATTATAATAACATAAGAGTACAACATGGTAATGGTGTGATCATTATCTAGGAAAAATAGAGTTTTGGCAAGATTAGGGTTTATAATACTAATAGAAAATGCTAACTATGATGTATGAAGGAGTCATTAAATATCATCATTGAATATTATTGGTAACATGGAAAGGAAAAAGTTTCCTGTTAATCTAGACATTTTTCTGAGAACATGGATATTTTATGGATATTTTTCTAATAAATGAGCTATTTATAATGAATATTATGAAATTGACCAATTGGATAATTGCTAAAAGAATAAAAGGAAAATAAAAATAAAGATATTTTCCATGCGGCTTTGTGGATCAGGAGAGGGATCTGACTTTGCCATCCTCCTCCTAACCTACGGGCCACATTTTAACTCATGGGGCTCATGATTGGGGCTAAAGGACACACATGTCAATTTTTATGAAATCAAAAGCATGATGAAATCAGGGCATATCGGTACTAGTAAGTCCCAATATCTTTGATTAAAACAAAAGCACAGCCCCCTACTCGTGACATTGTGGCATACATGAGATGAAGTAGAAAATCAAGGAGGAAGAAGGGAGGGAACATTCTAGCCAATAGAACATGCACAGAAAAAGGGAAAGCATGGGCTCCTCCATAGAGATCTTGCGAGGTCAACAAGCCATTGTTGGTCAAATACCAAGAAATACGGAGGAATCAAGTTGTTCCATGACACATGAACATGAAAAGATGAGATCTTGGAAATTTATTGTGGAAGGATGAGTAGTGGTGGTTTGGGTGGCTTCGTGGGCCTCTAGGAAATCCCCTGCTCTATCGTCCATAGATTTAGCTTCCCTGGGCTTTGTTTGATGATGCATTCCAGTGAGAAATCACGTTGGTGTAGAGTCAAATTTGAGGGTGGAGTTGACTGTACCTTAGAAGCTCTCTGTAAGGGTCTGTGTGGTTGATTTGAAGTGGAAGGTAGGTGGTGTGAGGATGAAGCTTAGGTTGAGCGAGTGGAGGTTGAGCTAGGTGGAGGAATTAGGGGGTGATGATGAGAAATTGGATGCTCGATCAGACTGATGGGGTGGTCTCAAGCCTACTAAGATCCTGAAATAGCATCCCCATGGTCTAGGGTTAGCTGGGGAATCTCCACCATTGAGCCACATCATCTTCCCTTTGGGTGTTTTCAAAATATATCGAGAGAGAGATATACTTGAGATCATTGAGTATAGGAGTGATTTGTAGATCTAATGATACTGATTTAACTAAGAAAGGATTAGAGAGGAGGGAGCTTTGGGGATTCAAAATCCCATGCACACTATGCACTATCTCACTCGAAGATTACGAGTGGGGGAGATGATTGTGTTGTTGTGGTTCTAGCCAGATTTGGGTCCAAGTGGGATCCATATAGACTAGAAAAAGGTATTTTGAGGGTATTAGATCAAATTTTCATATCTTTCAGATGCAACATCAAAAACTTATGATATTATGATCAATACTTCAACTAACTTCCATCTATACGTATAAAATGTTTCAAGTTCAAAAGATAAAGTTTGGTGTCCATGAATAAAATCAATAGAGTAGCAACATTAATGGAACTTGGTTTTGAAGTCACAAAGTGTGTAATATTCAAACTCGATATCATAATAGCAAATTGGGTGTCATTTAACATTTACATATCATAAGATGATGAAGTAGGATCAATATGACTGGAGTTGGATAGTTTTAGGGCATAAATATAATTTAGATAATAAATGTGGAAAATCCACTTCATCACAATCCACAACCAAAGAAAGAGGCAAGTACAAGACCAATTGGAGATCAAAAAATGATCAAGAGGTTCAGGTAAATCTCAAAGTCAGATGTACTTGTTTGAAGAAGGACTGAAGTGTTAGGGTGGAAAGAGCCAACAAGTTGCCTAATCCGGTCTATAGGGTAAAACGTCTAAGGGTATAACAAGCCAAAACATTGATATAGACACAAACACACGAAGTGGCGGGGATGCTCACCAGGATGTCAATTGAACAAGAGGAGAAGGAGGAGACTGGGGCAAAGTAGTCTTCATCAGAGATGAAACATGAGTAGGTCTAGATGTCTTAGAGACTTGGGGATGAAATTGGAAGTGGAGGATAAAAGCCTGGGTGCTGATGTCTTGTTTGACACCCTTATATAGGGGTAAGTCACACTTTGAATACATCTGTGACTAGAGGTGAAGAGTAGGAAAACCATAGATTGGGTGTTCATCAATACATCATGAGGAATGGAAGTAATATATCGTTCAAAATAGGAAAGCCTCACAAACTCACAGGATAAGAAATCTCATGAGGAGATGCATTGATGAGGAAGAATAGATCTTTGAAAGAAAATACCACCAATTGGGTTCCATTTTGTGAAAATAAAAGAAGTAGGGGATGATGTATTAGGAATTAGATTGCACATCAATGATTGGATGAGTCATGCGTGAAAAGGAAAGCAAGATGAAGAGCGTAATTGTGAGAGATGCATGAACTTTTGGGTAATCAATACTGTTGACCTAGAGGTTATACATTGTCCATATTTTGATAATGACTTAACCATTCCATTCATATGGATCTAATATGTGTATTCAAGATTGATTTTAGGTGTTAGGTATGTGAAAAGGATCAAATTACACAAGCCTTAGCTTGTCAAAGTTAATAAGGAAACCCATTCAAATGACCTTAAAATACTTTTTTAATCACTTATATTGATGATATGACTTGTAACTAAAATGAGAAAAATATGTGAGACATAATACCAAGTTTTAATCACTTTTTAATCTATTAGAAAATTGATCACAAGCTGTTGATCGGTCATGTTTCAATCTGGACCGATCTGTGGATCAATTTCATGATGATGTGCATCGGTCGAGTTGTGCATTCATAGAATTTGACCGATCGAGTTACTGACCAAATGTGATTTTAACTAATCGGTTGAGTGTCTGATGACAAACTCGACTGATAGTTTGAAAATTGGGTTTGCCTTTTAGTCGATCAGTCGAGTTACCTTTATTGAATCTTGACTGAATGTATTGTATGGTAAAATACAGAAAAAGTGATTCTAACCGTTCCTGACTTGTTTGGACAAAAATAGATCCGTTTCCTTGAGAAAAAATGGCTATAATTTGACCCTAAGTGTTCCCCAACTCAAGGGAGCACCCCCAACTATACATAGGACCACTTGGAGTTCATTGCAAGGTTGCTCATCCACTACACACAAGGTCCTTGCTATAGTTGACTGTGCTACCACCCCTTGAGCCCCTTTCTTTCTCTAGTTTACACATCATTTTTTTATTTGTGAGTGAGTTAGGATTATTGTAAGAGAGCTCCACCTTTGTGCATGTAAATCTCTCAATATACCACTACTTCCCTATCCCCCTGCATTGATGAAGAAAATCTAAAGCAAGCTCCATCGAGTGAAGTAGGAGCTATAACTGGTCCTCTTCAGGGTTGATGAAGAGGTGGTGATCTTCTCCAGGTGAAGGAGAAGGCAAAGGTGGAAGATCCAAGAGGACAAGAAAAGTCCTTCAAGGAGGAAGACTTCAGATTGAATGGGTAAGACCAATGTGAAGGTTGAAGATTCAAGCTAAGTGGGTAAGTTCCTTGTTAAGGTGGAGACCTCATTGTGGTTGGATGGGTAAGTCCTTTGGTGGTCTATTGCTGTAAATCTCTGTGGTGATATAATAGAGAAAAGCACTTGTAAAGTCTTAGAGGTTGACCTCTCTAGGTAGTGGACTGACTCACTTCTAGTTTGAAGTGTGGAACCACTCTACATCCCTTTGTCAAGTGCTTGCTATCAATCTCTCTCATCCTTTCTATGCTTGTTAGATAGGACTTCAAATTGCCATTAAGATATTGTTCCTAGTTGATATAATTTGAAGGTCTAATATGCTTTGTGAGAAATTTTGTAGCTTTACTCACCCCCTCTAGAGCCCTTAGATCCAACAAGTGGTATCAGAGCTAAGGATCTTCTCCAACAATATCCCACGAGATGAGAAGATGGGTGACAACCTACTTGGTTCATTCAACCTAGAGGGAGGCTTCTCCGTGCATCCTCCAATCTTTGATGGCACCAGCTTCCTCTATTAGAAGAGGTCGATGCAGTTCTACATTCAAGGGATGAACTTTGATATGTGGAAGGTGATTGTCACACCATACAAGGAGCCAACCAGAGCTGTTGCTACATAGAGTGAAGCTGCTCTCAAGGAGGCTCAACTCAATGCAAAGGCAATTAGCATCCTTTACACAACCCTCATCCCCACGGAGTTCAATTGGATTTCATCATGGGATAGTGCCTATGAGATTTGGGACAAGCTGTGCATCACATATGACGGCACAAAGCAAGTCAAGGAAGCAAAGATCTACATGTTGAATAGCCACCTAGAGAACTTCAAGATGGGAAAGAAAAAAGGCATTGCGGAGATGTACTCAAGGCTTAATGTCATCATCAATGGGCTGGCTGCATTGGGCAACACTTTGCATAGAGGCGTCATCAACTCAAAGATCTTGACAACTCTTCTAAAGAGATGGGAGTCAAAGGTCACATCCATTGAAGAAGTGAGGATCCTTGGTGGCATCCTAATTGAAGAACTCATTGGTAATCTTCAAGCCCATGAGCCTAGACTTGACAAGTAAGAAGAAGAAGCCAAGGAAGAAGAGAAGGAAACCAAGAAGATCAAAGATAGTACTTTCAAAGCACAAGCGGAGGTTGTTATCCTTCAACAAAAACTTCCATGCCAGACTTCTTCCCCCTCCTCTAGTGAAGATGAAGGCCCTACTGAGCATGAAGACAACTACATCAAGGGCAAGCACTTCAAGGGAAAGCAAGCCTCCTCCTCCTCTACTCCGAGATGCATGTGGTCAAAAGGGGCATTACAAAAGTGAATGCCCAAAGTCAAGAAAATCTCACCACAAGAGCAGCTCAACAAAAGAAGAGGATTACAAGAAGGAGAGCAAGCACAAGAGGAAGTATAAGAAGGAAAAGAGACACAAGAATGCAACTCATGCAGTTTGGGAAGCTTCATCTTCAAGCAGCTCTAGCTCCGAAGAAGATGGAGAGTGCCACCTTGCTCTCATGGCCTCTATAAGTGAAGAAATTGGTGAGGTAAGTGAGGTAATGAGGTAAGCTTGCATGAATTTCCTAAAGAAGCTTCTATTGACATGCTTGTTACTACCCTTTCTTCTTTTGCTAAATGTAAATCTAAAAGAAAATGATTAGGAAAAATCATTGATGATCTTTATGCTAAGCTTGAAATTTTGAAACTGAATGAGAAAAACAATCTTGAGAGTATTGATAACTTGTTAGGGAAATACCTTGATCTTGAGCCCACTTCAATGGGGTTGAAGTTGAGATTGGTATCTACCTTAAGAACATTGAAAATCTGAAGGAAGAGAACCAAAATTGCCTAAAAGAAGTTGATTTGCTTAAAACTGAAAATGCTGAGTTTAAGTTGCTTATTGATTCTCGTAGAGAAGAGAGAGATGTTTATCTCAAAGAGAATCCAATGCTAAAATCTGAAAATTCTAGGTTGCTTAGTCAAGTAAATGATCTATCTTCTAGACCTTTGTTGCCTAGTGTTAATATAGCTGCTATCTCTCTTGAAAAGGATTCATATCCTACCAAAGAATTATGTCTTGAGGCTGATCTTGTTCATGCTAGGGATGGCATATATAGTTTATCTTCTACTATTGTTTCTTTGAATGATGATAACCATAGATTAAGAACATCCCTGCAGAAATTCCTCGAAGGGAAGAAACCCCCTAAATGAAATCCTTGATCATTCTACCCAACAAAGTGGTACTAGTGGTTTGGGATTTATAGGGGGAGCCTCAAAGGGAAAGATCAAGGCCAAAGGCAAGAAAAAGAGCAAGGAGATCTCTTTCTTTGTAGGAGAATCTTTGGGCACTAAGAATCCTATGATTTTCTCTTATTGCAAATGTGATGATCATTATTCTACTTATTGTCCTTACAAGCCTAAGGGGACCTACCCAAAGATGAAATGGGTCCCCAAGCTCACTCCAGATCCCAAAGTTTGAGTTGGGAACTGACATTCTCCTTTCATACAGGAAAAATATAGATGGATTGTTGATAGTGGCTGCACAAAGCACATGATGAGTGATGTAAGCCATTTCAACAATTTCATAAAGAAGAAAGGAGGATCTCTCACCTTTGGGGCCAATACGAAAGGTAAAGTCAAAGGTGAGGGTGATGTAGGTGAATCCCTATGCATCAAGAATGTTTGTTTTTTGGATGACCTACATCACAATTTAATAAGTGTTAGTCAACTTTGAGATAATGGTTACCTTGTTCTATTTACTTCTTTTGAATGCTTGATTCTAGATTCCCTCACCTACCAAGTTATATATAAGGGAACTAGAAGTGGTAATCCTTATGTTATTGTTCTTAACTCTATTAAGCCTATGGTTGGTAGATGCCTTGTAGCAAATTTGAATGATATTTCTCTTTGGCACTGCCATCTTGGTCATGTAAATATGCATCAATTAAAGAAGTTGAGAAAAAAGACTTAGTCAAGGGAATTCCTAAATTGGATTTTGAAAAGGATGAGGAATGCCAACCTTGTACATAAGGAAAACAAACCAAGTACTACTTCAAATCCAAAGGAGTCCTTAGCACTAAGAGAGCTCTTGAGCTTCTTCATATTGATCTGTTTGGACCAATGAGAACTGAATCGCTTCGTGGTTCCAAGTATTTTCTTGTTATTGTCGATAATTTCTGTAGTTATACTTGGACATTCTTTCTCATTTCAAAGAGTGATACACTTGATGTTTTCTCTAGTTTTTGCAAATGAGTTGAGAATGAAGCTTCTTGCCAGATTGTTTCTTTCCGTAGTGATCATGGGGGAGAATTTGAAAATGAGCTTTTTGAGCATTTTTGTCACGAATTGGGTTATGCACACAAATTTTCTTCACCTCGAATACCTAAAAAGAATGGAGTTGTAGAGAGAAATAATAGATCTCTATAGGATATGTCTAGGACCATGCTTCTTGAGTATGATACTCCTAAGAGGTTTTGGGCGGAAGCTGACAGTACCTCTTGTTTTATGCAAAACCGTGTTTTCACTCATCCTTCTCTTAAGAAAACTCCGTATGAGCTATGGCGTGGTAGGAAGCCTTCTATCGAGTATCTCCATGTCTTCATATGTCCTTGTTTTGTTTTGAATACAAAAGATTCTCTTGACAAGTTTGATCCAAAATTGTATAAGGCGTTCTTTCTTGGCTATAACACTACTAGCAAGGCATATAAAGTTTATAATGTTGATCTTGCTAAGGTAGAATAATTTATTAATGTAAAGTTTATTGAGACTAACCTCTCTATTCCCAAATATATTGTTTCAAATGATGATGTTGTAGATGATGTAATTCCTATCCTTAAAGAACTCAACATCACCCAAAAGGGAAAAGAGATGGCTGCTCAAGAAGAAGAAAAAGATGATGATAAAAAGGATCCAACTCCCCGGTTTGCTCAGAGTCATCCTAAGGAGCTGATTTTAGGTGATTCATTTGAAAAAGTGAAGATGTGGGATGCATTCAACAAAGAACAAGCCAACAATGCCTTCATCTCACAACTAGAGGCTAAAGATGTCAAGGAAGCTCTTGTGGATGAAGAATGGATCCTAGAAATGCAAGAGGTGCTAGAACTGTTTGAGAAGAACAAAGTTTGGACCCTTGTGCCAAGACCAAGCGATAGAAAGATCATTGGCTCCAAATGGGTCTACTGCAACAAGCTAGATGAAAGCGGCAAAGTGGTAAGAAACAAAGCAAGGTTAGTGGCTCAAGACTACAATCAATAGGAAGGTATTGACTTTGATGAAACATATGCACCTATAGCTAGACTTGAGTCCATTCGTATGTTGCTTGCTTTTTCTAGTCATACAAACTTTCTTTTGTATCAAATGGATGTTAAAAGTGCATTTTTGAATGTTACAATTGAGGAGGAAGTGTATGTTGCACAACCTTCGGACTTTGAACATGATAGTCTACCTAACTATGTCTATTTGTTGCAAAAAGCTCTCTATGGAATCAAACAAGAACCAAGTGCTTGGTATGAGAAATTGAAGAACTTTTTGTTAGATCATGGTTATATCATGGGAAAAGTGGATTCTACCTTGTTTCTAAAGCATGCTTCTAACAATTTTCTTATCATTCAAATATATGTTGATGATATCATTTTTGGCAGGACTAACCTTGATATTTGTAATTAATTTAATGATCTTATGCAAAGTGAATTTGAGATGAGTATGATGGGTGAGCTCACATTCTTCCTCGACTTTCAAATCAAACAAACAAAAGATGGGAACATCATCAACCAAGACAAGTACACTAATGAACTACTCAAACGTTTTGGGATGGAGAATACCAAGCCGATGGACATACCCATGTCAAACACTGCCAAACTTGATAAAGATGAAGAAGGTGGGAAGGAAGATGAGAAGCTCTATAGAGGTATGATTGGAAGTTTACTTTACTTAACTGCCTCTAGACCTGACATAATGTTTAGTGTTGGCTTGTGTGCTAAATTTCAATCAAATCCTAAGAAATCTCATCTTATAGCTGTTAAGAGGATTCTAAGGTACTTAGCCAAAACTCAAAACTTTAGACTATAGTATCCCAAGTCAAGGGACTTTACTCTTACTACCTATAGTGATGCCGATTATGCAGACTACTTAATTGATAGAAAGTGTAACGACCGTCTCGCGAAAATAGGATTAACTAATGCGGAAGCGAATTATTTGCAGCGTAATTACTGAAAATCACTAAAAATTAAAACCATTTGCAAAGAGATCCATTCATAGGAAAACTCTTTAACCAAGAACCAAAGTATTTCCATTTCATCCTGGATCACAAGTACACAACCTGTACAATTCCTTTTTAAGGATTACAACATTGACTGCCATGTTAACAAATATACACAGGCAGTATAAAACTTTGAGGCATTAAGCCAAAACTCCGATTGAATCATTTAAAACTCCAAGGACCTGAGAGTACAGAGACGACACATAGGACTACTATCTATATGACTTGAGAGACAATATCTCCACCTGAGATCTCATTGCTGTCCTTGTTGTTGCTGTTGCTTCTGCTCATCTCTGTTCTAGGGATTTCCTGCCTTGCCTTCCATGCATACCTAAAAATGTTTTCCCACGGGGGTGAGACAATTGTAAATTGCCCCAGCGAGAGATATAATTCTCCGCCAAAACATTATTATTGTAATTAAGGATATAAAACTAGGCAGATGATAAGCAATTTAAAGCATTCTCTTAATAAGGAATAGGAAGAACATGTATATCATTTATCCTCCATATTATACCATCATATCAAACTTCTCTTGTGACACTCATTATCTTGATGTGTCACCCATGAGACATTCTCTTGTGACACTCATTATCTTGATATGTCACCCATGAGACATTCTCGTTTCAACTTATTGGCCTTAGCCAATCTGCTAAACAAATTTTGGTTATAATGGACATGAGAGTGTACGTCATCATGTCTTATTCAGGCATTGGTCTATACCAATCCTATATAAGTATTCCAGGCATTGGATTACACCAATCCCGTGCAACTAGTACAAGCATTAGATTTATATTATTCCTGTGTATCCATTCCATGTATTGATCTATGTCAATCCTGTACAACCATTCCAGGTATCGATCTGTGTCAATCCTGTGCAACTATTCCAGGTATTGAGCTATGTCAATCCTGTGCAACTATTCCAGGTATTGGGGTTTAGCCAATCCTGTGCATTCCAGGTATTGGGAGTTAGCCAATCTTGTGTTATTATTCTAGGTATTGATCTATGTCAATCCTGTGCATTCCAGGTATTGGGAGTTAGCCAATCCTGTGTTATTATTCCAGGTATTAGGAGTTAGCCAATCCTGTGCATTCCAGGTATTGGGAGTTAGCCAATCCTGTGTTATTATTCCAGATATTGATCTATGTCAATCCTGTGCATTCCAGGTATTGGGAGTTAGCCAATCCTGTGTTATTATTCCAGGTATTGGGAGTTAGCCAATCCTGTGCATTCCAGGTATTGGGAGTTAGCCAATCCTGTGTTATTATTCCAGGTATTGGGAGTTAGCCAATCCTGTGTTATCATTCCAGGTATTGGGAGTTAGCCAATCCTGTGTTATTATTCCAGGTATTGATCTATGTCAATCCTGTGCATTCCAGGTATTGGGAGTTAGCCAAACCTGTGTTATTATTCCAGGTATTGGGAGTTAGCCAATCCTGCGCATTCCAGGTATTGGGAGTTAGCCAATCCTGTGTTATTATTCCAGGTATTGGGAGTTAGCCAATCCTTTGTTATCATTCCTGGTATTGGGAGTTAGCCAATCCTGTGTTATCATTCCAGGTATTGGGAGTTAGCCAATCCTGTGTTATCATTCCAGGTATTGGAAGTTAGCCAATCCTATGCAGATGTTATTCCAGGTATTAGACTATGCTAATCCTGTGCAACTATTCCAGGTATCGAAATATATCAATCGTGTAATGCTAAAAGTGATATTTATCACATATTGATATATCACTTTCCTCATCACTTTCAACTTCCTTAAGTTATCAGCTTATCTTGGATTAAGGTATTTCCCATCTTAATCCTTTAATCCATTAACCTATCACCCTTACCATGAAGTGCATAGGTCACACATAAGAATGGTCCAACTATCTTTAATGATATGGACTCATCTCAAGTTAAAGCATTACTTGCTATAAGGGTATCCACAATCAATCACTTTAGGCATTTCCCCCATTAGTATATTAGTAACCATTCCATTATTAGGATTAGGGTTTCCCATACTATCATACTTCATTAGAGTGAGGATTGCATATAACATCACCCTTCATTAGGCTTTCTCATCATATTGCCTAAAATTAGGGTTTACTATTCATCCCAACATGGGTTTCTCATGGTATCACCCTCAATTTGGGTTTACATGGAATCAACCTCAATTAGGGTTCACATGATCTCTTTATTAAGGATCATACCCTATTCATCACATGATCAATACTCATGTATGAATTCCTTTCCATCATCCTATCAACTTGATTAGGTTACATCAACCCTTCAATCAAGTATATACAACTATGGTTAACATACTGTACTAAGACATTGTTCTTATAAGCAATTAGGGTTCATTCCTTAATTGGCACTAATCACTTAGGTACTATTAGGGTTTCAACCTTTTTACCTTCATTGATTATCATTACTAATCATCATTGGATCAATGGATGATTCATCATCTCTATTCTCAAGAGATTCAATCACATTGGACCTCCATTACATAAGGTATCCAATTGAATTAGGGTTTTCAATGTTGATTCCTTCAATCATTGAATTCATGGAACCAATCATCAATTGGACCTACCCTCATACTTCAATTGAGTTTAATAGGTCAACCTTCAACTGATTTGACTCTCAATTGACCCTCAATTGATCATCAATTAGGGTTTGATTCAATTGAATTAGGGTTTTGGAATCGATGATTCAACAATATTAATCAATGTAAGACTAGTTGCTTTGAAACCATTGAACCATCATCCAAATTGGGTATGACCTGACCCCAAACGGTCTTGAGGTCGTTTGGATGACCTCCAAACGGTCTTGAGACCGTTTGCCCATCATATCACTCAAATCTAAGCAATCCAATTAGGGTTTGGTTCATTGGATTGATCACCAAATCAGCATTACATTGTTTAACAGCTTGGTACCTTTAGACCTTCAAACACCTAACCATACTCAACCCTAGACCTCCAAACGGTCTTGGGTGACCACAAAACGGTCTTGATACCGTTTGGATGAGCTCCAAATGGTCTTGAGACCGTTTGCCCATCCAACCTTTGGACTCTAGTGAAAATTCATCATGGATTGGTCTATCGAGTTGATCAACTAATCAGCACTACATTGCAATATGATTAGTACTTTTGGACCTTCAATTGGTCAACTATACTTGACCCCAGACCACCAAACGGTCTTGGGGTGATCCCCAAACTGTCTTGAAACCGTTTGGGTGATCCCCAAACGGTCTTGAAACCGTTTGGGCTAATCAACCCAAAATCGCTAATTAACTCATTGGAATTTCAGCACTGATTTCAATTAGGGTTTGCCCAATTGATTAGCCTTCAACTCATGACTCGTTTGGAATTAATCCATAAAATTTGGTGAGTCATTAAACAACATCATTAGGAACAGTAATCTCATACGGTCAACGCTTAGTCAACCATCTTATACGGTCTTGAGACCGTTTTCCTAAAAAGTTCAATTAAATCAGATTGAAAATCAGCACTTAATCCAATTAGGTTTCCCTAATTGATTAGGCTTCAACTCACGATTTATTTAGAGTTAATCCCTAAAATTTGGAGGGTTATTAATAAACATAATTATGAACAGGAATCCCATACGGTCAACGCTTTGTCAACCATCTCAAACTGTCTTGAAACCGTTTTCTCAACCAGGTCAAGTTAATCAGGTTGAAAATCAGCACATAATTCAATCTGATTGCCTAATTGATTGGCCTTCAACTGTCGATTCCTTTGGAGTTAATCCCTCAAATTTAAAGGGTTATCAGTCTACATAATTAGGAACAAAATTCCCAAACGGTCAACTCTTGGTCAACCATCTCATACGGTCTTGAAACCGTTTTCTCCCAAACGGTTTCAAACCGTTTGCCCTTAAACGGTTTGCTGAAACCGCATAGCCAATCAAATTAAAACGATTTGGAGTAGCTATCAAAACGGTTTTGCTTGGTAATTTTCTTTGGATAAGCATCTAGGATGATGTCATCATCCCATTCCTTCGAAAAACCAAGAACAGCAACCGTTCTTGATGGAAATTGCAGCAAAGAAACAAGAGTGTATCAAATTGAAGAAATCAATCAACAAAGCATAGAGAATTGATGCAATAGCAATGTTTAAGGGTTTGAGTTATAAAACCCTCCTCCAATTGAGCTCCAAAGCTCCAAGCTCACGCCATTAATGGTGGATGAAGCTCTTGCAACTCCCCCTAGGCTCATCCTCAAACTTTTGATTGCAAAAGTTGGCTAGGGTTGAAGAGGAGATCGAAATAAGAAGGAATCCATAATTTATTTTCGATTTCCACCATGAAATTATGGAGAACGAAGGTCAAGGGCTTACCCACAGGTTGGGGACGTGCTCCCTGCTCCTACCTAGCTCCTTGGTCGGTTTTGCAAGCAAGGGGAAGAAGAAAATCCGAAAAAGGCCTTGGTTTGGGCTTGGAATGGCACTTTTATAAGGAAATTGATGAGAGAGAAAATGCCTTATAAAAATCCAAATAATCCAAAAATTATGGCCGCCTCTTCCCCCTCAACTCCATGGATACGAGGCATATCCCTTTGCCTTTAATTCTCCTTCATTATCCTCAATTTAAAGAAAAGCAAATTAAGCACCTTAATGCTTATTATATAATATTCCACATGTGAGTGGATATTACTTTTCTTTATAAAAAGGTGAGTGGAATTTCACCTACTTAAGATATTTTCGTTCCTTATCTTGTTAAAGGAACGTCCATCCTTATTAAAAATAAACCCAAAACATTTTGGTTGAAAGCCCTTCAATTATTTTTATTCATTTTTGCCCTAAATCGAATTAGGGTTTCAATTAGGCATTATTCTTGATTATTTTAATGTCAAGATTCTCTCTCCTACAACTTAATTCAAATGAGGAGTCCCTCTCATTTTATTTTCTCTACATGATGCCAAGAAACATTAAGGACCATATTGAAGTGGTAATTTGCATATTGAACCCTAGATTTTGGGTAAATTGCACTTTACTCCAAAACTAGGTTTTAATGCACAACATTGTCCAACAAGCTCTATCTTTGTGTCCAGGCTTGGGAAAACCATACCACTACATTATATTCATTCGTATGATGTCACAACATCAGAGTAACATCTTATCATGTGCAATTTGCAAGTTAACCCCTCAACTTGGGTAATTTGTACTTTAGTCCAAAATAAGCAAACATTGCTTCAACATTATTCAAAAAGGACTGAAATTGAAATATAAGTTCCTCAAGAGCCTTAATTACCTTTCACAAGATAAGTACACGCATATAATCAACTTTCTTAATCAAAACACCTAGGCTTAAAGCATAACCCAGGTCAGGGATGTTACAAATTATAAACCCCTAATAAGGATTTCGTCCCCGAAATCCCAGATAAAGGGAACAGATATTATTCATTCCTCATATCATCATGTATTTTCATAACACCTCATTGTTATGTAGACATCATAGAACTTTGATCAGCACAAAGTTCCTTCGCACAATATTCTCATAGAGTCAAATGAGAACTTATCTTAAAGACATATTTAGTTGTTATGTTTATGAAAAGCATAAACCCCTAACATATGATGTTCATATCATTTTATATAATCAGACTGATTTCATAGTTGACCATTCCAGGTAGCCAATCTAAACCATCTGATAATTCTTAGATACCAGAATCTCTTAACATTGGTATCAGTCGCATGTGTTGAAAACACATTATATTCTCATCTTTCTTTTATCATATTTACAACTTTATAGAACATGGATCACCTCCCTTGTTCTCTTTCTCATCATATGAGGGTCATACTTTTACTTCCTCATATACACATACTGATCTGAATTCCTATCAGATCCTTCTTTCTTGTTCTTAAGATATGATACATTTATCCATATCATATTTCCAATTTCATGATACTCATTAGATTGTATCAGAATGATTGCTTGATCAGGGCAATCAAAAAGATATCAATCTAAGAGTTTCCATACTTAGTTTATCATCAATAGTTGTACACCTGATCAGGGTTTACAAGTACTGAGATCAAGTAGTATGCACTTACATGCTATCATATTCCTTTCTTTTCATATTACCATAACATAAGATTTAACATCCCTGGATTTTATCCAGGCATCTCTTCTATACCTCTTCCTCTTTCATGGAGGTAAGATCAATATAGAGCATTTAAAAGAAAATTGAACATAATTCAAATTCTAGTTCTCATCATTTCATCCCTATATAGTAACCAATGGGGAAAACAATATCAACAATCTTTTTTTTATAACAAAAAGGGTTTAGTGTACTCAACATGTACACATTTATAACATACCTTGTACTCATATCATGGTCTTACTAGTCTTATTACTGAAGCAAAAACTAAGCCATAGAAGCTTACAGGTGAAAGGTTAAGACCTTTGCACTTACTTAGTGGCTACTTCCCTGGTACACTAGGCATTTATTGCACTATTAGTACCAAAAACTTGGCTTTTTAAAACCATTAGGCAAATGTCTCTAGAATTATAGAGACCATTCCCTACTTCTCAGCTTATTGCCCCTTCTTGGGCACTACCATCACATATTTATTATCTGTCTGAACTCATAGCAGAGTCCACTTTCTTGCTATAAGTTAATCTTTTCCATATTTTCCCTTGTTCCAACATGACTAAGTCATTTAGGAACTCATTTAAAGCTCAAGCTTTCTGTATTAAGGACTGATAACCTAGGTTGTAAGCCTAGCATCCAGTCCACTCATATGCATTACTGTTGCCCTAATCTTCCCAACAAGAGCATGATCATAGGATTCTCTATCCTGATCAGGTCTTAATGGGGATTCTCAGGCACTCATTCTATTCTTGCATGATCCCTTGCACCTCTTCTTGGTGCAACAACATTGCCCTAAGCAATGTGTTCATTGTTCTCTCCAGTCATTTTAAACTTTACCCTTTCTCTGCACAAGCAGAAATCATTATAGGGTATATTGGAGGACACTAACACAGACTCAACAACTTAGTCCTATGTCACTATAGACTCAATGAACCTAGAGCTCTGATACCACTAAATGTAACGACCGTCTCGCAAAAACAGGATTAACTAATGCGGAAGCGAATTATTTGCAGCGTAATTACTGAAAATCACTAAAAATTAAAACCATTTGCAAAGAGATCCATTCATAGGAAAACTCTTTAACCAAGAACCAAAGTGTTTCCATTTCATCCTGGATCACAAGTACACAGCCTGTACAATTCCTTTTTAAGGATTACAACATTGACTGCCCTGTTAACAAATATACACAGGCAGTATA
The DNA here is from genome assembly GCA_963693085.1 of Alisma plantago-aquatica. Taxonomy (NCBI): domain Eukaryota; kingdom Viridiplantae; phylum Streptophyta; class Magnoliopsida; order Alismatales; family Alismataceae; genus Alisma; species Alisma plantago-aquatica. The sequence continues at coordinate 320,414,965 of OY856411.1, read as the reverse complement.
CAACTTTGAGGCATTAAGCCAAAACTCCGATTGAATCATTTAAAACTCCGAGGACCTGAGAGTACAGAGACGACACATAGGACTACTATCTATATGACTTGACAGACAATATCTCCACCTGAGATCTCATTGCTGTCCTTGTTGTTGCTGTTGCTTCTGCTCATCTCTGTTCTAGGGATTTCCTGCCTTGCCTTCCATGCATACCTAAAAATGTTTTCCCACGGGGGTGAGACAATTGTAAATTGCCCCAGCGAGAGATATAACTCTCTGCCAAAACATTATTATTGCAATTAAGGATATAAAACTAGGCAGATGATAAGCAATTTAAAGCATTCTCTTAATAAGGAATAGGAAGAACATGTATATCATTTATCCTCCATATTATACCATCATATCAAACTTCTCTTGTGACACTCATTATCTTGATATGTCACCCATGAGACATTCTCTTGTGACACTCATTATCTTGATATGTCACCCATGAGACATTCTCGTTTCAACTTATTGGCCTTAGCCAATCTGCTAAATAGATTTTGGTTACAATGGACATGAGAGTGTACATCATCATGTCTTATTCAGGCATTGGTCTATACCAATCCTATATAAGTATTCCAGGCATTGGATTACACCAATCCCGTGCAACTAGTACAAGCATGAGATTTATATTATTCCTGTGTATCCATTCCAGGTATTGATCTATGTCAATCATGTACCACCATTCGAGGTATCCATCTGTGTCAATCCTGTGCAACTATTCCAGGTATTGATCTATGTCAATCCTGTGCAACTATTCCAGGTATTGGGGTTTAGCCAATCCTGTGCATTCCAGGTATTGGGAGTTAGCCAATCTTGTGTTATTATTCCAGGTATTGATCTATGTCAATCCTGTGCATTCCAGGTATTGGGAGTTAGCCAATCCTGTGTTATTATTATAGGTATTGGGAGTTAGCCAATCCTGTGCATTCCAGGTATTGGGAGTTAGCCAATCCTGTGTTATTATTCCAGGTATTGATCTATGTCAATCCTGTGCATTCCAGGTATTGGGAGTTAGCCAATCCTGTGTTATTATTCCAGGTATTGGGAGTTAGCCAATCCTGTGCATTCCAGGTATTGGGAGTTAGCCAATCCTGTGTTATTATTCCATGTATTGGGAGTTAGCCAATCCTGTGTTATCATTCCAGGTATTGGGAGTTAGCCAATCCTGTGTTATTATTCCAGGTATTGATCTATGTCAATCCTGTGCATTCCAGGTATTGGGAGTTAGCCAATCCTGTGTTATTATTCCAGGTATTGGGAGTTAGCCAATCCTGTGCATTCCAGGTATTGGGAGTTAGCCAATCCTGTGTTATTATTCTAGGTATTGGGAGTTAGCCAATCCTGTGTTATCATTCCAGGTATTGGGAGTTAGCCAATCCTGTGTTATCATTCCAGGTATTGGGAGTTAGCCAATCATGTGTTATCATTCCAGGTATTAGAAGTTTGCCAATCCTGTGTAGATGTTATTCCAGGTATTAGACTATGCTAATCCTGTGCAACTATTCTAGGTATCGAACTATATCAATCGTGTAATGCTAAAAGTGATATTTATCACATATTGATATATCACTTTCCTCATCACTTTCAACTTCCTTAAGTTATCAACTTATCTTGGATTAAGGTATTTCCCATCTTAATCCTTTAATCCATTAACCTATCACCCTTACCATGAAGTGCATAGGTCACACATAAGAATGGTCCAACTATCTTTAATGATATGGACTCATCTCAAGTTAAAGCATTACTTGCTATAAGGGTATGCACAATCAATCACTTTAGGCATTTCCCCCATTAGTATATTAGTAACCATTCCATTATTAGGATTAGGGTTTCCCATACTATCATACTTCATTAGGGTGAGGATTGCATATAACATCACCCTTCATTAGGCTTTCTCATCATATTGCCTAAAATTAGGGTTTACTATTCATCCCAACATGGGTTTCTCATGGCATCACCCTCAATTTGGGCTTACATGGAATCAACCTCAATTAGGGTTCACATGATCTCTTTATTAAGGATCATACCCTATTCATCACATGATCAATACTCATGTATGAATTCCTTTCCATCATCCTATCAACTTGATTAGGTTACATCAACCCTTCAATAAAGTATATACAACTATGGTTAACATACTGTACTAAGAGATTGTTCTTATAAGCAATTAGGGTTCATTCCTTAATTGGCACTAATCACTTAGGTACTATTAGGGTTTTAACATTTGTACCTTCATTGGTTATCATTACTAATCATCATTGGATCAATGGATGATTCATCATCTCTATTCTCAAGAGATTCAATCACATTGGACCTCCATTACATAAGGTATCCAATTGAATTAGGGTTTTCAATGTTGATTCCTTGAATCATTGAATTCATGGAACCAATCATCAATTGGACCTACCATCATACTTCAATTGATTTTAATAGGTCAACCTTCAACTGATTTGACTCTCAATTGACCCTCAATTGATCATCAATTAGGGTTTGATTCAATTGAATTAGGGTTTGGAATCGATCATTCAACAATACTAATCAATGTAAGACTAGTTGCTTTGAAACCATTGAACCATCATCCAAATTGGGTATGACCTGACCCCAAACGGTCTTGAGGTCGTTTGGATGACCTCCAAACGGTCTTGAGACCGTTTTCCATTAATATCACTCAAATCTAAGCAATCCAATTAGGGTTTGGTTCATTGGATTGATCACCAAATCAGCATTACATTGTTTAATAGCTTGGTACCTTTAGACCTTCAAACACCTAACCATACTCAACCCTAGACCTCCAAACGGTCTAGGGTGACCACCAAACGGTCTTGAGACCGTTTGGATGAGCTACAAACGGTCTTGAGACCGTTTTCCCATCCAACCTTTGGACTCTAGTGAAAATTCATCATGGATTGGTCTATCGAGTTGATCAACAAATCAGCACTACATTGCAATATGATTAGTACCTTTGGACGTTCAATTGGTCAACTATACTTGACCTCAGACCTCCAAAAGGTCTTGGGGTGATCCCCAAACGGTCTTGAGACCGTTTGGGTGATCCCCAAACTGTCTTGAAACCGTTTGGGCTAATCAACCCAAAATCTCTAACTAACTCATTGGAATTTCAGCACTGATTTCAATTAGGGTTTTCCCAATTGATTAGCCTTCAACTCATGACGCGTTTGGAATTAATCCATAAACTTTGGTGATTCATTAACCAACATCATTAGGAACAGTAATCTCATACGGTCAACGCTTAGTCAACCATCTTATACGGTCTTGAGACCGTTTGCCCAAAAAGTTCAATTAAATCAGATTGAAAATCAGCACTTAATCCAATTAGGTTTCCCTAATTGATTAGGCTTCCACTCACGATTCCTTTGGAGTTAATCCCTCCAATTTGGTGGGTTATTAATTAACATAATTATGAACAGAAATCCCATACGGTCAACGCTTGTTCAACCATCTCAAATGGTGTTGAAACCGTTTTCTCAACCAGGTCAAGTTAATCAGATTGAAAATCAGCACATAATTCAATCTGATTGCCTAATTGATTGGCCTTCAACTCTCGATTCCTTTGGAGTTAATCCCTCAAATTTGGAGGGTTATCATCCTACATAATTAGGAACAAAATTCCAAAACGGTCAACGCTTGGTAAACCATCTCATACGGTCTTGAAACCATTTTCTCCCAAACGGTTTCAAACCGTTTGCCCTTAAACGGTTTGCTGAAACCGCATAGCCAATCAAATTAAAACGATTTGGAGTAGCTATCAAAACGGTTTTGCTTGGTAATTTTCTTTGGATAAGCATCTAGGATGATGTCATCATCATCCCCTTCCTTCGAACAACCAAGAACAGCAACCGTTCTTGATGGAAATTGCAGCAAAGAAACAAGAGTGTATCAAATTGAAGAAATCAATCAACAAAGCATAGAGAATTGATGCAATAGCAATGTTTAAGGGATTGAGTTATAAAACCCGCCTCCAATTGAGCTCCAAAGCTCCAAGCTCACGCCATTAATGGTGGATGAAGCTCTTGCAACTCCTACCTAGGCTCGTCCTCAAACTTTTGATTGCAAAAAGTTGGCTAGGGTTGAAGAGGAGTTCGAAATAAGAAGGAATCCATACTTTATTTTCGATTTCCACCATGAAATCATGGCGAACGAAGGTCAAGGGCTTACCCACAGGTTGGGGACTTGCTCCCTGATCCTCCCTAGATCCTTGGTTGGTTTTGCAAGCAAGGGGAAGAAGAAAATCCGAAAAAGGCCTTGGTTTGGGCTTGGAATGGCACTTTTATAAGGAAATTGATGAGAGAGAAAATGCCTTATAAAAATCCAATTAATCCAAAAATTATGGCCGCCTCTTCCCCCTCAACTCCATGGATACGAGGCATATCCCTTTGCCTTTAATTCTCCTTCATTATCCTCAATTTAAAGAAAAGCAAATTAAGCACCTTAATGCTTATTATATAATATCCCACATGTGAGTGGATATTACTTTTCTTTATAAAAAGGTGAGTGGAATTTCACCTACTTAAGATATTTTCGTTCCTTATCTTTTTAAAGGAACGTCCATTCTTATTCAAAATCAACCCAAAACATTTTGGTTGAAAGCCCTTCAATTATTTTTATTCATTTTTGCCCTAAATCGAATTAGGGTTTCAATTAGGCATTATTCTTGATTATTTTAATGTCAAGATTCTCTCTCCTACAACTTAATTCAAATGAGGAGTCCCTCTCATTTTATTTGCTCTACATGATGCCAAGAAACATTAATGACCATATTGAAGTGGTAATTTGCATATTGAATCCTAGATTTTGGGTAAATTGCACTTTACTCCAAAACTAGGTTTTAATGCATAGCATTGTCCAACAAGCTCTATCTTGGTGTCCAGGCTTGGGAAAACCATACCACTACATTATATTCATTCTTATGATGTCACAACATCAGAGTAACATCTTATCATGTGCAATTTGCAAGTTGACCCCTCAACTTGGGTAATTTGCACTTTAGTCCAAAATAAGCAAACATTGCTTCAACATTATTCAAAAAGGACTGAAATTGAAATATAAGTTCCTAAAGAGCATTAATTACCTTTCACAAGATAAGTACATGCATATAATCAACTTTCTTAATCAAAACACCTAGGGTTAAAGCATAACCCAGGTCAGGGATGTTACAGAAAGTGCACAAGTGGCACTTGTTTCCTCCTAGGACAATGCTTGGTGTCTTGGTTCTCCATGAAATAGAGCACCATAGCATTATCAACCACTGAGGCTGAGTACATTGCAGCTGGGAGTTCTTGTGCCCATGTCCTATGGATGAAGATAATGCTCTAAGACTTCAACATTCATTTTGATGCTTCTTCCATCTATTATGATAATACTAGTGCAATTAACTTGTCTTACAATCCTATATTGCATAGTAGAGCTAAAGATATAGATGTTCGCCATCACTTTCTTGATGATCACATTGCCAAGAAGGATATTTATATCATGCATGCAGACACGGAGAATCAATTGGCGGACATTTTCACTAAACCTCTAGCTAGAGAATAATTTAACTTTATTAGATCAAAATTGTTTATAGTTGCTTTGGATGAATCTGATATACCTTCTAGCTAGTATTCATCTATCCTATATATTTTGCATATATCTTGATCATCTTTGAGTACTAATATGCTTAAAATTACTTTTTCATATTCATATGGCCTTGTTTTTCTCTTTTTTTTTGGGTATTTCTTGTAAACGCTTGTTTTATCGCAAAATAGTACCCAATGATGAGTGATATATGCCTTAGTATGTTTTATATACATAATGGACTTGAAAAATAAATTTAATTAGCATTCAAATGCCTAGAAATTAAGTTTGATGGTTTTATGTTAGGTTGACCATCAATCGAGTTTCCTCCAAGACAATCTCGACCGATCCATGACCGAGAGCTGTTCTGAATGGACCAATCAGTCGAGTTTCTGACTCACAGAACTCGACCGATCAGCGGGCTAAAACCAACTTAAGTTGGATTCAACTGACTATTCTCCCTCTCAACTAGAGAATAGCTGACTGATTCCCCTTCTTCTAGCCCTAAGCTCTCAACCCCATACCTTACCTTCCCTATCCTAGCCCTAATCCGACTTAGAAAGACCATCCTAGACCTCCCCCCTTGCTCAACCTTGGTGTGTGAACATTTTTGGTGGTCTGTTTTGTGCGTCTGCTCTTTTCTTCTCTTTCATTTCGCCTCCATGGCTTCTCATAGAAGAAAGAGACCCACCCCTATCAATGCACCATCCTCTTCTTCATCCTCTCACTGGTTTTCATTCGATGAGACCCTTTTTGTTTCAATAGAGGCTGTAAATAGGTATAATGACCTTCTTCCTAGGAGTCCTTTTCCTTTTAGAGCCCTTTTTGAGCCTAACCCAAGGTGAGGTTGCTTTCCATTCATCACCTATCTACCCTAGATGTCGAGTGTGATTGCTTTCACAATTCTATTACAAGAACGAAAGTAGTTCAAAAATTCTATGAAAATTTGCATTGGAATTACAACTCCCTTGTATCCCCTATGAATACTCAAGTGATCCTTACTACCATGATTTCTGGGAAGAAATTCCAAATCTCTGAGGATATCCTAAATGTTTTCTTTTCAGGAGCCGATGAGAATGACACATGGCGTAAGGATTATGGTGAGTATTTTGACCTTTTGGACCCAGAAGGTTTCTACAAGCAGAATGAGATCACTCTTCCTGATATCCATCGCTATCTGAAGAAACCTGATGTTCCTTATAAGAAGAAGATCACCCTACCCTCCTCCTCCCTTGATCTCAAGAAGTGTATATTAGACCTAGTGGTCAACTGCAACATCCACCCAAAGAAAAACCAAACAAATATTTTAGAGAACACTACGATAATCATGTACTGCATCTTAGAGAATGTCAGAGTCAAGTGATCTAGATATATTCTCCACCATATGACTTGCTTTGACTTTGGTAAGAACACTCGTGGCACCCATCCTTCTTATCCTACCCTGATATGTGGTCTTCTCCTGTTCACCACTAAAAATCACTCTTCTCTAACTTCCACTACAGACCTACCAGGAAGGGAGTGTGCATCATTAAGACCACCATTCAAAAATCCATGCCTATCCTTTCCTCCTCCACATCCAGTACTTCACCCTCTGCCTCTACCTCAGTTGCCCCTGCCTCTACCTCTACTCGAGATCCACCTCCTCAGCCACCCCGACCTAGTCGTGCCTTGTTTCGTGTGTCCAATGAAGCCCTCATGGGTTACTTGATGCACCAATAGACATACAACCTCTAGGTCTAGGAGCATCTGCACCAGGATTTATGTTCAATCATGTCAAACATGAACTTATCATGTGCACACCCTCACCCCACCTACCAGCCATACCCCGGTAGTGATTATGCATCCTATGCATAAAATCACTTCTACCCCACACCTGAGCCTTCCACTACTGCTCCCACACCCTCTGATACTGGTGGACATGCTCCTGTCTTCCTATCATTGCCCATTGGCCCCTTGGTCACTCTGCTTTCCAGTGTGGTGATTCTTCTCCCTCCTTCCCCCATGCCAATGAGCTCTGTGCTCTTGGTATGACTTGGGATGAGGAGAATGCTCATTGGCTCGATCGTGGCTTCGGTCCTTTTGTGGATGAGGAGATGCTTGACCAGGCTGATCTTGAGACTACTGATGCTGATGAGGATGATAATGATAGTTCTGATGGCTTTGCTGGTGACTCTGGTGATGAAGGCACTGTTGTTGTACCTTCAAACAGAGATGAGGACTATGAGCCTGATGCTGCTGATGATGATGATGTCATGGACATAGATAGCTTAGATGTCTAGTTGTTTCTTAGTTTTTAGTCTAGTTTACTGATCATATATATCTTTGTAGGCTATTGTGTATTAGAAACATCTGGGCACCTAATCTGAGATGTACTATTTTAACTTTATCTTTCATTGATTCTCTCTTTTAGTTGTTTTTATGAGAACATGCTTCATGTGTTGTAATATATCTTTTGTGCACCCTTACTCTTTGATCAGTTATATCTTATGAGTTGGTTCCATATTTCACCATATTTTGATCATGACTTCGCTTGTGTGTTTCTCTCATCTCTATTTGGTATATGATATGAGATTGCATGTTTGAATATCTGCTTGATTTTGTTTGGAAAAGACTTTTTTATATGTTCTTCAACCCCCCTTCCTTTTTGATAATGTCAAAAGGGGGAGAGAAATTTCAATGTCTTGAAGCTCAATCATATTGCTATTATTTCTTAAGTGATCCTTTTCCTGTTGTTTACTTGCTTTATCATGTAACTTGCTAAAGGATCATATAGTACATGCATGCTATATTGATTTTTGTTGAAAGAGAAATTATGTAGGTTAAAGTAAGCATAGATTGAGGGGGTGCAATTCACATTGTTCAAATCTTGAATCCCCCTAATTCACAAGGCAAAGGTATACTTTCAATATTCTTTTCAATATGTTTGAGGAAAGGTTTTTCATTATCAAAAAGGGGGAGAATGTAGACCTAGAGGTTATACATTGTCCATATTTTGATAATGATTTAACCATTCCATTCATGTGTATTCAATATTGATTTTAGGTGTTAGGTACATGAAAAGGATCAAATTACACAAGCCCTAGCTTGTCAAAGTTCAAGTCAAATGCAATGCAAGTGTACTAATAAGGAAATCCATTCAAACACACTTAGAATATTTTTGTAATCACTTGTACTAATGATATGACTTGTAACTAAGATGAGAAAAATATGTGCGACACTTAGTACCTAGTTTTAGTCACTTTTTAATCAAATCAGAAAATTGATCACAAGCTGTTGATCGGTCGAGTTTCAATCTCGACCGATCCATGGATCAATTTTTTGATGATGTGCATCGGTCGAGTTGTGCATTCACAGAACTCGACCGATCGAGTTACTGACCAAATGTGATTTTAATTGATTGGTCGAGCTTCACAAGAAAAACTCAACTGATATTTTGAAAATTAGGTTTGTCTTTTAGCCGATCGGTCGAGTTACCTTTATTAAATCTCGACCGAATGAACTGTATAGAAAACACAGAAAAAGTGATTCTAACCATTGGTGACTTGTTTGGACAAAAATAGATCCGTTTCCTTGAGCACAAATGGCTATAATTTGACCCTAAGTGTTCCCCAACTCAAGGGAGCACTCCCAGCTATAAATAGGACCACTTGGAGTTCATTCCAAGGTTGCTCATTCACTACACACAAGGTCCTTGCTATAGTTGAGTGTGCTACCACTCCTTGAGCCCCTTTCTCTCTCTAGTTTACACTTCATTTCGTGATTTGTGAGTGAGTTAGGATTATTGTAAGAGAGATCCACCTTTGTGCATGTAAAGGTCTCAATCTTCCACTACTTCCCTATCCCCCTTCTTTGATGAAGAAAATCTGAAGTAGGCTCCATTGAGTGAAGAAGGAGCTGTAGCTGGTCCTCTTCCAGGTTGATGAAGATGTGGTAATCTTCTCCAGGTGAAGGAGAATGAAAAGGTGAAAGATCCAAGAGGAGAAGAAAAGTCCTTCAAGGAAGTAGACTTAGCTTGAATGGGTAAGACCTAGGTGAAGGCTGAAGATTCAAGCTAAGTGGGTAAGTTCCTTGTTAAGGTGGAGATCTCCTTGTGGTTGGATGTGTAAGTCCTTTGGTGGTCTATTGTTGTAAATCCCTGTGGTGATATAATAGATAAAAGCACTTGCAAAGTCCTAGAGGTTGACCTCTCTAGGTAGTGGACTGACCCACTTCTAGTTTGAAGGGTGGAACCACTCTACATCCCTTTGTCAAGTGCTTGTTATCAATCTCTCTCATCCTTGCTATGCTTGTTATATAGGACTTCAAATTTACATTAAGCTATTTCTCCTAGTTGACATAATTTGAAGGCCTAATATGTTTTGTGAGAAATTTTGTAGCTCTAGTCACCCCCCTCTAGAGCCCTTAGATCCAACAAATGCATTTAATGTAATCCATAATTAGTTCCTGTAAAACCCTTATGGTAAGTTATTTAATTAATTTGGAGGGTCAAACACGGTCAAAACTTGACCAATTTGGATCACACACCCAATATAAGTCTATAGTATTCCTATACACATGTTTCCCTTTTGATCATGTTATGTTCATTAATTCATTAAAACGTATAATCTGAAATTATATACATAAAAGATGAAATAATGTGTAATATCTTTTCATAATGAATATCCTTTCAAGATCTATTTTAAATCCCTCTTTATGCCTTTATGGGAATATTATATTGGAGGATAGAGAGAAAAAATATATCTATGCTTTTCTTATCTTAAAATCTATTAAAAGAAAACAATGCTACTTGTTTAAGTCACCTAATCCTTATTTTTGAATTCCTAGCCTCTTAGGTTTGTCTTTCGCCTCTTTTGAACTTCATTATAGAAAAGGTAGGGAAAACCAATTAATATTTTTTTTCAAATGATTATAATACATTATAAAAGAAAAGGTGTTTTGAGTCTGTATTATTTTATTTACTACGCTATTTAAATGTATTAGTATTCCTGATATTTTTGAATTAAGACCCTGAAAGAATTCTGTTAGGATAAACCACATTAAATGTTTTAGTTTATCCCTAATTTTTTGTATTTTTTATTTTTGGAGATTTTGCGGCCCAAAACTCAAAAAGAAAAAAGAAGAGGAACTCCAAGTACAAAATCAAGGTGGCATATCAAGAATCTTGGTATTCCTCTTCAAATTTAGGGTCAACGGATGAGACTGAAGTTTTCAACCATATAGTTGAATGTCTAATCGCCTAATATAATAAAATGATGTTCAACAAGAATTAGGTGAACACAATGATTATGGTGAGGTATCGATCTCAACCTTTTCAAAGTTGAACTTATTGAACTTACTTTAAAAAAGTTAAAGAGTATAAAAAAAGAAAGAAAACAACTACTAAGTTGGTTCTTCTAGTGTTGAACTTTATTAGCTAATTTATTAATCTTCTAGTGACAATAAAAGAGAAGACTATTGTCCAAATACTTCCTTGCAAACTCATGTTTCTATTCCTTTTGATATGTTGATAAATATTAATACACAACCAATTCATGCTAATATTTTGATTATTATCTTATCCTAGAAGTATATGTTGAGTTAAATGATCAAATTGATATAATTCAAAAGAAAATTGCTAGTAACATGGAATGTTTTATTTCTATTATTAAAGACTCATTCATGGTAGCCAAAGAAAATTGAATACCTTAAGAAATATTTAGATAATTTTCAAATAGTAGATATATGTTGAAAATATGTATTGCACTCTCACAGTGTTCATGTAGGTACAAGAGGTCTTTGTTATACCCCAATAAATGAAAACAAGAAGAGATAAGGACCTACATTTTTACGACCAAATGTTAGTTCTTCTTTCTCCATCAACTATGTTATATGGTTTTCTTGTGGAAGTTGGTCACTATGATTTCTCATGCCCTTTAAGAGAAAAAGTGATAGAAACATGTTTTGGATACTAAGAGCCTCTCTCTAGAAGATGATTTTACATTATCGTAAGTTTCATTGGTTATCAATTTGATTATGACATGTTTCAATAGTGTCCAATTAATTTATCTAATTTGTTAATCGATAATTTCCAATTGAAAATTTATATGAAATCATTTGGTAGAGTTTTCTATTTATAATGGATTAATTGTTTTAGAAGATTGTATCTCATTTGAAATATACTTTGATCAAGGGACAATTTGATTCAAATATAGTTCGACCAAAATATTGACTATCAAATTTAATTTTGGCTATCTTGAAATTTCCATGAGAGTTGGTTTGCATCTTGTCTCTATGATCTTTAGACTCTAAATGATGTATAGTACATGTGGAAATTGTGGTTTTAGTGCTCGAATGGATATATTTGTTTTAGTGTTGGCTTCTTGGGTTGAGCTTGATTTTAATGAGTATGATATTTAGGGGGAGTTTAAATCATGTGATTTATCTACTATCTTTGTATATTATGTTCTTCATTGCCTCTCTATATCATCTTGATATAGATATTATTTGATGGTTTTTGTTCTTAATGGCATCTCTTTGTGATGTAGGACTTTACCTTCCTCTAATTATATTGAGACATATCTACACATATTCCTTGATCAAATTCTGGATTTTTTTCTTATCATACAATATTGTTTAAATTGGTACCTTTGCTTGGCGTTCATGATAAAAAATTTGGATATGAGTCCTCCTCCCCATATGATTATCTTTTTTATAGGGACTAACTCCTTTAGGATGAGTTTTGGGTAAAAATTCCATCATTTTTAACTTTGATAAAGGGGAGAAAAATCCATGATATAAATGTTTATTCTATAGCAAATGAAATGTATGTTGTTCTCAATTTAAATATCTCAAATTTAACATATACAATATTTTCCTTCAACAAAAAGGGGAAGATTGTTTGATTTTAGATACACCATTCTCTAAGTTTGTCAATGTAAATATTTCCCATGTGTATTACTAATGTATAAATTAAGTGTTTCGGTCGATTAAGGAACTTAGAAAAGATCCAATGACAGATAATTTGCAATTATATGTTTGTTTATATTCTTGTACATGACGTTGTGTCTAGATGATGTCTTATGTAGGTGTGAACTGTACAACTTGTTATGAATAATGTACAAACAAGTGAATATCTGTTCAAAAAAATCCTAAGCCTACTTTATAATTATTTACATCCTTTAGTATAAGTAATAATTTTGCACATATTTTTGAGCCATTTTCCAAAATTTAGGACTTATTGGGACAATGTGTTTCTTGGAGAACTTCTTTTCAACCAAAAAGCATTCTTAATGAACTCCAGATGGGATGAGACATTACCATCAGAACAAGGAGTTCTCTGATTTTATTCAAACTTTAATTCGACCAAGATGTATTTTAGTTAAAAACAATTGAACTAAGGATTGTTCTATTGATTTGTTAGTTAGTGCACATGTCACAAAATCATTCTTACCCCAATCCCAATCTAGCTTCCTAGACAGTGGTTAAGGGATTGAATCATCCATCTCTGAGTGGCCCAAAAGGATGTCACAGACTGGCATATACAATAAAAAATAATAACTAAAAAAACAAGAGGTTTTAAGAACTAACCATCCCAAATGTGAAATTTTGTAGATTTTGTGCATACCATCAGAGTTTTTCATGAGAGGAAGTGATCTAGTAATACCTATATAGAATAGATGATGGTATTTAGAAAAATAAAATAGATTTAAAATTTATGTCTACATGCATTGACCTATTTGACCAAAACAAACTACAGATACAAGGAGAGACAATGAAATTACAATACCTAAATTAGAAAAATGAATACTCCTAACAACATATATAATATTCTTAGGTATATTTTGAACTATATACCTAAAGAGGGATATAATGAAAAAAATGGTTGTCAAGTGGATCTCATGTTCATTTAAAGAGTTTGGTCACCCTAAATATGACATAAAGGGATACGTATTAGGGTAAGAGATATATACATCAAGACAATTTGACAGTGGATACACATGCTTAATTTATTTTCACTAACATAAAATACTATACTTCTAGGAGGAAGAGGTGACATAGTTGACCAAGACCTTATTAGAGTTATATTTTGGATGCATAAGGTATGTACTCCTCCCTATTTGAAACTAGGCATTTATATGACTAAATTTTTCCATAATGAGGAAAATCTTGGAATACATACACTTGTTGAAATACCATATTCTCCCATTTAAACTTATTGTTATTCTTCTGAAATTATTATTATATTTTTGAATCGGATCAATGACCCCACTTGTTTGGTTGTTATTCTTAGAAATGCGAATGGTGAATGTAAACTATCATGCTACTCTATTTATATATGTTAGGTAATTTGAATGAATTAACTATCATAGATTCTTATGCGCAACCATTAGGGTTTGCTACTTCCGACCGGTGTGTACTACTTCCACCTTGATATATATAGAGGCAACCTAATTCTACCTAGGGTGCACTACTTCTACGCATTTTACTTAGGTCAATTGACTTAGTGGTGACATGGCGCTACTATAGTTACTTTAGTCAAATATATTGACATGCAAATATTTATGTGATTGGATGGTTGATAATGGCAAGAGTTGTGGTTTTTAATAGTTTAATTATACTTCCTCATTCTTTTGGAAATTCCTTCTTTTGTTACTTCTGATTGAAACTTACCAACCTTTAATTGCCCTCTTCTGATGGAACATCTGATTTTATTTTGAAACAAATAATGCCCTAGTTTATCCTCTACCCTCTGCATATGGACTTATGTATATATAGATGTAACCTTTTCATGTTATGTACCACCTTAGGGTGAGAAAATTATCTACATAGTAATATTTTGAAACATTGTAAACAGTTATGTTTTTGTTGCTTAAATATTTCATGGCTGATATTTGTTCTAGGAAAATATGGCCTTAGGTAGGCAACAAAAACACAAAATTTACTGACATATTTCCCATTAACCAGTAGATCGTGTCAATAACTATCTAACGAGAAGGATGGTTTCACAAAGATATACCAGGTCCCAGAGCAAGTCCAACGACAATCCTCATTGATATAGATGCATACTCAGTCTTGGACGGTGTCTGTGTAGCTCCTAGTCACACTCAAACTCATATGACTGATCTTGCTGAAACATGAAACTCAGATAACTACAATAGTGGCTCTTCATATCTTGACACAAACTACGAGTTGATGTTGCCCTCCTAGCGGTAGCCAAAAGTCTTCTGCCTCTAGAGTAGTCCACACAGACCAACTAGAACTCTTGTCATCCTACAAGAACAAACAAGAAGGAGTTGTCCCTCCCATTGGTGTGCTAGTCACCAACATGCTCTCCCATAACAATAATCCTCAATTGTTTCTCTCCCGTGGCTATCCATCCGTAGTCAGGTAGGACTTGCCTGGACTCTCGTGGTTACTACAACTAGAGACGACAACAATCGTCAGAGCAGCTGATGGTCAATTGCTTGTGTAGTAGTTGTGCTCTGGGAAGCCCCCAATACCCCTATCTATATAGAAGAGGTTAGGGTCAGGGTACCCAGTCCCCAGCAAATGCAGGACTAAAGCGAGAGTGGAAAGGACAAGAAGATCTTGATTTTTTCAAACTTTTCTATTAGTTTCACAACGTGCATGTGATGAAATAGTTGTCTCACACACCAAATGGTCATTTTGCTAAGCCAAATCGTCATTTTGCACCTTCCAATTATGCACCTATGTTAGAAAATCAATTCCAATTAGTACTCAACTTGACGTCCTTTGTGCAATCAAATTGCACTCTTGAAATAGGAATTTGGAGGAACTATGATGGGCATCTGCACCAGGCCAGACATCCATTTGGTACAACTTAGATGGGTGTCTCGCACTAAGCAAGACAAACGTTTTACATAAGAGATATGGAAACTCACAGCCCAGGTCAAGCCAACCAAGTACAAAACAATATGCCTGACACTCCAAACAACAATCTCAACACCTGAACCGATCATTTGATAGTCTAGCCAGCTGATCTGTTACATGAATTGAAATACCTGAACACTTTAGTAATCAATCCAATCATCATTAAAGATCAAACTACTCTTATAGATGACTTCCTATGTGTGTGACCCTATAGGTCCCATATCACATTGATAGTGAATGTCCATAACTAGCTTATGACATCATTAGTAATGATCAGTGCCTATTCACACATTATTGCTACCCAAGTGAACAACAAGTTGGGGAGAAACTTCAACCAAAAATCTGTGTATGGTGTTGGATGCAAACCTATTTTAGGGCTCCAACTTGTGCCTTTTTGCATCTTAATCACATCTAAACAAGTTAAATTGCAAATTAATTCCCTCAATATGCATATTTCCATCAAAAGAACTTATGGACGTTCTTTGCCTGATTTTCAGGTACTTCAACCATGCCTTGGATGGATGTGAGGAGGAAGTTATTCTGGGATTCCTCCTCTCATGGAGAGGTCCAAAGAAGGTCCCAAGGCTCCCTTAACCTACCCGTAGTGGAAAAGAGTCAAGTTTAAACAAATAAGTCCATAGATCGTGTAGTTCTAAGCTCAAATGGCTAGCAAAGCTCCAAACATAGCCATGGTGACAGAACAATCGTGTTGTAAATGAAGAAATCACAGGAAAAATCTTAGTTTGGAAGCATCTACATAAAATCCTTCACCATGGTCATGTTTCCCAGCACAACCGTACTGCCACTCCTCCACCACGGCCATGCTATCCAACATGATTGTGCTGCCACCTACTCAACACGGTCGTGCTAGCTAGCACGGTCGTACTGCCACCTACCCACCATGACTATGCTACCTAGCATGGTCGTGCAACGTACCACCCACCACAACCGTTCTACCTAGATCCCACCATGACCGCGCTACCCCAGCACGACCGTGCTACCATCCTTCCAAGAGCCTAGAATTCTACTATAACTTTTGCCAATTTCCACCTCACCCGTTCTATTCCACCACAGGCATGCTGACCCCTACCTACTACGGTCATGTTACCCTGCACGGTAGTTCTACATACAATCCTTACAACAAATTTGCATTGCATTTCCTATTCTACCCCCACTTGACCTAGTGGCTCCCCACCTCTTGAGCTTTCATTGCACTCCTCATGCATTTATTCTCTCCATCCACCATTTTCACCTCATTTCCACCATAGAAACCTAGTTTTCTAGGTTTTCTACCATAATCCCCTTGATTTCCATGCCCATCATCTACCTTGGATGAGGAAGGTATCCTTACAACAACTAGGAGGTGAAGGAGAAGGATCTACTTCAAGATCCGTGGAGTCTTAGCCCCTTCTTCTCATTTCTTTTATCTTTTCTTTAAGCATATCTAGCTAAGCCCCTAGTGGTGGTCTGTTTGGGGTTAAAATGTGACTTTGACATCATGTTGGGGGAAAATAACTTGTAATGAACATGATTTCAATCTATGATGATTTCCTCTTGCTTCTATCTCATTTCCCATTTAATTGCATGTGGTTTGTGCTTTTAACATAGATTGCGTGCTTTGAGATGCTTGATGACACTTAGTTTCGAAGGGAAATTGGAATGTATGTGGAAATATAAGGAATGGCTCCTAGGTCCTATTAGTGGATCCCTAGCTAGACCCCTTTGTTACTACATACATCTCCCTTCTTCTACAAGTGAGTGTGAGATCTAAGTAACTAGTGTAAGTGTGATTGGTGTAATTGCCTTGAGCTTCCTAAAGGCTAGATGGAAAGTAACATGAGGTGAAATACCCTCATATGTACTCCAATTCCTACACTTGGCTCTCAATTTTCCCAATACCACTTATCCTTGAAACCTAGACTTGCCAAGTCATACTATAATTACACCTAACCCACGTTTTCCAACTAGTAGTATATGGTATATTCTAATAACACTTTCCTTGTTGTTTGATTTGGTAATCTAGATTGAATTATGATAATTTCAAGCTATGTTGACCTTCCCCCAACTAATATGAAATCACATTCCCAAACAACCCACCTATATAATCCATTGCTTAAAACCTAACTTGTCATTTTAGCTTGTTAATGCTAACTTAGCTTAATTGCCTTTGTTCATTCTAGCTAATTGCTTAGTCTAGTTAATTAGGGTTAACCTAGATCTGTGCTATCTCTAGTGTTTAGCTTAGTTCTTTGTTTCTAATTTGCTTGATACAGTAGTGTAGGTCATCCTGCTCTTGTTAAGTTGATTGCTTAATCTAGTCTCTTAGACCTAACTTGCCAATGATAATCTAGTTTTTGGTAATCTTGTTTTCATATTGCCTTTGCTTGCCTGCTTGCTTAGTATAATAGGAAAAAACCCTTTTATACCCTTCAACCCTAATCTCTACTTTAGGAACATAGCCAACACAAACCTAGATCTAGTGCCCCCTCTATCCCTATGGATTGACCCCCATCCCTTGCCTCTTATCTATAGTACAACATGACCCCGTGTGCTTACAGGAACATGTTTTAGTGTTGTGAGTGAACCCTGTTGGAGGACCTATAAATTTGAAAGATCACACGTGTTGGAATACCACACTAAGATTTCTGGTGCTGTTGCCGAGGAAAGAGGTGCTCGACCTAGATAGTTAGTGTAGCTTAGCTTTTCCTACTGCCCTCACCATGGCTATTCTTTATTCTTTGTGTTACTTTTGCATCTTGGTTTGCTAACTTGTACTCTCTTATTTGGTTGTGCCTTGTTCATATGATAAGAAACCCTTTGAATTCAAAATGGTAGACCAAGATGCATGAACCCCTTCAATCCCTAAACTGTCCTACATGATGAAGATGTTGGAACACATGGTAAATATCATGAAGATTCATGTGGGAGGTTCTTCTAATCACTCCACCAACTCCATGGAGGCTCTTTGTGAATATTTGCAAGTTCTACAATCCTATGGCATTCGAAACAACCAAGGCTCCATGTCAAGCTTTTACATATCAGAATGGAGAAATCATCCAAACCTTTCACGGGAGAAACAAGGAGACCAAGAGCAAGGAGACAACTCCATGTTTGAAAAAGAAGTTTTTGCAAGGTTAAGAAGCCTTGATGAAGTGAAGACAGAGGTGTCCCTTCATGGACAAACCATTAATCAGATGGAGCAAAGGTTGGATGAGATTTCCCTTGCACTTGCCCTTTGTGAGGAGGGAAGACCCCTTTCCCAACCCATGTCCAACCCCAATAATGCTAGTGGAACCATGGGTGCTCCTCAAGGTGCTTCTATCCCACCACATGGCCAAGAACCCACTCTCCAACAATACCAAGGCCCCCCTGACCCCTATGCCCCTCCACCACCACAACCACCATTCAACTTCCGACACACCTCACAACCACCACCAAAATACCAACCACAAAAACCACACCCATGTCAACCACCTCAACAACAACCAACCTACATCCATCAAAATCCTAATCCACTACACAAAAAACCACCACCGCCACCCCATCCATCACATGCTCCCCCTCCTCCCTATGAGCAAGTGAAGAAGGTTTCAATGTTGAGTTGTGACAAGGTTGTTGAGGAGAGCAACAAGGGGGGAAGTAGTTAGACAAAGATCATGACGGAGAACCCCTACCACAAAGTCCTTGTGAGAGTGTTAAGTGCACTAAAAATTTTGCAGTCCTTCCAGATTTTGAGAAGATATTATCTTGTGTCCCACCTTCCTTTAAGATGACACCACCAAAGTTCCCCCATTTCTGATCCAAGACATCTCAATGTGATATTTTTAGGTTCGCAAGTGTCCAACAGGATGGAAACCCCTCTCTTTGATGCCTATGAAGACCCATTCCTCAAGGGAAAACAAAACTATGGCATGAAAATTTTAAAGGTCTTAAGATTGACTAAAGCAAACACCTCATTGCCTGCGATCATCAAGAAAATCCCAACTTATGTAAGGTTCCATAAGGGTGTTTTCACCCTCAAGAAGAAGATGAGTAGTAAGATGCCTAAGGAGGTCTTCTTAAATGAGCTAAAAAGTTTTGTTGATGAGGATTCTTACTTTGAGACATATGATGATGACCCTGGAGGAGGGAAAAATGAAGGACACTTGAGAAACTCACATAACCCTTGGGAGGAAGATCAAACAATGAATGCAATTGAGAGGATTGCATATGATGAGGATGAAAATATTTTGATTTTAGACAATGGTTGATTGACAGAGGAACAACAAGCCTAGCTGAAGGCTCTAAACTTAGTGCTAGTGGGAGGCAACCCACATTGGTTTGAGACTCATTCTCTCAAAAACCCTTCTTTTCCTTGATTACACTTTCATTTTTTCCACGAAACACACACACACTTACTATACTTGATAGTTTTTCTATGTGTGAATAATGTTAGTACAAGTACAAGTAAGAAAAGGTGTTGCAAAAAGTGTCTAGCCAAGGAGAAGATCAGAGTTGAAGAGAACATTGCAAAATTGTAGAAAAGCTAAAGGAAGGAGTCCAAAATGATTGTGCCATACAACACAGCCATGTGACTAACAAGGTAGAACAACCATGTTTCTTAGCATGGTCATGGTGGTCCTGCCCTGCTCACCTAGTGCTACATTGATCACTCCATCTGTTGGTGGTTGTCTTCCGTGACTCCACACCCTATACCCTACTATTCTAAAATTCTTTTTCATGTTGGGGACAACATGATTTAAAAGTTTGGGGTGGTAGGGAGGCTAGCCCTACTTTCACCGAATTTTTATCTATTTACCTTGTATTAAATTTTTGCACGATGATCAAATAGTTTGACTAACTTTCATACTTGTCCATCCTGACCTTGTGTGTCTGCTAGCATTCATGCATACATGTAGTTTAATTTCATGCATTTTTGCACAATTTTTCAAAAATTTTCTCTTTTTGATCTTCCATGCCATGCATTGCATTTCCATATAGATTTTGGTTATTTTTGTGTGTTTTAACTAAGATTTGATTCTTTATTTTTTAATTTTCCTAAATGTAGGTTTAGATGTGATTGTATGCAAATTGGCACCATTTTGACCAATTTTTCCCAAACTTGACTGTTCTTGCCTAAAACATGTTTTAACTTAATTTCCATTTTTTAAATGAAAATGTTGGATTTTGAATAATGCATGCCACTTTCTTAGAGTTTATTGCTATATGGTCTTAATCATTGACTTTTTACATGTGCATCATCTCTCTTAAGTTTGTGAATGTTTTGATTGAATTGTAAATTGAGCAAGCTGTAAACGCTTAGAGCTAATGGAATCACATGATATAAATGTGAATCTCATGTTGTTCACTCATATGGTGTGATATCATTTGATGAAGTGTTGGATTAGTTTTCATGCAGGAGATTTTATGCTGATGACTACACTAATGACCCCCCTTTGACCCTACTCTTCTTTCACCATCTTCATACCCCTTCACCACATGAAACAATTCCTTAGTGCACATATTTAGCCTTGGCCACCTCCAAAAGTTTGGGGTGGACATATCTACATCTCCCTGCTTCAATCTCTCCACTATATGCCCTATCTACACCAAGGGAAAAATAAAAGAAAAAAAGCAAAAAGAAAATAATTTTTTTCCTATTTAAGAGCATCTATATAAAGAAAAGATGAGTGTGTAAACACTGTACTCCAATCTCTTACCGCAATCCTTTCTTCCTTTTTCATACCCATTGAGCTGAAAAACATAAAACCTAGCTCACTTTACCCTTTCTATAGCCATGTGGGTCATTTGGTGTGGTTTGAAGAATATGATCGAATGCATGAAAGTGAAACAAGACTCCTAGTCATCATTGATTAAAGCCATCATGAAATGGTTTACCCGAAATTACATGCATGAAAGACATATGGAATGTTTTTGTATTCTATTCTCTATATTTGAAATTCATATGCTCAACGCTCTTTTCATGATTGGTTTGTCAAAATTGAGAGGAGAGAGGTGCAACACATGCACTTAGTCAATTCTAAGACCATTTAGTCAATAATCATCTTTTGCAATGAATTTATCACTATTGTTTATTGAAAGAAAACTCAAGAGAGAGATTAAGTTGGAGCACACTTGAGGATAAGAACGTTTTAAGTTTGTGGTGTTGATGCAACCCTATTTTAGGGCTCCATATTGTGTCTTTTTGCATCTTAATCACATCCAAACAAGTTAGATTGAAAGTTAATTCCATCAATATGCATATTTTTGTCAAATGCACTTATGGGTGTTCTTTGCATGATTTTTAAGTATTTGGACCATGCCTTGGATGGATGAGAGAGGAGGAAGGTGTTCTGGGATTCCTCCTCCCATAGAGAGGTCCAAAGAAGGCCCCAAAGATTTCTTAACCTACCCATAGTGGACAAGAGTCAAGTTTAAGCAAAGAAGTCCATAGATCAAGAAGTTTGAAGTTGAAAGCGTAAGTAAAGCTCTCAACATAGCCATGGTGACATGGAACGACTGTGCTGCAAATGAAGAAATCACAGGAAAAATCTCAATTTTGAAGCATCTATAGAAAATCCTCCACTACAGTCATACTACCCAGTGCGACCATGTTGCCACCCCTCCACCACGACCGTGTTTCCACTTGCCCACCACGTCCGTGCTACCCTGCATGGCCGTTCTACATATCACCCAACACGACCATGCTACCTAGAACCCACCATGGTCATACTGCCCAACACAGCCATGCTACCAGCCTTCCAAGAGCCCATAATTATACTATAACTTTTGCTAATTTCCACCTCACCCATTCCATTTCACTACGAGCGTGCTGACCCCTACCCACCACAACCGTGCTACATACAACCCTAGTAGCAGATTTGCACCGCATTTCCTATTATACCCCCACTTGACCTAGAGCCGCACCACCATCTATATATACATGGGTGATGGATGTGGCATGAGGTTAGCCTCCCCTTAGCTGCCATTACTCCTCTCCACCCACTCTTGAGTATTCATTGCACTCCCCTTGCATTTATGCTCTCCATCCACCATTTCCACCTCATTTCCATCATAGAAACATAGTTTTCTAGGTTTTCTACCATAACCCCCTTCATTTCGATGACCATCATCCAACTTAGAGGAGGGAGGTCACCCTAAAATAGATAGGAGGGGAAGGAGAAGGATCTTTGTCAAGCTCTATGGACTCCTATCCCCTTCTTCTCATTTCTTTTATCTTTTCTTTGAGCATATCTAGCTATGCCCCTAGTGGTGGGTTGTTTGGGGTTAAAATGTGACTTTGATATCATTTTGGGGGAAAATAACTTGTAATGAACATGATTTCATTCTATGATGATTGCCTTTTGCTTCTATCTCATTTCCCATTTTATTGCATGTGGTTTGTGCTTCTAAAATAGATTATTTGCTTTGAGATGCTTGATGACACTTAGCTTCTAAGGGAAATTGGAATGTATGTGGCAATATTAGTTATGACTCCTAGGTCTAATTAGTGGATCTCTAGATAGCACCCTTTGTTCTACATACATCTCCCTTCTTCTACAAGTGAGTGTGAGATCTAACTAGCTAGTGTAAGTCTGATTGATGCAATTTCCTAGAGCTTCCTAAAGGCTATATGGCAAGTAACATGAGGTGAAATACCCTCATCTCTACTCCCATTCCTACCCTTGGCTCTCAATTTCCACAATACCACTTACCCTAGAATCCTAGACTGGCCAAGTCTTACTGGAATTACACCGAACCCTAGTTTTCCAACTAGTAGTATATGGTATATTCTAATAACACTTGCCTTGTTGTTTGGATTGGTAATATAGATTGAATTATGTTAATAGCATGCTATGTTGACCTTCCCCCAACTAATATCAAATCACATAACCAAATGTCCCACCTATCCAATCCATTGCTTAAAACCTAACTTGTCATTTTTGCTTGTTAATGCTAGATTTGCTTAATTTCCTTTGTTCATTCTAGCTAATTGCTTAGTCTTGTTAATTAGGGTTAACCTAGATCCTTACTTGCTCTAGTGTTTAGCTTAGTTCTTTGTTGCTAATTTCCATGCTAGAGTAATGTAGGTCATTTTTTTGTTGTTTAGTTGATTGCTTAATCTAGTCTCTTAGGTGTGGATAATCTAGTTTCTGGTAATATAGTTTTCATATTGCCTTTGCTTGCCTGCTTGCTTAGTGTAATCAAACAAAACCCCTTTTAAACTCTTCAACCCTAATCTTCATTTTAGGAATATAGCCAACACAAACTTAGCTATAGTACCCCCTCTATCCCTATGGATCGACCCCCATTACGTGCCTCTCATATATACTATAACATGACCTCGTGCACTTGCGGGAACATATTTTAGTGTTGTGAGTGAACCTTGTCTAGGGAGCTGTAAATTTGAAAGAGCACACATGTGTGGAATACCGTACTAGTGTTACAGTGTTTGTATAGTTCCTTAGTCACTGATATCTAGATTGAACTAGAGGCATGGAGCAGTCATCCACATTATTATGCAATCTTATTCCTCGAACCTGAGCAGATTGCATGAGATATATGTAAGACTAATATCATATAGATTGACTCACATGTGTATGGCCATACTTTTCTTAGTCTCGTTAATCAAGAGGCCTTGATATCATACTCCTATCAGAGGGACATATCACATACCTATCACTCATAGTCATTCCCCACGTGTCAAAATGACCCAATCATCACCTTTATAACAACCCATGTTTCAGGATTGAGTTTTATGATATCAAACTGTACCCAACTACATGTGATGAGTGTAGTGATTTCAGGTCTAAGATCCACAACCACTACAATCACTATGAGACTTGACAATGACTTCCATGATGATGGTTTCCATGTGTCAGTGCTCTAACATGTATATGTGTGCTTGGTTTGATATTACGATATCATGATTAATGAGATTTAGTCATCAACCAACTGACACTCTGATCTTATGTGTTATTTTTGTCTATCAACCATCCACAATAATAATCGATCAAGGACATAATGAGATTGTATATACTCTTAACATCCCTATGATCTCATTCTTCCAAGTCACATACTTGAAGTCATACGTCATTGAGTAATATCATTCTCTAGACATTTATTATGTTATTCATTATCTCATAACTGAATATACAAAATAAATTGGAAGCTTTTCCTTGTTATTATCAATTCAGGTATCTACTGGCATATCCCAATCATCAAATGATCAGCTCTCTAGGCGTACATACCAACAAACTCCCACTGTCCCTTAGAGACAATCACTCACAAATCTTATCTCGAGTAACATAATATGACCACCATGCTTTTTCTATACAAGTACTTTTATAACATGTTTAGAAACGTTTACTTTAAGTTGGTATTTTTCAATTTTCACATCTCTTCACTATACAACTACTCGTATGAGATGGAAGTTACATAGTATGCTATTAGAGATTCCCAACCTAACTAGTAGCTCCATTGTTGTCATCAGTGTTTCTACTGTGTCATCAATGGTTTGGAACCTCACACAAGTTCACCCATTTGAACTTCTTAATCCATACAATATCCTCTACTGTTCTTATAACATAGAGATACTCCACTTCTTTTGTAGATTAGAACAACTCTCATTAGCTCAAAATCCTTTCACTAGTACAGGAATGACCTATAGCATCCGTTATTTTAAGCATGTGGCCTCACTCTTTGGCCGACGCCTAGGTGGTCGTCGCTAGAGAATTTTCTCTTTAGGGTCGGTTTATTAAATCAAAGAAAACCGACCTTACAGAGGTACAATAACCAACCCAAGAGAGGAACAAAAACCGACCCTAAAGAGGCACAAAAACTGACCCTAGAGGGGTACAAAAACTGACCCTAGAGGGGTACAAAAACCGACCCTAGAGAGGTACAAAAACCGACCCTAGAGGTCTACAAAAATGAGAATCCCGACATCTCTAAGGTCAGTTATTTCAAAAAACTGACCCTAGAGACCTCTAAGGTCGGTTATTTGAAACAAACCGACCCAACAGGGTACCTAGAGATTTTAATTTGTGAACTTTTTAGGTCGGTTATGTCAAAAAACCGACCCTAGAGAACTCTAAGGTCGGTTATATGTAGAAAACTGAACCAAAAGGGTACCTGGAGATTTTATTTGCGAATCTCTTAGGTTGGTTATTTAAAAATACCGACCCTAGAGATCTCTAAGGTTAGTTATTTGAGGAAAACTGACCCAACAGGGTACAGAAGTATCTGATAAATTTGTGTTGAAGCTACTAGGTCGGTTTTAAAAAAAAAACAATGTGGCAGGTCTCTAAGGTTGTTTTTTTTATATAACTGACCATTGAAGTCACATTTTTTTTAAAGAAAAATTCTACAGAACAGAATTCTTCAGAACAAAATCCTGCAAAATAGAAATCTGCTTTATACAGTTCAAAACCTGCAATAGAAATAGACTTGCAAATGCAATGATGCAAGATAGAAATGCATTCCAAAGCCATTTGCTAGCTTTTATGTCCAATCCTTTTTTAATTGATGTATCAATCTCCAAACCACACACATTCATAACAACAATAATTCACATATTCAGTATCTCAGTGTTATATAAAAAAAAACAAAATAATTCACATATTCAGTTGAGACATACTCATACACATAGCACATACTAACATTCATGCAAGTCGAAGATAGATTCAATCAGTTGAGAAATAGCACATACTAACATTCATAAACATAGCACATACTAACAACAATGATAGATTGCAAGTCTAAGATGATATTATAAATTATGTAAGATACAAAAGTGATAAGTTTCAAAACTACATACACAAATGAAGCAATGCATTCGATCCAATGCTATAGTCACTTCATTAAGAAAATCCTCTGACCACTCTTTTCGGAATTCATTTAACTCATCAAGTGTGTAAGGCTCCTAACTTCTAAATATCTACAACAGAAAATGCACCTGCTAATATTTTATAAAATGAGTACATCTCACTTGTAAATTTATGATGTTATTCTTTATTACCTGATCTATAATACTCTGAATGTCATTTGATGATGCTCTGACAATATATTGCATATATTTCATTACATAGTAGCCACAAGCCCAATCATTATTTTGTATATGACACTACAAATAAAGAATTATACTTAATGTTAGTAAACTACTATAAATAGAGTTGAGATAAGACTATAAGGGTTGACATATAAGAGTTGACATATACATTACTATAAGAGTTGTACATATATAAGACTAAGCCATCAAAGTAGTTACCTTGATATTTTTCAAACTCATTGTCTTTAATTTGGTGGGTATTATTCCTCCATCTTCACAAAAAGCCTTAATACCCCTATCAATTAATTGATTACGATAGTTGTGAAAATAGAAATTCTAAGTAGAAATATGATGTTGAAGCATAACAATTGATGTGGTAGAAACTAAATTTATGCTTACTCCATAGTTGGCAATCTAAGTTTGTGACTCCTTACTTTTATTCCCAATGGGTCAAGATAATAGAAAGTCATCAATTTGGGACAAACACCACTAGTTCCCAATGTCTAGATCTGAGTAAAATGCATATTGAAAACAAATATTCGAATTATAAATTTAGTCAATATTAAAATATATTGAATAATAATACTTACTTGACGTTAAAAGGAATTAGGATAATTTCCTTTCCCACACTAGCAAAATATTTGAATGCAGTACAAAAGTACTCATTCACATCCTCAATGTGTGTCTCCACTTGACTAGTTATTGAAGGAACTAAGAATCCAACATTGGTTATATCAAAGTTTATCGTCTTGGTATATAAATGGATGTAAAACATTTGTAATCATTTCATATATTAGAAATAAGCTAAAAATGTATATTGGAGTTTTCTATATTGATGAATCCTTACCTTATTCATACTTCTAATATCAAAGTATTTAGCCAATCACATCGAAACAAATCTTTAATATCATACCAATAACATATCATAATACCAACCTAGAATTGAAATAATATAAGTTATATACAAAGCAGTAAACTAGATACCTACTACAAATCATACCAATAACACAACATATAGAACAAACTTACAGTAGATTGTTATGGTGGGTCATTGGGAGTGCTCCCACGACCTTCTACAACTGGAGCATGGGTTTGTACCTCATCATCTGAGAGACGAACGGTTTGAGGAGGTTGAGAAGGTTGAGTAGGATAAAGTGAAGACATTATTTGTTGCACTTTCTTATCTACTAATGCTTCAACCTCTTCATGTGTAACTACACGACCTCTTCTAGGTTGTGAAGAGCCAAAATAAGATTTGAATCCTATGTCAGCTCCTAATGCCCTAACATGGCCAAGATTCTCCTTTGTACCAAGAGCAACTGATAGTTCATCCATGCGGCCAACTGGTATGAACTTTCCTTCCTTTCTTTGCTCATGGAGATCAATCTATTCATAGTTAATAAAAATATTAAATCACAATCAATTGGTAATAAATAAATCAAAGTTTGTGTGAGTTACTCTTTAATTACTTAGTTGTGATGAACTTACCATCTTTTGTGCCACATTCTTAGTTGCAGGGTTGGTAAATTCATCTGCTTTATTTTTTCTAGCATCAACTCAAATTAGGTAATGGGGTGGACGCTCAACTGGATTTGTGCTAGACTCTTCTCCATAAGAGAGTTGCTTCTCTAGTTGTTCGCGGGCAAATGCATAACCTTTTAGCCCCAAGTGATGGTTATGCACATTTTTTTCCCGTCTTTCCTTTTGGGCCTCGTGAATAGCTTGATTATTTAAAATGAGGTATTATAATTTACATGTAGGCAAACATATACATATATATATAATACATTAATTGTAATAAAATGATATATTGCAATCTTTATTACCTAAAATTCTTCCAATTTCCTAGATGCAACAAATCTTTCCCACACCTTAGGATCTATAAATGGGTATACATCGGTTGCTTTCTTCTTTTTCTTAGGATTATCTATATAATCCCTTTTGAGATAGGTCTTGAAAGCCCTCCATCGTACACCACAATGTTGTATCACTCTTTTCTTGTGGTTTTTTTTCATTTAGATGAAAAATGCCCCATACATACAAATGAAGCAATAATGTTATTTCAAAAAGGATATCTTTCCAAACAAAAAATTAGAATCAATAAACAAAAAACATGATAATATAGTATCAAAATCAAACTCACAGCTATATCTTTCCATACGAGGTCTTTCACGGCAACAAAAACATCATTCCAGTTTTCTATATCTATTTCCACCTTACTGCGCGTAGTAGCCCCTACGTAATGCTTAAAAGTACTATCATGTTCCCTAATAGGTGCTCCTATGACATCTAACTGGATTGGCAATTTCTCCCATTTGGCCCTGAGCTCCTGCATCTTACGCATCAGTGTGGGACCTCTACACTTCTTAGCATCACCACTACCATCCTCATGGTGCTCATGCTCAGAATGTTCATCTTCACTTGCCATTTTAGAACCACCTGCAAGTATACATGATAAAAGAAACATAAGTGATAATAAAAGAACAAGTGGTAATATATGTTGTATATTTAAAAGATTATGTGCTTGAATGATAAAAAAATGTATAATTTAAAGAACACATGCCTCTAGTATTGGTTGAGTTGTTAGTCAAGTAAAATTCCTTCAGCATGGTCCTAAAGTTTATAGTATTCATCGATGTTAAATTCAACATTTACACTTAGCAAACCAACTGAGAATGGGATGGAATCATCATACTATTCATAGTATTCTTCTTCATTTATAGGATCCATAGTAAACTGTCTTTTTCCATGAAGAACGACAGACCAATTTTTATTTGCCGAGTCATCAATATAGAATACTTGTTTGGCTTGGTCTTCCATGATGAATGGCTCATCTTTCTCTCCAATCTTTTCAAAATTCACCAATGTAAAACCCAACTCATCTACTACTCCTTTGTTGTTATCAACCCAAATACATCTAAAGATAGGAACTCTGAAATTTGTATAATCCAATTCCCAGATGTCCTCAATGATGTTGTGATACAACATCTCAGCTTGGCATGAACTTTTATCTTTGGCACTAGCAAAATACAATGAACAAGCTTTAATAGTGACCCCACTATTTTGGACCACACTACTTTCATCTTGTCATTTTGTGTAGTATGAAAATATCTTTATGTCGTAACCTTCATATGATATGACATCCATTTTTGTCTTAAACGTGAGCCATTTTATGTTATCAGCAACATTATTCGGTGATTTAGATAGTTGATTAAAGAATTTCTCTTCAAACCACCTAATAAATGTTCGATTATGCTCTCTTGCAAGCCACATTGAACTGGATCATGGATGATTTCTCTTGATAAGGTCATTGTGTTATGTGACGTAGCTACTAACTTCATCGATGTTATGTAAAATATACAAATTGCGCTTGTTCCCACAACTCACGACTAGTTCCTTTCACTCGTGATCCTAGAGTTTCTTTGCCACAATAATATTCAGTGTGATGGGAATTCTTTATATCTCTAGAAGCTTCATTGGAACTCAAAAAATCATTGCAAAAGTCCATCACCTCCCTAGCCACATAACCCTCAATAATACTTCCTTCAAGATGATAATGATTCTGAACATCATCCTTAAGAACAATCATGTAGCGTTCAAAGGGATACATCCAGTGTAAAAAAATTGGACCCAACATCTTCACCTCCCTTATAATATGTGCTACAAGATGAACCATGATATCAAAAAATGAAGGAGGAAAGTACATTTCAAGTTGACACATGGTAAAAATTACATCTTTTTGTAATTTATCAAGAGTATCAAGATGTATCACTTAGTTGCATATTTCATTGAAGAAGAAACAGAGTCTTGCGAGTGCAAAACTTACATTCTTTGGCAATATAGATCAAATAGCCACTGGTAAAATTTGTTGCATTAAGGTGTGACAATCATGAGATTTGAAGCCTATCAACTTCAGATCCTTCATTAATACCAATCTATGAATATTAGAAGAGTATCTTTGTGGAACCTTAATATTATACAAGCACTCACAGAAAGTCTTTTTCTCCTACTTTGACAAAGTGTAACAAGATGGTGGTAAATATGTGCGGCGACCCCTGATCTCCATTGATAATTCTTTTCTTATACCCATTAATTCTAAATATTTTCTAGATTTGATGTCATCTTTAGTCTTTCCTGGTATTTTCAATAGCATACCAATGATTCTATCACAAACATTTTTCTCAACATGCATGACATCAATACAGTGTCTAATTGCCAAAAATCTCCAATAAGGAAGATCCCAGAATATTGACCTCTTCTTGTATAGAGATTTGTCACATGTGAGAGTATGACTTGTTGAACTCTTTCCAAATTCATTAACAATATGTTTCACCCTATCATATACAACATTTCTTGATATAGGTTTAGGAGCACTTCGTTCCTCAGTTGACCCATTAAAGGTTTTGCGTTGCCTTCGATAAGGATGCACTGGTGGGAGAAATCTCCGATGTCCAAGATATATGATTTTACCACCATGTTTCAGTCTAATCGAATCAGTATTCTCCTCAAAAATAGGACATGCTTTGTATCCTTTTATGCTATATCCAGAAAAATTTTCATAAGTGGGAAAGTCATTAATCATGCAAAACAACATAGCATGCAAAGTAAAGATCTCATCACGTGAAGCATCATATGTCATAACACCTTTGACCCATAGTTTCATTAGGTCATCAATTAGAGGTTGAAGGTAAACATCAATATCATTTCTAGGTTGCTTGGGCCCTCATATTAATATTGACAACATGACATACTTATTTTTCATACACAACCAAGGAGGAAGATTGTATATAACAATCATAATAGGCCACGTGCTATGTTGGCTGCTTAATGTACCATAGGGATTCATTCCATCTTTATAGAGTCCAAGTTTTAAATTCCTTGTTTCTTTACCAAATTGAGGGTAAAATAAATCAATTTTCTTCCAATGTGGTGAGTCAGATGCATGTCGTAGGATGCCATCATCATTGGCCTTTAATTCCTCATTCCAAGAAAAATTTTGCGCATCTTCTGTATTAGCAAATAAGTGTTGAAATTGTGGTATTATTGGTAGATACCACATCACCTTGGCAGGAGAGCCATTTTTAGCCTTAGCTGAATTTGTGGTCTTGTACCTTGACGCACCACATTTTGGACAATTTATCAAATCAATATAGTCCTTCTGAAATAACACACAATCATTTGGACATGCATGAATCTTCTTAGCCCCATTCCCATTGGGCACATTATTTTCTTTGCTTGATATGTTGAAATTGGAAGCAAGTTGCCTTCAGGAAGAATTTCCTTTAACAAAGACAACAGTGAAGTGAAACTCTTATCTCTCCACCAGTTTTGAGCTTTAATACTATATAATATCATAACAGCACTCAACATCGTGAACTTAGTACAACGCTTATATAATGATTTTTCAGCATCATGGACAATGTTTCCAAATAAAGAAGGTGGATCAATGACATTGTCTCGACATCTACGTAGCATCTCATCAACCATATCATCCTGAATCAGTTCATTGACATTATCATCATTATCTATATCATGAATCAGTTTCTCTCCATGCCAATACCATTCATTATAACCTTGTATGATCCCATTGCATATGACATGATTCTTAATTTCCTCAATAGTGTCAACTTTCAAATTGTTACCAAAATTTCTACATGGACAATGGAACCTATCTGTAGGTAGTTTCTTATGTTCCTCAGCAAATCTGATAAATTCATCAATACCTTTGGCAAACTCTGGACTGCAACAGTTCTTTATAGACATCCAACTTCGATCCATTTTTCTAGATCACATTAAAATTAATTATAAAACTATATAAAACATTTAATATTGATAATATTGTTGACCTAAGTGTCACACATTTCCCATATTTTGATAATGACTCAACCATTCCATTCATATGTATCTAACATATCTATTTGAGATTGATTTCAGATGTTAGGTATAAGAAAAGAATCAAATTCTACATGAATCAAACTCATCAAGTTCATGCAAAATGACATGCAAATGCCCAATTTTGGAGATAGAATCAAATGGCCTAGAATAATTTTTGTAATCACTGGTATACATGTTTTGTAATGTAACTAATATGAGAAAAATGTTTGGGACAAAAAGATTCATCGTTTGAACAACCAAATCCAATTTCCCAAAATTTCCAACAAACTTTTGATCGACCGATTTGCAAACTCGATCGTTCCCTAGAGAACTAAAAATTTCAACAACATTTCCCCTAAGTTTTCCAAGTACACCGATGTTAATGGCACATAACCACTCACATATGTACCCAGAGAACAAATGAGGAAATCCTACCAAAATTTTCTTCAAAACTAAACATAGATTATACAGTTACATCCTAAGTTAGATTAAATATCCAAAAACAGTCCCAAACCGGGGACTATCCAAAGTTTACTCCTAATGATTAAATTTTGAATGGGTTTCTAAGTTAATATATGTCTTATTTTCATATTTATATATTAAGTTGAACATCATGCATTGATGATCTCACCCATAAACCCTAATGTGTCAATCTAGGAATATACATGTATAATCTCATATTAATTTCTAGAATTTATAAAATATTTACATGTGAATGATAATAAAATGTAGATATGATAACATATTTTTGTTACTGGTTGAGTTACAAGTCACATAAAATAGAAAAATAAATGTAACTAACCTGAGCCGCTGAGATGAAAATGAGAGTAGACTATGGCAGTGGAAGCCACGCAGGAGGAAGAGCAAGAAGATGACCGCCGAGCAACGTCGAAACTACTGCAATCAAGTAGAAAATGACTATAGTGAATGATATGGACAAACCAAGAGACCAAGAGTGCAACCGACGACCACACAATAATTTTAGGGAAAAACAAAACCATAACCTTTGCTATTTCGGGGTAGCGGCCTCAGTGTGGAGGCAGGGGCACGACAGCAAGGGCTCCTCGGAATCCACGACCGGAGAATGAGCTCAGCAACGAGGTCTTCATGGAATGAGCGCGGGAACAAGGCGGCGGCCTTACATGGAAACGGCGGCGACCTTCATCGACGATGTGAAGACCTTCGAGGAAAGGCGGCGACCTTCGTGGAAGTGTGGAGAGGCGATGACCTTTATGGAAGCATGGAGAGGTGATGACCTTCTTCGGACACCATGATCCCTATTCAAACACGAAGACGAGCTCTCTTGGCAAAGGCTTTGGAAGCACAATGAGCTCTCTTGGCAAGGAGAAGATTTGGCAGCACGAGAGAGAAAGAAGAAGCAGGTCTCAACAACGAGAATGGTGGAAATGACACCCGACTCACCTTTGATATTTTCGCCAGACCTGTAGGGTCAGTTATTTGCAAAAAACCGACCCAACAGGTAAGCGATGCCCGAATAGACACCTCTAAGGATTTTTATTGGCAAAAAACCGACCCTAAAGGTCAGGTCTCTAAGGTCGGTTAATTGGGAAAACCAACCCAAAAGGTCTTACCCCACCCAACTTAAAAAAGGCAAGTTCTAAGGATGGTTATGTTGATAAACCGACCCAATATGGTCTACTTCTAATGTCGATTATCAAAGAAAACCGACCCAAGAGGTCTCCTACTTCTAAGGATGGGTTTTTAGAAAAAATAACCCAATAGGAAACTTCTAAGGATGGTTATTTTAAAAAACCGACCTTAGAGGGGTCCTACAAGGTCGATTATTTGGGAAAACCAACCCAACAGATATAAGCGGTACCCGAGTTTTCTTGATAACTTCCAAGGACAGTTATTTGAAAAAACCGACCCTATAGTTCGACGCGCGATGGAAAAATGAAGCCAATTTTCTTTGCGGGAAACATGTTGGGTCGGTTTTCTAAAAAAGTTGATGCTATATTTTTGTGTGCTGCAAAATTATGATTTTGCGGGTCTTTTTATGCGTCGATTATCTCTAAATAACCGACCTTGAAGCTATAAGTGGTACCTGGACATTTTCCTAATGACTTGTTACTTAGGTTTTAGCTTTTTAGGTCAGTTTTTCCAATATAAGTGAAGCTATCGGAAGTGGCGTTAGCGACCGAAAATGTAGTAGTGTTTCTAGCTTACAGTTCTTATTTAATGTCAATCATAGATTGCGATTATTTTGTTAGTTTGGAAGCTTGCATGGGTGTAACCCTTTACATCCAACTCTTCCTTATTACCATAACTAAGGAACAAATTCTTTATGTGATTCAAAAGCACCTAAGGATGTTCATTATGGTAGTTTAGTGACTCTTACTGGTATCTGACATATACCCTCTCGTCATGTCCAATACATATGAGATTGCTAGGTAGGTATATATGTCTTCTCGTCATGTCAAATACATATGAGAGGACTGGATATATCCTCTTGTGATGTCCAATTCATATGAGACTACTATATATCTTCTAATCATGTCCAATACATACGAGATAATAGGATAAGTACATAGCATTGACTTCAAGATCGATCCAATGACATCTATCCATGTGTCCCTATTCTTCATAGGAACTAGGAAACTAGGTTCTTAAAAGACTAAATCCATTGAACATGGACAAGTTTTCTTGCATTAAGTCTTACACGCTAAACCCTTTAGTATCTTATCAATGTATGTGCTTTTACTTATGTCAAGAAGCTTTCCAGATCTATCTTTATAGACCTCGATCCCTTTCACATAGGATGCTTTGCCTAAACCCTTCATTTAGAAGGTACTTTCCTTGCCAAATTTTAACATTTACAGGATAAGGATGTTATTCCCCATCATTATGTTTAATATTAATATGCTCATAGTAAATGTTTTGTAATCACAAATTTCATCTTCATTCTGACTCAAGTCAAACCCTTCGACTATCTTGTAAAATAGAAAATTCCAGCTCTAAGATGCTTGATTCAATCCACATGTTGACCTTTGTAGCTTATACACTTTATTTTTATTAATTGATTTATAAAACCATTACATTGAGTCATGTAAACATCGTTTTAATTATCCAATTTAGGAATGCAATCTTAACATCTATATGCCAAATCTCACTGTCCTACTAAGTTGCAACAACAAGCATGATCTATATGGATTAAACCATGCTAAATGGTGAAAAACTTCATCGTGTTCAACAACTTAAACTTTTTTGAAGCTCTTTGCAACCAATCTACCCTTCCATGTTGACCTTCTTACAGAGACCCAAATGCACCCTATGGGTTTTATCCCTTTAGGTGGATCCACCAAGGTCATACCTTGTTGGTTTACATGAAGTCCATCATAGAGCTTATGGACTCCAGCCATTTTTTATAATCTGGTTCCTTAATAGTTTCTAGGTAGGCAGTTGACTCATCACTATGATCAACTTACCACCTTCTTGAGTTCTAAGATATCATAATCTTTTAAACTCAAGGTGTTATACTATAACTATGAGTTTGTGTTTACATAAGGAACTTGAGATTCCAGAAACATTTGTGATTCTCCTTGTTCCTTGTTGTACCTCTTCAAGTTTAATGTTTTCTTGTTTGTCTCGAACATTTCTAGTTCTACTTTTACTCCCACTGATTCCTTTTGAACTATATTCCCTTTAGGAAGTCAGCCAACAAACACTTTACTGTCAGGATGGAATATAAGTAGTATTCAACAAGATAACATTCATGTGATTTGTGGATAAAGACTTTTAAGAAACTATTTTCTTATACAAGATTTCAATCTCAATCACTATATAAGACTCATTGGGACACTTCTCATGCCATGTCTTATTGTGTCTTTTAAGCCATTTTAGATGGTACATTGTTTAGTGTTTAAGCATGTGCCCAAAAGAAATATTGGCAGATTAGATAGATTTTATTGATAATCTCACCATGACTTAACAGGATGTGATACCTTCTTTCTGACACATCAATATGTTTTAGGTGTAGTTAGATTTTATTGATAATCTCACCATGACTTAACAGGATGTGATACCTTCTTTCTGACACATCAATATGATTTAGGCGTAGTTCATTATGATACACTATAATGTTCTTCCAGAAGGTCCTTGAACTCTTGGTTTACATATTTCAACATCGGTCATATGGAGGTATATTATTACTTTTACCAATTTCATTAAGTACTTCATTTATGATCTTCTTGAACATTTCAAGCGATCCAAACTTGTATAAAAATATCAATATCTACTTATTGTATTAGTAAATATAATGACTTACTTGTAACGACCTTTATCATTCATCCAAAAAGGTCTATGTACATCCGTATGTACTATTCCTAATGGTATAGTCAATCTCCCACTACATCTAGTGAAGATACTCTTGTCATATTGCACAAAAAATAAGACATGCATTCTCTGTTGGTACAATAACCAAAAGAGTCTAGATAACCATCATATGGATTCTAGAAATCCATTTCTCATTTATGCACTCTAGATGTCAGTGCTATAGGTATTCAATGTTTGAATTATCAAGTGATTCAGCATATGTGTCATACACATTTTTCTTTATAACTATCAAGTATAGTTTATGAGACATAGGGCATCCCCATGAAAGATCATATTGTTCTTGTCATACAAAACATTTGATGTTTGGAAAATACAAAATAGCAATTCACTAATTCTATTATGTTCCCATTAATGACAGCCTTTAACTATAGTGGCAACAATCCTTGCTCCTATAGTTCTAGATTACTTCTTATCAGGTTCTGAAATAGAGATCTCTATCTATATCCTCTTCTTGAGATCCTCTATGAAGAGGATAATTCCTTTCCAATTTCCAAACAAGTAATAATGGTGGCACTTTGTTTTCTTAATCCTTTAGGTGAAAAGGACTGATTCCTAATACAATTACCCTTATCCATATATTGTGTGTAGAAGACTTGGGCTTCATATTAGCCTATGAACACTTCCATGCCTTTCTTTTGTGCTATGACTCACTTCAGCTGATCACCATTACAGATTTATCCTTGTTCTTCCTTACTTTTGCATCAACATGCCAAGCATGCGATAAACTGACTATATGATTAATGAAACACTTGCATAATTGTATTCATGGTCAACTCTTAACCTAAGAGAAATCCCAATCATTCCACACATCCAATCCCATTGAACACATGGGGTTCTACTGGACCTCCCTTTGTCAGTTTGCACTCAAATTAACACTTTGGAGACATTATACCTTCTTTTCTTTACATGATTCTTAAGATGTGTTACCATATCAAGACTGTCAATGCATTTGTGTTGCTCATGAAACTCATAGTTTATACAACATATCATTAGGTATTGAAAATGTCTATGGCATCATTGGCATGCTTCCAATAAGCATCCATTTATCCTTAGGTGCATTTGGAGCGGGTTCCTCTAACATTGATCTACCAAAAGACATAGAGATTTCGCTCATTGATGAGAACATATCTTAAAGTCCTTAACCAATTGTGGAACATTATCCCATTTTGTGCTTCTTAAGGACTGATCACAATTTGAACATGTTTGTGTTTGACATTTGAATCTACAAAGAAATATTGCAACCTTTTCAAAACATTTTGATTTAGTTTGATTTGACAATTTTTTCTATGATATTAATAATTTCTTTAATTATTATTGCTCCCAACATTTTATCCAAATTGATAGCCCTGAATATCATTTTGGAATATTGCATCGTACAATACCCAAGTCGGCTAAGATCCAAAATAATTCAATTAATACCCAGCCAACGCTTGCGTTCATGACCATGTGACAAAGTGAAATTTAGCATTAATATGAAAAAAAATTCCAATTTCAACCTCATTTTTCTCATTCATGGTGACAAATAACTTTTCTTGGATTCATAATCAATATTTATATTCAAAATCAAAATATGGTGATAAATGTGGACTTTATACACATTATAACATCACAAGTTTAATTAATTCATCACCTTGTCAAAATATGCAAATTGATCCATTAAACTTCATCTTTTGGTTCTCAAACTTGTTGTAAATATTATCCAGATTATTTTGAAGCTATGATACAAAAATCATCTCAATTGGACATACCTACTATTTACTATGATTTCTTGAAAAGAATGTATCAAAAATACACTTATTTGCCTCTTATTTGGGCCTTTTCAAAGTCAGCAATCCAGGACTCGCTTTGTGGGTGAACCCCAACCCTTGGATCAGCCTCTGTGTGGATCAGGGTCTGATCCTGCGACCATTGATCCGTCTTCAGCCTCTCACTGATTGTGGGGAGGAGTAATGACTACCAAAAATGACAACCAACCCTTAGACGGCCCAATTTGAAATTCCAATCGAGTGGGAACGCTCGTCTCACAAATACGAACTGAATGTATTCTAATTTGAAGAGCCTTCATGCTCCCTCCAACCACCAAAACAAGCTCTTTGCTCTCCCCTCACACTCTGGTGGCCATGGCCATTTTCAAATCTTGATCTATACCTAAACCCCACCCAACGGTATAAAAAGGGCCCCTTAGGTTCGCCATCACCTCACCATACATAGAGCCACACCCTAGCTCACTCCCTTAGCCCCAAATGCCCTGATTTGCTCCTCAACCTTCGTGGTAATGTGCCGCACCGCCGCAAAGCCCAAATTGGGTGTTGCATCCCCATAGCACCGGACTACAACCTA
The DNA here is from genome assembly GCA_963693085.1 of Alisma plantago-aquatica. Lineage (NCBI taxonomy): Eukaryota > Viridiplantae > Streptophyta > Magnoliopsida > Alismatales > Alismataceae > Alisma > Alisma plantago-aquatica. The sequence goes on along the minus strand of OY856411.1, from coordinate 320,375,889 downwards.
AGGCACTCTTCTAGTTCGTGAGATTGAGATGTGTTTGGGTGACACCTTGGTTGACTCCCTCACCCACTCCTTCTTCAGGAGATGCTCCATGCCAGTGAGCCCCTCTGCCCTATTCTTGGGCTCGCACGAGGCTTCATGCAGATAGGAGCCAGCCCAAACTACGAGTCTAGTAGAGGACTGACTGGTCCAAGGACCCAGCCAACCCACCTCTTAGACCGACAATATGAACCGGCCAATCAAGGATCAGACCGGACCCTAAACCGAGTGAGCCTCCTCACCTACGTGGCACAATCTCAACCACCCAATCAAGTGATCCAACGTTCATCCATTTTCCATATTAAGGTATTTTTGCTCCTCTCTACTTAGAAAATCAGTAAAATGGTCAAATCTTGTTTAAATCGTAGAAAATGCATCTTAACTCCAAATAATTCGAGTAAATTGTCAATTTTGATCAGAAAACCTCAATGAACCCATTTAAAATACTTTAGAAGCCTAAGTAAAGATATTTCTCATTGATATTACTATATATTGTTCCTTTTCTTATTTAATTTGTCTAATGATTCAACAATGATGTTTAATCTTTGGAAACCCTAGATTTGGACTTTCATGATTATCTTATATCCTAGATCTAATCTAGTTTAATCATCTACTCTTGAAAATGAATCATTAGTGAACTAGATTCAATATTGATTATTATGAGTAATCTTGATTATTATGAGTAATCTACTCTTACAAAACCCTTGATGTACTTTTGACTCATCAATCTGATCTTGAATTCTAATTATACTAAGTATCATGATGATGAACTAGAAATTGGAGGATGAATTTGATAATGACCATAAATTAGGGTTAACTATGATCCTGTAAAACCTAGGTAAGTCATTCACACTCATAAATGCTTGGCACTTGAAATAATGTTGGACATATTGATTGATTATAACTGAATGACCTAACCCTAAGGTTGACATAGGAAAAGTGTAACCCTAATTTCGAAATTTGATATACGATCTTCAAATATCATGATCTTGATCCTTGATCCAAATATTGTGATTTAGTTTCTGACTCGAAGGGTTGACCTATTGATTTGTACTCAAAATCTTCGGTGAAAGGTACGCTATTATATCTCCTCCTTGGTTGTATTGAAGATACTTTTGATGTATCTCTTGATTGTATACTTGGCTATTAACTTTTTTGAGCTATTGTTCCTTACTAATTCGTCTTTCATTTTTCCTATATTATATTTTGAGAACACATGAGAACATAAATGATATTTCCCATTATGACTATCTATATATTGATAATGATGATGATGTTGATAATGTTAATATTGGGTGCAAGTGACCTCCTCATTCAGAGGAGATACTTCTACATTAGCCTCCTACCTCATATGGAGTGAAGGAGCCTAGTCACTTCCCCCATCATGTTGGGTGATAAAGTCACACAAAAATATATAAGCATGCTTCTCAATTACAATATAATGGGAACTCGTAATAAAAATTGAATTGTTTGAAATAAACATTTTGTCGAATAAATGTTGGATTTGGAAAATTGTGTGTTATACTTTTTGAATATAAGTCCTTCCAAGTATACTCTTTTTCTATAAACCATTTCGTTGTTTTTATATAGAGTACCATGAAATTGCATTGACTTTGTTTCTTGATTTTCTTGATTTTAGGCAAAACATTGGAACCTTGACTATATCGCTTCCACACTCATATACTCTGATACAACGATTGTTCTACATTATCTTCTATATTGGGTTAGTTGTTCTTTAAAAATCTAGCTTTTGAGTTATTATTTCTTATTATATATGCCAGTGCGTTAGATCCTTTCGGGCCACCAGGGACAAGCGCTCCAATCCCTTTACCACTATCTCGGCAGTGGGATTGGGATTGGGGTAAGAATAGTTCCCTGACAGTTGGCATCAAAGCTTACACACTCCCATATACATTAAGAAAATAATTTGTCAAGTCTCTTACACCCAAGAAATCGTAAAGTTTATAATGGTGAAAATTGAGGTGTCTAGGGTCGGGGTCTTGGCATAATTTCTCGTATTTGTTTTCATGGTTGATGAGATCCCCCACTCTACCTGGCCTTAATTGACCCAAAAATGAATCTAAAGGTTCTCTTGTGAAACCATATAGAGTCTTCTAGAATCTCATCTCTTCTTTAAGGACTACCCTAAGGCACTCAAGTATATGATGATTAGGTAGTCTTCTCATCTCATAATGTGGTCCACATGATATATTGATTATGGGTAACTTATGGGAAAAATGAATGTTACTAAAAAATTGTGAAAGTTGATACCATGATCTGACCTTAGTTTGAAAACTCGATTTTGATAAAAAATCTGGGAATAAAATACTCATGTATGACTAATTCATATCATTAAAACCCAGTTTCACTAAAACTAGACTACTTTCTCCCTATGTTTGAGGTAAATGATGAAATTTATGATATGGTGAAAATAGGATGACTTATACCTTATACCTCATTGTTGATGATTTCTCTATTTGATTAATATCTATGTTGCACTATTGTTGATTAAACCTCAAACATTGTTAAGCAAACTTTTCCCTATTAGATACACATCATGATTATGCCATCAAGTTATTGATCTTAATGACTCACAAAATCATGATGTAAGACAATGATGCAAAAAGTAGTTTTCCTATTGACTATTGATGCCTTTTGCAATCTTGATTTTGATATGATGATTATGGGCCTAGATTTTGCACTATTATACTCTAATTCCTCGAATGCCAAATTCAAATCCTTTATTTACAAATTATATCACTACCTTGATCATGAAATGAAAGGAATGCAAATATTAACTTGACTTTATAAAATCTTGACTTATTTCCCTATTATGATCTTGAAATTTGATCTTATGACCTTGTAGAACATGATTTGATCATTGATACTTTCCCTATTTGAAAAATCTGAATGGATAATGAGGAATGTAGGTAATGTGCTAGATTAGGGTGGTAGTTGACTCATGACTCCCCTAACCTAGGTCGTATCCCTATTGTCACTACCTCTAACTTTTCATTTTGTTGATTATTTATAGTTTGGAAAGGTACCGCTTTCAGACGATTTGGACTGGTTGACCTAATCCTAATAGGTTAAACCCATGGTTGATACTCGATCTTGAATATTGATTTAATAATGTCAATCTTGAAATATCATAATATTGATTATAACTTGTGGTTGACTTCCTAGATAGACCTAGGTCTAGATCATTCATCAACCTTGGATACCATGATAATGAAATCTTGATATGTTGCTCGAATATTGCTTGAATATTGTTGCTCGAAATTGAATATAGATGAGTGATATCCCCTAAGGTCTAAATAGGAATCAAAACCCTTGCTTTGGAATATTTATACATATGATCTTGATGTCTAAACATCAACCCTTGATATCGATTAATACAATTATGATTCACAATTATCAATCACAATAATGATACAAATCCTATGTTCACATTATTTGGATCTACAAATCACCCTAGATATATGACTAATGACTTCAAAATCCCAAATCTTGAAATTTTTAAATGATGACTATTCTGATCCTCTCGATTTATGACTTATGTTTTATCTCTCACTATGACTAGGGTGGGACCTCACATTGATTTTGAGCTTGAAATCATGATATTGAAAGTATGATGTTGTCTCAAAATGTTGAAATATGAAATCTCAAATCATGTATGTATAACTCCACCTAAGTCAATGCAGAAGCTAGGACCCTGAGATATTGGGATTGAAAGTCACCTTGTAGACTTGATTCAAGATATCTATTTTCTTGACCTAAAATATGATCTCTCCAAATTTGTGACCAATAGGATGCTTTCCATATTTGTGACTCATATGATGACTTTGAACAATATATGCATTCCCCTTTATACTCAATTGCTTGATGATGAAACAATGTTAGTACCAAGTTGATTATAATATGGAACATGGAATCCCAATTATGATGATTATACAACTTCAATGTTGATGACATGATTTTGATCATATAGTTTAAGAATGTTCTAGTATTTGAGGATATGATCTGAATTTAGATAGTCCTAATTTTGAGGATATGTTGAATTTTGGGGACAAAATTCCTTTTTAAGGAGGGAAGGATGTGACAAAGTGAAATTTAGCATTAATATGAAAAGTTTTCCAATTTCACCATCATTATGCTCTCTCATGGTGCAAAATCATTTTTCTTGGACTCATAAATAATATTGATACTCAAAATCAAAATATGGTGATCAATGTGGAGTTTATACACATTATAACATCAGAAGTTTGATTAATTCATCACCTTGTCCAAAGAGGAAAATTGATCCATCAAACTTCACCTTTTGGTTCTCAAAATTTATCTAAATATTCTCCACATTATTTTGAATCTATGGCCCAAAAAATAATCTAAATTGGACATTCCTACTATTTACTATGATTTCTTGAAAATAATGTAAAAAATCAATTTATTTGTCTCTTACTTGGGCCTTTTCCAAGTCAGCGATCCATGGCTCACTTTGGGGGTGAACCCCAGCCCTTGGACCAGCCTCCATGTGGATCAGGGCCCGATCCTATGGCCACTGACCCATCTTCAACCTCCCACTAATTATAGGGAGGAGCAATGACGACCGAAAATGACAATTAACCCTTAGACTACCCAATTTGAAATTCGAATCGAGAGGGAACACTCCTCTCGCAAATACAAACTAAATGAACTCTAATTCGAAGAGCCTTCATGCTCCCTGTAGACAAAGTGAGCTCTCTTCTCTCCCCTCTCACTCTGGTGGCCATGGCCATTTTCAAATCTCGATATAGCCCTAAACCCCACCCCAACGGTATAAATACGGCCCCTTAGGTTTGCCATCACCTCACCATACTCAAAGCCACACCCTTGCTCACTCCCTCGGCCCCGAACGCCTCGATTTTCTCCTCAACCTTCTACTACTGTGTGGTGCCACTACAAAGCCTAGATTGGGTGTTTCCTCCTTATAACATTGGACCACCACATGTGGCACTCTTCCAATTTGTGAGATTGAGACGTGTTTGGGAAACACCTTGGCTGAATCCCTCATCCACTACTGCTTTTAGAGTTGCTCCATGCCGGCGAGCCCCTCTACCCTGTTCTTGGGCTCGCATGAGGATTCATGCGGACATGAGCCACCCCAAACTGCTAGTCCAACAGAGGATTGCCTGGTCCAAGGACCCAACCAACCAACCTCTTAGACCGACAATATGAACTAGCCAATCAAGGATCAGACTTGTCCCTAAAACAAGTGAGCCTCCTCGCCTACATGGAACAATCTCAGCTACACAATAAAGTGATCCAACATTTATCTATTTTCCATATTAAGGTTTTTTTTTCCTCTCTACTCAGAAAATCAATAAAATGGTCAAATCTTATTTAAATAATAGAAAATGCATCTTGACTCCTAATTATTCTAGTAAATAGTCAATTTTTATTATAAAAACTCCATGAACCCATTAAAAATACTTTTGAAGCCTAATTCTTAATATATCTGACTTATATTCTTAGTTCTTGTTCCTTTGCTTATTTAATTTGTCTAATGATTCAAGAATGATGTTTAATCTTTGGAAACCCTAGATTTGGACTTTGATGATTATCTTATAACCTAGATCTAATCTAGTTGAATCATCTACTCTTGAAAATGAATCATTGCTGATCTAGATTCAATCTTAATTATAATGAGTAATCTTGATATTGATCTTAATCTTGTAGAACCCTTGATGTACTTTTGACCCATCAATCTGATCTTAAATTCCAATTATACTAAGTATCATGATGATGAACTAGAAATTTGACGATGACTTGGATAATGAGCATGAATTAGGGTTAACACATATGATCCTAGAAAACCTAGGTACGTTATTCACATACGGAAATGTTTGACACTTGAAATAATGTTGTACATATTGATTGATTATAAGTGAATGACCAACCCCTAAGGTTAACATAGGAAAAGTGTAACCCTAATCTTGAAATTTTAAAAATGATCTTCAAATATAATGATCTTGACCCTTGATCCAAATATTGTGATTTAGGATCTGACTCAAAGGGTTGACCTATTTGATTTCTACTTAAAATCTTCAGTGAAAGGTATGCTATTTTATGTCCTCCTTGGTTGTATTGAAGATACTTTTTATGTATCTCTTGATTGTATACTTGGCTATATACATATTTGAGCTACTATTCCCTACTGATTAGTCTTTCATTTTTCCTATATTATATTTTGAGAACACACGAGAACATAAATGATATTACCCATTAAGACTGCCCGTATATTGATAATGATGACGATGTTAATATTGGGTGCAAGCGACCTCCTCATTTAGAGGTGGGACTTGTACATTGGCCTCCTACCTCATATGGATATAAGGAGCCCAGTGACTTCCCCCATCACGTTGAGGCGATAAAGTCACACAAAAATATATAAGCATCATTCTTATAAATCATTTTACTTATTTTTATGTAGTGTAACGTGGAACCTTGACTATATCTATTCCACACTTATATACTCT